>CM047805.1:4421692-5021692 GCA_026214975.1 Gentiana macrophylla
CTATAAGCCTCATGCCATTGTCTCATGTGCAAGCAAATTGGTTTAATTGATCTTCTAAAACCCACCACCATGAACCTTCGGTTCATGAGATAGATCTTCTAGGAAAGCAGCGGGAATCTTAAAGGACGTATTAGTTCAAATTGATAGATTTACCTTTCCCGTTGACTGGTACGTCCTAGACATTGAAAAGGATGAAAATGTTCCCCTGATACTTGGAAGACCTTTTCTGTCTACAGCTAGAGCCCTCATTGACTGCGATGGTGGGCGAGTGACGATACGTGTTGGTAATCAAGAGGTAAGCTATAATGTCTCTAGATCCATTCAAGTACCCTCTGGTCCTCCAACCGGCTTTTCCATTGAGGATATGTCTGATAATTTTGATGATTTCATGGAAAAGCAAGTCATGGCTGTTGCAACTGAATATGAGCGACTGGTTGACAATTTGAATAATCATGGTGTGGTCAATCTAGATCAGTTAGAAGCTGAATTTGAGGAAGAGTTGTTGAAAGGAGAAGCTTTGGCAGTGGGACCACTAAGTAAACTCAGTGATGTTGAGTTGAAAAGTGGAGATCTTAAGTCAAGTTTAGAAGACCCCCCTGCAGATTTGGTGTTGAAGCCGTTGCCTAAACATCTAAAGTATGTGTTTCTAAGAGAAGGTGACAAGCTTCCATTAATTATATCTGCCAAGCTGTCTCGGCTAGAAGAAATGAAGTTAATAAACGTCTTGAAAAAGAACGAGAAAGCCTTTGGGTGGCAAGTAGGAGATATCAGAGGGATATCTCCCGACATCTGTATGCATAAGATCAAGACTAATGAGGGTGCGAAATGTGTTAGACAGCCCCAGAGGAGGCTCAACCCTCATATGCAAGAGGTAGTTAAGAAAGAAATCATCAAACTTCTAGACATGGGTATCATTTATGCCATCGCTGATAGTGAATGGGTTTCCCCGACTCAAGTAGTTCCCAAGAAAGGTGGAATTACGATTGAGAAGAATGAGAAGGGAGAGGAAATAAGCGTTGAGACTTGTCACTGGGTTACTGATCAGATCGATTCTGTAAAGCTCAACGAAGTAACCATGAAAGATCACTTTCCCCTTCCATTCATTGACCGGATGCTTGAGCGCCTGGCGGGCACGATTCACCGCTTCTGGATGGATATTCGAGGATACTTTCGGATACCCATTGATCCGATTGACCAAGAAAAGACCACTTTCACCGCTTATGGTACATTCGCTTACAAAGCGAATGCCATTTGGTCTCTGCAATGCCCAGCTACATTTCAAAGATGTATGTCGGCTATCTTTAACGAAATTTGGTAGAAAAGTGTATGGACGATTTTTCAGTCTTTGGTCAGTCCTTTGATGATTGTCTTGACAATCTTGATCAAGTGTTATCCAGATGTGTGGAAAAGAACTTAGTACTCAATTGGGAAAAATGCCATTTCATGGTTGATGAGGGAATAGTTCTTGGCCACAAGATTAGTGCCAAAGGTATAGAAGTTGACAGGGCAAAAGTGGAAGCCATCGAAAAGATGAGTCATCCGAAGAATGTGCGTGAAGTGAGAGGCTTTCTTGGACATGTCGGTTTCTACAGAAGATTCATTCAAGACTTTTCCAAGATAGCCAAGCCCCTGTCTACTTTACTTAAGGAAGACGTTGAGTTCGATTTTTATGAAAACTGCAAGCAAGCGTTTGAGGAGCTCAAAAATCGTTTAATATCTGCTCCAATTCTTATATCGCCTGACTGGAACTTACCTTTTGAGCTTATGTGTGACGCATCAAACTATGCTGTTGGTGCGGTCTTAGGGCAAAAGGTAAAAGGAAAATTCCTGCCTATCTATTACGCCAGTCACACACTGAATCCTTCTCAAGTTAACTACACGACCACTGAAAAGGAATTGTTGGCCGTAGTCTTTGCTATGGACAAGTTTCGTAGTTACTTGCTAGGTGCTCAAGTGATTGTGTGGACTGATCACGCTGCTTTGCGGTATCTGATGACTAAGAAAGAGGCAAAACCGCGCCTACTGTGTTGGATACTGACCCTACAAGAGTTCGATGTCCAAATTAAAGACAAAAAGGGCAGTGAAAACGTAGTGGCAGATCATGTTTCGAGAATGTTAAGTGAGGAAAAGGATGATCCAGATGATATAGATCTTTATTTTCCTCTAGAAAACATTATGCTTATAGATGGCTGCGCTCCAGACGTTCCATGGTATTCTTCCATCGTAAACTACCTTCATTCCCGATATCTTGACCCAGAATTGTCTTATCAAGAGAAGAAGAAATTCTTTTCTGATATGAAAACTTTCGTTTGGGATGAACCTTACCTCTTCAAGATTTGCAAAGATGGTTTGCTGAGAAGATGCGTTCCAGAATCCGAGCAACGTGATATTATTGAGCAGTGCCACAGTGGACCCACTGGAGGTCACTTTGGTCCTTGGAAAACCGTTGCTAAGATCTTCCAATCCGGTTTTTATTGGCCCACGATCTTTAAGGACACAGAAGCTTTCTGTAAAGATTGTGATAGGTGTCAAAGAACCGGAACTTTTTGACAAGGCATTTCGACATGCCATTGAAACCCATTCTTGAATGCGAAGTCTTTGATGTATGGGGTATCGATTTTATGGGACCCTTCCCATCATCTTGTGGAAATAAATACATCTTAGTCTGCGTGGATTACGTGTCGAAATGGGTGGACTTGACCAAAATATTGATAAGTTTTTCGTAGACTGGATATCAATATTGGTAATGTAGTAGTAATATTAGTGTTCATAAATGATAGCACTATAACGGTTAGAAACAACTTGGGTGTGCTATCTGAAGTCGGAAACTGACACGCCAAGATTCTCTGGATGAGAGAATTGGACTATATTCTAAGAATTTGATTCGGTCAAATTCACAAGAATGAGTCATTGGCCATCCCATCCGTCTTATTGGGTAAGATGATCATGCATATACGTATGCAACATTCAACGAGAGTAGTCCTACCCTAAACTCTCGGGAATGATTCTAAATCTTCGGATAAAGAGAAAATGGGATAGAGTCTCTCTTGGATAATGGCAAGTCAGGTTATCACAAGTCAATAGTAATCGAATCTCGGATTCGAGCATTGAATAGCGGTTTTAGTACATCCTCAAGTATTTTTGAAGAACGAGGAATAATGTGCTTATTCTGGTGCAAACTTGAATATGGTTGACTACACTGATTCTGACTTGTAGTCAAATTGAGGATGATCATTAAGTCGATCTCGGGCTCAGTGTTTAGTGCTAGAATTTCCTTTTTGTCGGGAGTAATTCCGAGTCGATAAGCCGATATCACTTCATTCAAAAACAAGTGAAGAGATAGCTTAGAAGGATCTTCTCGCCATAAGAAGTCAAAAGCATATTAAGAGAGAGTACGCTTTGATTGGAAGGACCGACAACGTTTCAATCCTAAAGATCGTCTCAAGTCGACAACCTAACTAATCGGTGTACCAAGTCGAGTGCTTGGAGGGCACGGCATTGATAGATATGTCTGAGAGTGTTGTGAATAAGATGAGAAATGGTGTGCTCTAAAACAATCGTTGCTTGTCATTTCGTGCAAAAGTAATTGTTAGGTTTGCCGAAGACAATAATTGTTTTTAATAATGAATGACAGAATTTATCTCACCTTATTACTTGCTTTGTGCTTGTAAAGTAATACACGCCGCAAACCCTAAGTATATCTCAGATGTAATTACTTAACTCGGTGTATGGATTACACGTGAGGATTGAGTTAGTGGAGATATGCTTAAATCGTTAGTCCGTGGTGAATTTAATCGAGTTTAGTGGTCTCTTGATTAAAACACCAATAATGCGCCTAACACCCTTAGGGTGTGATAGTCTTATCCGGATCTGCCGGTAGAGGTACCTACGTGGGACATTTATATATGATGGCATTCATATAGATGGACCGATTTAATCAGTATTTCGGTATAATTCCGTAATCGAGGAATCTTATTAAATCATTAGATGATCATATATGGATCGACCTTAATCCTGAGGTGATCACAGGGTGCTGCTTGTCCCGGGGTAGTGTTTGATGTGTTAGTTACGGTTCACTTAAATATGTGTTCCAAGCCACTTTCATTGGCACTATCTCCGGATGAGTGAGTAGTTCGATTTTCACAGACATGGAATCCATTCCTTCCTGCGGGAAGTAGAGAGACAGTCCCCTTATTTGTTAACCCTAAGAAAATGATCGATGGGCCCAGTTCATGTTAGACTAATTGATCACTAGTCGATATGTGAACTAATTGATCACTAGGGGTTAATGGTAAATAAGGATAAGATATATTCGAGTCGGGTTCACGGAGACTTCCCACTCGTAATGGACACAATCTATGGAGGGTTAATCCGTATGTAGTGATTATATCAATGGACGCTTATTAACTCTATGGGTTGAGTATAAGTATACATCTATAATCGGTAGAGTTCATTTGCTGGTTTATGGTATGTAATCCCGGAATTAATAATTAATGTGCTTATTCGGTTCGATGAATAATTAATTATTGAGCTACCTGTTATAGTCCATGGTCCCCGATGTGGCTTCGTAATTCGGAATGATATTCTTGTTATTTGGGTTCAGAAATAATTAATTGGTCGGCCAATTAATTGATATGCATGAATATTATTTAGTTAGACTAAATAATTAAATACACGGAAAAAACATTTTTCGTGATTCAATTTAATTGGTGTGTTGACCTAATTTTTGGTAAAATTAGAAAAAGGTGCGTGGACCTTTTTTTGATCAAAAGTGGCGCATGTATTTGATATATTATTTAATTATTAAGAAATTTGTTTTCTTGGATAATTATTTAATATGTGATTTATCTTTTATTTGTTAAATGATAAATCATGAAATATTGATAATATATTTATTTATCCTAATTTGTTTGGGATAATTATATTATTTATCTTTTATTTGGAAAAGGATTAATGTGATAATTATCACTTAATTATTTAATCCTTGAGGACATTGATTACTCTCCTATATAAAGTTATAGTTCTCCCAAGTCTAATGGTGCTTAATAATTTCGACATACACACTTAAAATAAGAAAGAAAATTTGTTTTTCTTGTCTTTGTTCTAGAAGAAGAAAAACTCTAAGTTTTTCTTGGTTTGCATATCAAGGAGGTTCAGTGCCAAGAAGGGTGGCCCACCAACCACCGCTTTGGAGAACACATCGGAAGACCAAGGCTTCTCTCCCTATTGGTAACATGTTCTTACCCTTGTAGTAATTTAAGTCCTTTATTTATGTATTGTAATTGTGTAAATCGTGATCCATCCGCCGCGTATAGATCTAATTCGTTTAGATCTAAGAACCTCGTATCCTTCATGTGGTAGCAGAGCTGTGTTCCACGATTTATGTAGTTATAATCATAAATAAACGATTTAAAGGAGTGGAATTGCATGTAGATAAAATTTTATTGTTCTATGCATTGTTTTTGATTGGTTGTCATGGTTGAAGAGATGGATTGGGGTTGGCATGTTTATCTGTTAGATCTATTGTAAACTCATATAAACGATGAAAATTCGTTCATATGAGATAGGAAATTATGTAATTTATTTTTATTGCAATTTTAATTTCCAGAAAATAGATCTGTTTAGTAGCTGTTTAGATATTTCGTTTTTCCCGTTAATTGAGCCGTTGAAACGAAGATCCTTCGGTCAGAATCAAGATTGGAAGATGATGAACAATCCCACCAAATTTGGCGTCGATCAGAGTCCGTTTGGTTGTCCGTTCGTTGCTGTAAAGAGGCTGCTGTAACAGAAAACGCAGGATTCACAGAAACCTTAGCTGTGACTTCCTCGATTTTCTGGAAGAGTTTGGACCGTTGAAACGACGATCCAACCGGTCAGATCAATAAAGATGGAGTTTTTGACGTGGGATAAAAATTTCAGGTCGATCGGGTTTCATCTCGATTCCCGATCGGCCGCAGGAAGTCATTGGTGCGCTGCTGTAAAAGTCAGATTCAGCAGCAATTTGGGCGGCTCACTGGAGAAGATTGACAAGTCAAAGCTCCGATCCAACCGTCCATCTTGAAGTCCGAATATTGAAGATCAGATCTGGAAAGTTTCGTCCCGATCCGAGTCCGTTTGATATGCCGATCATCAAAGATTCTATACAGCTGCAGATTAGGGTTTTAATTTATTTTTCAAATAGATTAGTTACGGGGGTGTCAACGGTCCATCTCGGTGTTTATTTTCCGCACTAGAATACATGTTTAGATTGTATGTGTAGAACCGGATAAATTGCCATGACATGCATCATATCATGAATTCCACTCCATATGCATACATGTAGAAATTAATTCGAGGAATTAGTTAGGCATGTATAAAAACACGCGATTAGTTTTAATTAATTGTATGATATTAATTAGAAACTAATTAGGTAAAACCGAGGAACACGGGTTTTTTCAATCGTCGAGGTTGGGTGATGGATTCTCGTGAATCCCACTCGCGTAAAGCATAAGGAGTAAAATCCCAAACCTCGTGGTTAAGGTGTTGGATTCTCGTGTGAATTCCACCTCACCTAAGACGAGATTACGCTTTTTGTTCGTGAGTGACTACGTGAAAGTTTGGTGTTTAAGGATTGGATAATCACGGGCATACATGGTTCGAAAGTGGTTTTAACCACGGTTGGGTAGTCAACAGAGCTACGGCTCGATCGACTTCACCCTCCACGGTGGCGTTTGCACGGGTCTCGCAAGGTCGAGCCATCCGAAGAGCCACTACGGCTTAACGGAGCTCCCCTACCCTTGATCCGTCCGACGGCCACATATGTTCCAACGAATAGGTCGGGTGGGCTACCCCACGTAACCGGCAACATTCGGGCCTATGGTTTATTGTTCCTTAATGTAACATCAAGTCCAAAACGTGATCGAGAAACCCACCACTTTTTCAAAATATTGAGTGGGAGCGGAGAGGCGACAACCGACCCCACGGCCTCTATCGCTGACACAAGCAACGTGAGAGAATGGTGACGCTGCGTGCGGCTTTGATTTCGCCCCTAAGGAAGGCCTTCACCGCTATCAAAATTCAAGGCTTGGTCTCCAAAGGATAGGATTTTGGGTACTGTCGGGTCACCGACCGACCCTAAGGCTGCACACTCGAGGTCTACCTAAAAACTGGAGACAGAGGGTCACACTCATAAAGGGTATTTTTGGTAGTACCTTGGCTGAAAAAGAAAAGGTGATTGACGATCACAAATGAGATGTTCGATTCTCAACTGATCGTCAATATTAATCGAAACCTCTTTGACCTACCCTAAGGTGCATCGAGGCATTAGATTAAATCCTTGGAACGGTAGGATAGACTATAAGTAATTAGTTTATGTTCCTAAAATTTTAGTAGTGTATGATTTGGATTTATTTTTGTCAAATTTTATTTACAACAAGAATTATATATCTCTCTAGGGTACTAGATCGCTAGTGTATGTAAAATTGACTAGTAATGACTTCGTTAAAAGTGGTAAGTAACTAGAACGTTGTATTTATTAATCTCACATGCGATTAATTTTTCGGAAGAGATATATCTCTGAGCCTTCAAAACTTAAGTGACATAAATAAGTATGTCATCGCCAATCGTGCGTAACGAGAGACAATCGTAGTTAGTTTGAAAGGTGATTGGGACGATAAAATTCTTCCAAAGTGAATTTTTAATTGTGTAGCATCTACACGAGAAATTTTCTAATAGAAAATTGGAGACTCATAAATTAAAGTGTCATTTAGTTAGACGGTATTTGGAACCGATAAACTAGTGGGAGCTTTTATCCTATGTTTTTCTAATTTATTAGAAAATTAGTCCCACTGGTAATGCTTTCACTAGACATCCACACGCTCACGAGTAGTATCTACTCAAACGAATCGCTAGTTCAAGACTATTTCCTTTTAAGGAAAGTTAAGAATGGGAGAGAGTGTCTATAAGTGTTAATCATCTTAACTAAAGTTTTGAGGCTAAACCGAAACATTAATTAAAGAAAGTATAGGATAAGGAAAGTGATTTCGGATCACAAACCAATGAATCCTTAGCGACTTTTTTAACCGAGTAACTTGACTCAGGGGCTTAGTTCTTTGGAAGAACAATGAAGCTATGCATTAATGATTAATAAAGTAACAACGGGCAGTAATTTCAGCTAGAATAGTGGGAGTGATATTAGGAAATGAATTTTGATTCTATCTCTGAATATCACGTAAAAATTTATTTTTCTCGCTTACATGCATTAGTTGAAACAAATGGATTCACTTTCGCCTCGATATTGCATAGAAAGTGAAGATGACATTTGTAGTACTAATCCGAGACTCGGACTTTTGTTTGATAAGTACATAACCACTAAGAAAAGCTGAATAGATATGTGTAACACATCTAAAACTATTAAAGGTAAAAGGTTTCCGTATTAAGATAAACGACTTTTCAATATCTATTAATTAGTTCATATATCCTAGAGATAAGACCTAAAGATCGGCTAAGGGTGATTCCTATTTCCCTACCTGTAACACTATCTCAAAGGAACAATGACTAAGTTTCCTTTCAATCGGGAAAGGGTAATAGATTTGAAGAGGTAATATAGCTTGTTCACCATGACCTCGGGGTCTAGTGAGAGATACAAGCTAGTGGGAGATTTTGAGTGGTGACATTTTTGTGTCGATAACTACTCAAAACGCGATTTAGTTTATCGAAAGAAAGCGAGGAGGAGTCTCTCGATTTTAGCAGAGAATAGAGTATTCCATGCTCGTAAATAGGCTATATCGATAGTCTTGGGATCGATGCTCGGCCCGCCTCCTAAAGTGGAATGTTTTTCCACCGAGGAAGAAACCATACACTTGCCCGATATAGTGATTAATGTGCCACAATACAATCGTTAAACTCGATTAAGATAATTGGTTGCAAAATAACGGGTTAACATTATTATGTAAACCGAGAAGTCTACCTAGAAGATGCTAGTGAGTTTATGGATAAGGAGTGAATTCGGTTCACACCACATCCGTAAATGTAGGCATTTAGCATTTAATGCTTGAAGGTAGGATTGGGGATTTTATGATACGCTCAGATTGTGACTGCTCGTGAAATATCTTAATGTCACGAGTGAAGGTTGGTTTTAAGATTCTTGAGATCGTAAAGTGACGGTTGGACTGTCACAAGCTTTTCGAAAGAATACATAGATAACAACCTTAGAACTTGGAGTACGGTTACTCTAGGTAGTTACTATCTCGATTTAATCGGACCACGCCCAACATTAGTTGTTGGTGATTACACCGATAAATACTACTAGATCGTAATGTCAATCCACCCAAGACACAGGTGGGAGTATGGTTTAACCGTTGACCCATTGTGATTTTGTGGACTTTATAATGCTGGGGTGATTGATAACCTATGGCTCTTGGTGGGTCAGATAGATTCTCGATTATAAAGGTTGGTTTGAAAACCTTAACCCCGTGAATGGAGTTTTGGTACTCCAGCTTTGTTTCACCTCTTGTAGAACCACCGAGTGTCTCAGCCCAAAGTGGGAGCAATTGGATCTACACGGAAAAGAGTCGAATGAATAGGAAAGTTTAAACTTTCAGCGCAAGAAAGTTGAGTGGTATAGGGTGATTCCCTCGACAAGTAGAGAGTTAACTGCACCTTGAACTCTCTCACCACTCGCCTTGCTAGATTTCGTTAGAAAGCGTAAAATAGGGGTGATTCCTCGAGACTTTCTTGCCGAACAACGGAATCAATTCATTCGTAATGTATGGTTTTAGCTAAGAATGAATAACGGATTCGTTACAAAGCGTAAGATAGGGTGATCCCCAAGACCTTTTTAAGTAGACTAACGATATCTTAATTCATTCGTAAAGAACCTTTGGTAGGAGGCCTGCCATGGCTTATATCCTTTGTGGATTTAAGAGAACCTCTCGGTCATTTAAAAGTCACATGTTTTAAAATATGTGGACTTGACCAAAATATTGATAAGTTTTTCGTAGACTGGATATCAATATTGGTAATGTAGTAGTAATATTAGTGTTCATAAATGATAGCACTATAACGGTTAGAAACAACTTGGGTGTGCTATCTGAAGTCGGAAACTGACACGCCAAGATTCTCTGGATGAGAGAATTGGACTATATTCTAAGAATTTGATTCGGTCAAATTCACAAGAATGAGTCATTGGCCATCCCATCCGTCTTATTGGGTAAGATGATCATGCATATACGTATGCAACATTCAACGAGAGTAGTCCTACCCTAAACTCTCAGGAATGATTCTCTAAATCTTCGGATAAAGAGAAAATGGGATGTAGTCTCTCTTGGATAATGGCAAGTCAGTTATCACAAGTCAATAGTAATCGAATCTCGGATTCGAGCATTGAATAGCGGTTTTAGTACATCCTCAAGTATTTTTGAAGAACGAGGAATAATGTGCTTATATTCGGTGCAAACTTGAATATGGTTGACTACAATCGATTTCGACTTGTAGTCGATTGAGGATGATCATTAAGTCGATCTCGGGCTCAGTGTTTAGTGCTAGAATTTCCTTTTTGTTCTGGGAGTAATTCCAGGTCTGATAAGCCGATATCACTTCATTGTGAAAACAGTGAAGAGATAGCTTAGAAGGATCTTCTCAGTTACAAGAAGTCAAAAGCATATTAAGAGAGAGTACCGCCTGATTGGAAGGACCGACAACGTTTCAATCCTAAAGATCGTCTCGAGTCGACAACCTAACTAATCAGTGTACCAAGTCGAGTGCTTGGAGGGTACGGCATTGATAGATATGTCTCATCTGCTTTTAGAGCAAGTGGGAGAGTGTTGTGAATAAGATGAGAAATGGTGTGCTCTAAAAACAATCGTTGCTTGTCATTTCGTGCAAGTGGGAGATTGTTAGGTGTAGTGCCCGAAAGACAATTTGTGTAATTGTTTTTAATAATGAATGACAGAATTTATCTCACCTTATTACTTGCTTTGTGCTTGTAAAGTAATACACTGCTGCAAACCCTAAGTATATCTCAGATGTAACCACTTAACTCGGTGTATGGATTACACGTGAGGATTGAGTTAGTGGAGATATGCTTAAATCATAGTCCGTGGTGAATTTAATCGAGTTTAGTGGTCTCTTGATTAAAACACCAATAATGCGCCAGAACACCTTAGGGTGTGATAGTCTTATCCGGATCGTCGGGAGAGGGTACCTACGTGGGACATTTATATATGATGGCATTCATATAGGACTGGACCGATTTAATCAGATTTCTCGGTATAATTCCGTAATCGAGGAATCTTATTAAATCATTAGATGATCATATATGGATCGACCTTAATCTCGAGGTGATCACGCAGTGCCGCTTGTCCCGGGTAGTGTTTGATGTGTTAGTTACGGTTCACTTAAATATGTGTTCCAAGCCACTTCTCATTGGCACTATCTCCAGATGAGTGAGTAGTTCATTTTCACAGACATGGAATCCATTCCTTCCTCTGGGAAGTAGAGAGAGACAAATTCCCCTTATTTGTTAACCCTAAGAAAATGATCGATGGGCCCGATTCATGTTAGACTAATTGATCACTAGTCGATATGTGAACTAATTGATCACTAGGGGTTAATGGTAAATAAGGATAAGATATTCGAGTCGGGTTCACGGAGACTTCCCACCTCGAGAATGGACAATCTCATGGAGGGTTAATCCGTGATGTAGTGATTATATCAATGGACGCTTATTCACTCTATGGGTTGAGTATAAGTATACATCTATAATCGGTAGAGTTCAGGCCGGGTTTATGGTGGCGTAATCCCGGAATTAATAATTAATGTACTTATTCGGTTCGATGAATAATTAATTATTGGAGCTACTTGGTTATAGTCCATGGTCCCCGATGTGGCTTCGTAATTCGGAATGATATTCTTGTTATTTGGGCCTCAGAAATAATTAATTGGCTGGGCCAATTAATTGATATGCATGAATATTATTTAGTTGGACTAAATAATTAAATACACGGAAAAGACATTTTTCGTGGACTCGACCCTAATTGGTGTGTTGACCTAATTTTTTGGTAAAAATTAGAAAAAAGGTGCGTGGACCTTTTTTGATCAAAAGTGGCGCATGTATTTGATATATTATTTAATTATTAAGAAATTTGTTTTCTTGGATAATTATTTAATATGTGATTTATCTTTTATTTGTTAAATGATAAATCATGAAATATTGGATAATATATTTATTTATCCTAATTTGTTTGGGATAATTATATTATTTATCTTTTATTTGGAAAAGGATTAATGTGATAATTATCACTTAATTATTTAATCCTTGGAGGACATTGATTACTCTCCTATATAAAGAGAGTTCTCCCAAGTCTAATGGTGCTTAATAATTTCGACATACACACTTAAAATAAGAAAGAAAATTTGTTTTTCTTGTCTTGGGTTCTAGAAGAAGAAAAACTCTAAGTTTTTCTTGGTTTGCATATCAAGGAGGTTCGTGTTTCAAGAAGGGTGTCCACCAACCACCGTTTGGAGAACACATCGGAAGACCAAGGCTTCTCTCCCTATTGGTAACATGTTCTTACCCCCTTGTAGTAATTTAAGTCCTTTATTTATGTATTGTACTGTGTAAATCGTGATCCATCCGCTGCGTATAGATCTAATTCGTTTAGATCTAAGAACCTGTATCCTTCACATTAAGGACAGAATGAAACTCCTTCATGATGAAAAGATCAAGAAGCAAGAATTTCAGGTTGGGGAGCAAGATTTACTGTATAATTCCAGGTTGCATCTGTTCCCTGGAAAGTTAAGGACACGTTGGTCCGGCCCCTTTGAGATTCTACAGATCATTCCTGGAGGTGTTTTAGAGTTAAGAGGTCATGGTGACCAGCCGTTCAGAGTGAATGGTCAAAGGTGCAAGCATTATATTGGTCAACCCAAAGAGAAACCTTTGATTGTTCATTTCCTCGACATCCTCGGGTGTGGTATCCCTGAAGTCAACGAGTTTGACGAGTTTTCTCCCGATTTGTTTTCTGAGGGTGATGGCAGTGGTCCAGTAGAGGAAGTTCTGGCTGGTAGTTGGGATATGGAAGAGTTTGCAAGGGAGCAAAGGTTAAAGAGAAGACTGAAGAAGAAAATTAAGCGTGCTTGGAAAGCTATCAAAGATTTGACCCCATGTGTGAGATGCTGTTTCTGCAGCCACACCACTGATCAGAGCTTACACGATGTAGTGGCTGGAAGAAAGGTTAAATGGCCTGATCCAGGCTGAGTTTCAAGGTTGTCTTGCCAAAGGCACTAAACAAAGGCGCTTGTTGGGAGGCAACCCAATATTTTGGAAAGTTTTTTTTGTATTATTATTATTTTATATTGTTTTGTTTTTGTTAAGTTAGTTTTCTTATTGTTGCGGTTGTATTAGGGTTGTTTTGTTTTGCTTTGTGTCGTCTTGGGTTTATGGTGCCGGGTTTCTGTGGTCAGTTAACTTGCATGAGCGGAACTTGACAAATCTATTACTTTTCTTCCTGCCGACATTATATCTGTGCACTACTTTTTACATAGATTTGGTTATTATCAATTTTTGCACTGCTTATGCTTTGTTCCATGATATTACCCTGTCTATAATCTTTTGTGCCCCTATCCCCGAGGTACGTTTTGTGTTGTTTTTCATGTATGTAGGATATTCGCAATAGCACTTGTGAGCTTTTAGACGATATCAGTTTTCCGGTGGATGGTCCACAGTCTACTGATTTCCTCAAGCATTTCTGGATCTGACTCTTGACCACTTCCAGACTAGCACTTTCGAACTACAATCAGCTAACTTTTTCTTATTCTGCACAACATGAGGACATGTTTTTATTTAAGTGTGGGGGAGGGATTAGTGGTATCTACACATGTGCTTAATTATTATACATATCTTTTGTATCTTTCGTGGAAAGTCGAAAATTTTTAAAATTTTTCAAATTCGTCCCGAGCATGATTTTATTTTGGCTTACTTGTTATATTCCCATACTTGTGATGAGTTGACTAGTATTTTAGCATAGACCTTTGTTAAATAAGCCCTTACTCGAATTCTTTTCATGTAAGCCTCTTCGATGACGAGCCGAACTTAGGAAACTGTACTCATTTAAACTGGTAATGTTTTATCCTGGTTATCAGACCGTTCGCTTAGTGCTCATGTCATGAAGATTGTAATATGTGCGTAGTTGGAATTGAAGTAGGAAGTATCGTGAATATACCGAAGCCTGAATGTGATAAGTGAAACGTAACTATTGTGCTTTGAAAAAAAGTTGAATTTTAAATGAATCAATTGGGTGTGTCGGAAGCTGGTCGATGATTTGAGTGCGGTAGGTCATAGCTCGAATGTCCTATACCACTATGATGACCAAAAGCTCACGACAGTCAGAAAAATCTGCCTTATGATTTGAGTAGGTAGGGGATTATCTCGAAATATCCTATTCTGCTATGACGGGCAAGAGCTCATTCTGATGTGCGTAAATGTGAAAAATAGTTAAATCAACTTGCAATAAGAAGTAGTATGAATAAATGAAAGACTTAGTTATTGCCTGCCTTATCCCCAGTACAGGCCAAGGTATATGTTGTAGGGAGCATCCTCTGGGTACAACTGAAAAGATTTCGAAAACACATGTATTACTCTAGTCATGACGTGAGTAGTTTTGTAGGGCGTATGTATAGTCAGGATGATTCATTATCTATCTTAAATGGGTATTGGTTGGTTAGCTTGAATTTAATTGTCAAGTGTGGAATCAGTGGAAGTTGAAGAAGGCTTTGCACACACTACACATTCGAGTAATCGTTTATTACATTGGGGTGTATGTTTTTTATGCTAGTCGACCAGTTGTGGTTTGATATATGGGAGTGTATGTGATTCAATGTTTGAGTAAGCCTATGTCTCATTTTGTTTTGCTCGGGACGAGCAAAAGATAAGTGTGGGGGAGTTGTTAATGGTGATTTTTACGGTTTATATGACTTTATTTCGTAGCAATTTCCTAAGTGTTTTATTACTTTTTATAGAAAAGTAAGGGTTTAAATGAAATATTGAGAGAGTGTGCTTGAAAATGATTTAATTGCAAAGTTGGAGTATTTTACGTGGTTTCATTGGTAATTATTTATGGTTTTACACTTTGCGTATTTTTATGGTTTTGAAGGTACATTTACATGTCATGGAGAGGGATTTAAGGAGCTTAAAAGATGACCAACTGAAGTTTAAATGGAAGGAAGAAGGTGCAAGTTGAATTTGGATTGAAGATATACAAGTCGAGACGCGTTTGCTACTCCCGTCTAACTGGATCAAGCGTCGAGAGCATCGGGGTAGCGCCCAGAAAGGCTATTCGATTCAGGAAGCATGTGTTTTGTACTAGACTGGCGTCCAAAGAGGTGAACTGGCGTCCACTGGAGCTTCTGGATTCAGAAAGTTGAGAAATTTGCTGGACGGGCGTTCAATTTTGCATAAATCGGGCGTCTGAACTGATTCGGCCCGACTCGAAGATTTTCAAGACTCTGGACTGGCGTCCAGCCGCCGCCAATGCTGAGACCGACTTTAAAACCTATATATAGACGTGTATTTTCCAACCCTAATCACAATATTTCGACCCTAGGCGGCCACAAGCCCCTTTGGGGCAGCTTTTCCTGCGTTTTTCCTCCATTATAAACAGTTTTTCTTCTACTTTTTATTTATGTTATTTATATTCCAAGGATGAGCTAAGGCCAAGCCTTGAACAAGCATGTGAAGCCTCTCTGCAGCGTTTCGTTTTCGACTTTGGATTCGTTTTTGTGAGTTTTAATTTAAGTTTGTATCTTTATTATGTGCTTTATTGAATTTGCAATTTATATCGAAAGATCATTGCTTGTTGATTGTTTATTTTGATGAAAATCATGTTAAACCTTAGATCACCTTAATAAAGATTGGATTTTTAACCTATATATAACGAGAGTTGTTAGGTTAAATTTCTAGGTTGCTAGATTGAGAAATCTTACACCTTGGTTAGTAAAACGTCAATCTTTAAGATCGAGAGATGAGAGATTGATAGGCGGATTATCTACGAGAGTAGGAGTTCATATCTTTGATAGGTGAACCACAACCTTTATTAAATCTTCACTAAACGATCTAGGGTAGAAATTGAGAGTTGTGAGATCGGTGGATCATAGGAGGTGGTGTCCGAACTATCCCTTTCTGTTCCATAATCACCAAAACTTGCGTTCGAGATCAGTTTAGAGGGATAAAGTCCCTCTCCTGCAAGGCACCTTTCTTTCCCAGCCAATCTGAGATTGGAGTAATCATTCGATCCCACACCGCTATTCTCTTCCTGTCAAGCTTATCCTCTGTTTTTTCTCTCATGGATTCTCCCTTTTCTGATTCCCGCTTTATCCTATTCGCTTCTTCTCCCTGACAATGCTTGTACGTTGTATCCATGCACTCTTTCATGGTCCTGGGGAGCTTGATGTTTAGCTTAGAATGCAATTTCCTATCGCGCAATCTAGCTACAAATGAGACAGTCAATAAAGGATCATCTGCGTCCTTTACTTGCAATTTCCTTCGTTAAACCTCTTTAGGTACTGGAGGACAGACTCCTCTTTCTTTTGCTTGATGGTGATCAGGTGGGTCGCATTTCTCTGAATCGGCTTAGCTGTGATGAAAGCATTAAGGAACATCTTGCCCAATTCGAAACTTAGACACCGACCTCGGCGGAAGCATTCAAAACCACTCACGGGCCCTGCCCGTCAGCAGCGTAGGGAAGGGTTTGCACTTCATCTCATCAGCAGTGTTAAACATGTACATCTACATGATATACTGAAAAAGATGGTCCGACAGGTTCCTGGACCCGTGATACGGATCCAATTTTGGGACCTTGTATCCAGCCGGTCGCTCGTACTCATCAATTTTCCTTGAGAAAGGTGAGGCAAAGGAGAACTCCTCAGTCTTTTTTCCCATCATGGCATTGATCTCGGCTCGAGCGGTTTCCCTAGCCCGGGCGTTCAAGGGTTTATTTCCCTTGTTTGAGGTAGATGTTTCCTCATCGTGCTAACTCTGTGTCGGACCAGAAGTCATTTTCTCCCCGCTATCTTCTTGCTTAGTACTACCCTCTGGTTGTACCGCCTGAAGGATAGCCTTCGTGGTGGCTGGGTCCATGGCAGCCAGCTGATCAATTACTGCTTGTTGTTCTGAGTTTAGAGAAATTCCTCTGATTGTTGCGTGGGGTCCTCTGAATCCACGTCGTTTTCTTCCTCAGTGCCATTGTTGTGGGTGTTCTGGGCATTTTCAGCAGCTTTTTGCTTGCATGTATTTTCCATGATGGTATTTAGAACAAAACCTTAACCAATCACCAGTAGAAGGCCCTCCTTCTAGCGCCAATTGACGAAACAAAATTCGTCGGGTATAAAATCTAGGCTATTTAATCTAATGGTACTTGAATTAAGGATGAAAACAAGAGAGTATGGGTGGGGGAAAGGATTTCTTGGGGTGATTTTGACTGAGTCTGGGATTTTCCCAAGTTGCCTACGTATCCAAAGTATGAATTGGAATCAAGTCTGTCGTAGTTCTTATGAACGTTTATATAGGGAACATTTCTGCCCAAGGCCTTCATGGGCTGTGTCCATCATGGACCTTTCTTTCCCGTCTCACAAGTACAACTAAACCATAATTATCCCTTAATTTTAGGAGATACTCTTGGTATTCAGAGCCTTAATGGGTCAGGAATTTTCTCATAATTATCCAAATAAAACGTGTGTTTATCATTATACGCTCTAGCCGACCTGCGGCGAGCAGCCAAGGTCTGTATGACCAAGCTGGGCAGGTCTGCCTCTATCTCGTCCTGACCGACCTGCGGTGGACCGAGGAACGACCTGAGCAGCCCCCTCCTTTGGAGGTAGAGATCGGCCCCTTAGGCCTTCAAAAGGAATCTTGGTCCTTAAAGTCAAGCTTCTAGCCCTATTTCTATCATGACATGTGGCATGGTGAAATCTGGTATCGTCAAGGTGATTAACGATTCACTCTGGATTTTCTCTCCCTCTTATAGACTCACCACACAATTTTCTTTTACCACTCTTTATCAATTAGAGTAATAAACGATTAAAAAGTTCACAATAATATGTCTGCAATGCTCTATGAATCACTGTGTCCTTAGTCCTCAAATATCAAGAATAGAAGGCTATGATATATTCAAATGTGAGAAGAAAAGACCAGCGGATGGGATAGATGTGGGAGAGAGCAAAGATGTAACAGACTTGGGGCACCTTTTGAGTGTCTGACCCTTTATATGACTATTTTTTTCTTTTTTCTTTTTCTTGTTTTTTTTTCAACTCTGAAGAACTTCTAAGAACTAGGATTAGATCAGGTTATCACCTTTTAATCGGTACCTTAATGATTAGCACTTGAATTGGGGTTGGGTTACAATTTCCTGATTTTGTCCAAAAATTCATCCCTACACTTATTAGCACGTGCAGCCCAAATGAAAATGAATTTAAACTGGAAGTAAATAAAGGAGATTTGTAGAATAATGATTTGTGTGGATGATACTCAAAATTCAGAATTTTTGAACTTTTATAGGTTAACCAAACAATCGTTTCTTGTCAACTGCTTCAATTTGTCAAAATTTTCCAGAATTGTAGCAGTGACTTATTTCATCGACTGTGATCAAAATATGACGAATATGGAAAAGCTCAAAAGGTAACAGTTGTAAAACAGGAAATTTCCTATTACACCACCAATTTTCAATGAATTTGGAATTTTGTAACCCACTCAAACAAAAATCGAAAGAAGATCTACTGCTGCAGAATTTCAGAGCAGAGTATTCTGTGTTGGGGTGCAGTTTTCAGTATGTTCTTATTCGAATTCGAGATTCAATAAAAAGAGAAATTGTAGATCAAAGTGTGATTTATATGTGATAAAAACTTCAGTTTTTTTAAGGTGTTATGGGTATTAAACGAATTGAAATAAAAATGGTTGTCAAATCAGCAACACCAAAACAAAAGGATTGAACCACTTGCTTTGATACCAACTAATGTATACATTGGACCCTTAACAATGAAGTTGTCAAGAGCCTTAAGTAATACAATGAATAACCACGTTTAGATCCCAAAATGAAAAATAAAAATAGAATAAGATGAAGGAAAAGTCTTAAGCAAAAGTAGTTTAACTCAAGGATGAGACTAGAAGAACCAATGGCTATTAGGATTCCTAATTTAGGAAGCCAAGACCCTTCTAATGGTCCTTAAACCAAAGACTACAATACACTTTAATCTTTGCTCACAAACTTAAAATGCACTTAACAAAAGTTGTAAAACTCTAATGAGAAGACAACTCACAATAACAATATTATAATCAATTCAAGGTGTGAAATACATATGGTGTGCCACTCCTTTTATAGGTCAATGAAGTTGGCATTCTATTTTCTAGAAAATAATAATAAAATAAGAAAATGTAAAATAAAAATGAACCTAGAAAACTCCCAACTCTAGGTGAATAAATAAAAAAGATAATTCCCAAAATATAAAAGATCTTCAAATCACAAATTAGTAAATAATCCTCGAATCAGATTGATTGATTATCTACCAAAAATAATATGAAGATTTGATGAAATCAATCGTCATAATTATTCTAAATTTCGTGCTATATGGCCTTGGTAGGCCTTATTGGACACCAATAATAATAAGTGGCAAATGTCCAAAAGAACACATATTAGATTTAATTAGGTAAATAGGACATTAAGAAATCTTATTTGGTTATAAGGTTACAAAATGAGTACATAGACCAAACTACACCTAATTTTTTATTTTTTATTTTTTTCCGGGACGATTTTTTTTATTTTTTATTTTGGAAATCTTGTGTTCTTCTGTTGTGCACCCGACTCCTCAGGAAAAGCTCGCTTTCGTGACGGAGCTCCTTCAGCCATGGTGATTACCGGGTCAAAATCAGTCGCTTCCAACGATTTGTACAACTGAAAACATTCAAGAACGCTTGGAACAACTGCAAAAAAATTGGGAACAATTCAACAAAAAAAACACGATTACTAATTGATTATGAATGAATCATCATAATTATTTTTGAAAAACAAAATAATCCCAGATATTTTTGATGATTCCCAGATTCTTTGTAGTAGTATCACATTTCTCTTCTTTCTTCTTCTTTTCAGTCCTTCCTTTATTTCCTTTTCCTTTGCCAGATTTTGGGGCCATTATTAATCTGAATCAAAACTCTGCTTTCTCCCTTAAACAGGGGTGCCAACTCTATTTCATTACAGAATGGTTTTTAGTAGGTATTCACTAATTCACGTGAAAGTTGTAGTAGATAAACACGTATTGGCCCATATCATAATTCAATGTGTATTGTATTTCATTGATTCAACTGAATAGAGGTAGTACAAATATATAGGGTTCAGTGACTTAGTCCATAAGTCACTGCAAGATAAATACGACAATAATAATATTTAGGGTAAAAGACATTTTGCTCCCCTGTGGTTTGTCAATTGAAGTTTTTGCCTCCTCGTCGTTTAAAAATATATGGTTCACTTCCGTGGGGTTTTAAACAAACCATCAATTCTAAATTCCGGCAAATATAAGAGAATATTCCGTCGGAATATTCCCTTTTTAAATAATATACCATTTTTACCCTTAGTTTTATATTTCTTTTTGTCTTTTTATTTTATTTATTAAATTACCCCTAATTAGAAGGACCGGCGGAGAAGTCGGAGCTGCAAGTTCACTCGCTCCAAAAATTTCAATTGCGCAAGAAAGAACATTCAAATTACGAAACAAAAGCAGATAATCCTTCTAGGAGCGAAATAGGAGACCGGCGGGAGAAGAAGAGACCATCGGAAACAGTGTGCTTAAGATACCAAAGAATACGTTTAACTGCAACCCAATGAGCTTCGGTAGGCGAATGCATGTACTTACTAACCTTGTGGACTGCAAAGGCAATATCAGGCCGAGTGAAATTGAGATACTGTAGACAGCCAACAACAGTCCGGCAAAGGATCGGCGTAGGGAGGGCCGTCGACAAGTGTAAGACGGGTGGAGGCCGACATAGGTGTCTGACAAAGCTTAGCCTTGTCCAAAGAGGCACGCTGCAGAAGCTGAAAGATATACTTGTGCTGGGTGAGAAATAGCCCATCGAAGGTAGGTAGCACCTCAATGCCAAGAAAGTAGGACAGAGAACCAAGGTCCTTAACCGGAATGTGCTGACCAAGATAAGAGATAACATGCTCAATAAGAGAAGACGACGAGTCAGTAATAATAATATCATCCACATATATCAGAATATAATCGCGAGCACCATCACGAGAATAAATATATAAAGATGTGTCGGCTTTGGAGCCGATAAAGCCAAACCGTGTCAAGACATCGGTGAAGCGAGAGAACCAAGCATGAGGAGTCTGTCGAAGACCATAAAGGCTGCGGCGAAGATGGCAAACATAGTCTGGATAATCAGGGTGAACAAATCCCTGTGGCTGCTGCATATAAATAGGCTCAGACAAATGTCCATGGAGGAAAGCATTTTGAATATCCACCTGACGAAGAGACCAACCCAACGAAACGGCAAGTGACAAAAGAAGACGCATAGTTACCGGTTTATCCGTAACGAAGCGGGATTATTTCCGTAAACCTTCTTCATTACATCTTATCCTTATTTACCATTAACCCACTATTGATCAATTAGTTCATAACAAATACAAACTCCCGGGATCGATCAGTTTCTAGGATTAACAAATAAGGGGATTGTGTTTCTACTTCCCGCAGGAAGGAATGGATTTTATATCTGTAAGACACACACTTCTCACTCATTCCAGAATAGTGCCAACGTGAAAGTGATCCGGGCCGCGCCTCTTAGCGAACCTTAACGAACACATCAAACCCTATCCTGAAACAAGTAGGAGTATGCAATCACTTCATGATTAAGGTTAATCCATATATGATCATCTTGTGATTTAATAAGATTTATTAACCACGGAATTATATCAGAAATGTATATTAAATCGGTCCAGTCCTATATGACTACATCATATATAAATGCCCCACTTAGACAACCAATGTCGACGGTCCGGATAAGACGGTCACACCATAAAGTTGTCTGGGTGTTTGGATGGTTTTGCATCATTAAACAAAAACAATTTATAAACCCTAACCTATATGCAAAACTAACTCCTAACCGGCCGAATACCGGGTAATTGCTAGTAAAGCGGAATAAGTAAGGGGTCGATCCACAGGGAATTGGGTTGTTGAATCTAGTTTTATTAATTCCTTTCAATTGTTACTTATGAAAACAAATAAACGAGAGAACAAACATATAAACACATAGAACAGATAAAATAAATCTAAGCTATAACAAATAATAACCAAAACATAAAATAAAGATACATAGGATCAAACAATATACAAACCAAGTGATTTCAATCCAAGTTCATCTCATGATTTTAATTCAATATTGTGGTTTCACCTTTACACGAGATACAAATTCCTAATATCTTAGTGAATCCGTTTCTCAAGCTATGAATTCCTAATCTCTTAGTGAATTCAATTATCGATCTCTCCTCTCTCGAATGTTGAGACCAATTTCATACAAAACGAAGGTGTAGATTCAAGTTAACTCTCGTATTTTAGAATCTAGCAACCTAGATAATTAACCAATTAATTTGTCACGAATTAACGATTAAAGATCCTATCTTTCTATGGTGATCTAGTCTAACAACGATTCTCATCAACGTTAGACAACAATTAGCAACCAATCTCTCGATCTAGTCACACAATAGCATCATAAATCATAGAAAGAAACAAAACAAATCAAAGATCATAAAAATAAACAAGGGATTGAATAAATTAAAAGATAAACTCACATAGTTTCGTACAATGGATGATCTCCATGAATCAACAACGAAAAGAAAGCATCATAATCTAACCCGGATCACCCGAGCACAAGGCTCGGGTGATCGGCCTTTAAACCTCAGGAGTGCGGCTGCTGTGTGATATATGCGGCTGCTGTGTTATTCAATGAATTAGGGTTGAGATATGCGGCTGTATATATAGAAATCTAAGGCGGTTTAGCCTAAGTCGGCCGTGGACGCTCGTCCTCTTGGGTGGACGCCCGTCCAATATGCCTTGGACGCATGCAAACGCTCGTTCAGGTGCAATCCCGTCAATCCTGAATCAAGTTCTTCTTCTAGACGCCCGTCCACTGGAGCAAACGCCCGTCCCACTGGACGGGACTCTGGACGTGCGTTCAGCTGCTGGAAAATCGATCTCGTCATCTTTATCCTCTATCGATTCCATCTTTATCTCTTTTCCTCCACATAAATCCGATCTTTGACATCTTTAATCCTCTTTTAAGCTCCCATTCGTGTATCTACAATCATTAAAAACATTGCAAAAATGTAATATAATCCAAATAAATATAAAACCATCAATTTTACCCATAAATCATACAATTTTGCAACTAACTCATTAAAAACATCACTTGCTCAATATTTCAATATAAAGCTCGATTTCTATGAAAAACATCCACATATGGGGGAAATTGATATAAAATATATCGTTAAAAACACTATAAATTCACCCTAAACAACACCCCCACACTTAGCTTTTTGCTCGTCCCGAGCAAAACAAAACATAATCATAGCTATAGACAAATAACCATCTTAGCAAATATAAAGCATATTCAATAGTTTAGAGGTTCACCCAAGTGTGTGTGCATAGCCATAATAAATTTCCACTAAATCCACACGTGAAATTGATTCAAGCAAAACTAGCCAACATCCCATTTAAATTAGAAATATAAAAACGATTATAACATGCACATCATAAAACATACATCTTCGAAAATCAAATTATAGGGAGCATTTAAAATATTTCCGACATACTTAGAGGATAGTCCCTACAACATATCTTTCAGTTTATACTGGGGATAGTTAGAAGATAACTAAGTTTTTCAACCATCTTTTCACATTGCCATTCGCTAATTTTTCTTAAAGTCCACTTCACTACACACGTATCGCATATGCCCTCATTCCCAGCAATAGGATGTTTCGTGATAACACCCTAGCTGGACTACTATCATCAGCGAATGGAGCTATTAGGCCTTATAGTGGTATAGGACGTTTCGTGATGACGCCCTACCGCACTCAAATCATTGGCGCTACTTCCGACACATATATATATATATATATATATATATATATATATATATATATATATAATTCATCTTAGAGTGGTATACAAACCTTAAATTATATCCCTCCTATCACATTCAAACATCCATATATTCACAGTACGTCATACTTTAATTCTAAACACAAACTATTAAAATTTTCAAAATTCGTATGTAAGCAAAGAATCATGCGATAATCATCAAAAATCTCTAATCAAATGGGCATAGCTTTAAAATATAGCTCATCATTTACTATGGCACGTGAAAAATAGTGTTGGGTGAGACATTTAAATTTACTAAATATGCAAAATAATGCACCAATGACATAAAAACTCAAATAAAGATATGTCTTTGTTCACTTGGGACAAAACAAAAATTTAGCACTTTTTCATAGAAATATAATAGTATGGAAAATGAATGTAGATACCTCACCCCTCCCCCACACTTAAATTACAACATGTCCTCATGTTGTGCAGAATTAAAGAACGGTTAAAGAAACTTAGCTGATTTGGTAATGATATGAAGATAGGCTAAAGAAGGATAGATAATGGATCCGCGGTTCCGAGGCACGAGATGTCAGATGTATTCCTCTCCAGATTCACTTCCAAGGCTAGCTTAACAAAAAAAACTAAAAATATGCCTGCACCACTCAAAGAAACATGGCAGTATCTCGGGGACACGGGGGAATATAACATGGCAAAAATGATTATAGACAAGAAATAAGCACATGATATAATGGCTCAGATGGAAAAATCACCATACAGGGAAAGCACAGGACACCTAAGCATCAAATATAAAGCCACAGAAACTTTACAAAACAAATATCGCCCAACATGTGCATAAAGAAATAAGGATAGAGGACACTACAAAGTAGCAGGGCTAGGTGCACTAAAAAGATAAATAAAAATAAATAAGAAAAACAGAATAAAAAATACAATGCAACTAAATGATATGCAACTATACTAAAAAGCAAAAAGAAAATAAAGAAAATAAACTAGCCCAACTGATTCCATAGATGTCAACTACACGAGGGAAGGTCAAATATATAAACGTCCACTTAATAACGCCACAGAAGCGCAACAAAATTTGATTATGCAAAGCCACAGAAGCTTGCCATGTGAAGTGTAGACGTGCCTTTAACAACCCTAACACCCTAGATTGACGACAAAAGGAACAGGACATCTACGCATATACAAAGGCCACAGAGGCTCACATTAAAGCATCCAAGTCAAATAATGAAGCATGTATATAAAAATTTTGAACATGGATTAGTAGATGGAAAGATGTAAACATGCAAGTTCAGAACATCTACGTAAAAATAATTAGCCACAGAAGCTCATATGAAAGTATCCACGTCAAATAAAGCATTAAAAAAAATCACATCAAGAAAAATTTGGAACCTGAACGTGCGTTCCTTCTTTCAAACGGGCGTTCGCCTGGAATTTATGAACTGGACGGGCGTCTGGATTAAACCGGACGCTCGTCTGACTCAGAAAAACTGGAACAGAGTTGAGCAAAACTGGACGGACGGGCGTCTACTAGTCAGGACGCCCGTTCACCTGCATGTTATGGACTGGACTGGCGTTCTCTTACCTTGAACGCCCGTTCAAACATCGTATTTGCAACAGAAATGCAGGAAAAACACAGCAAACCCTAAATAGCTGAAAACTTCATCAACTCAAAACAAACCAGAACATATACAAAGACCGCAAAGCCCCATCAAATTATAGCACGAGAGGAGGCACTAGGTAATGATGACAGTTACACTTCACGTTTCACAAATCGAGTAAAAAAACTTTTTTTGCACATTCTTAACCCAACGGTCATCGAAACACGGCAAAAATAAAAAAAAAAACCTCAATTTATTTAACGCTACTTTTTATTGAAAGAAAAATACATCGTAACAAAATAGAAAAATTAACTCAATTAGATTCAACAAAAACACCGATTCCCCGGCAATGGCGCCATTTTGTTTGGATGGTTTTGCATCATTAAACAAAAACAATTTATAAACCCTAACCTATATGCAAAACTAACTCCTAACCGGCCGAATACCGGGTAATTGCTAGTAAAGCGGAATAAGTAAGGGGTCGATCCACAGGGAATTGGGTTGTTGAATCTAGTTTTATTAATTCCTTTCAATTGTTACTTATGAAAACAAATAAACGAGAGAACAAACATATAAACACATAGAACAGATAAACTAAATCTAAGCTATAACAAATAATAATAAAAAACATAAAATAAAGATACATGGGATCAAACAATATACAAACCAAGTGATTTCAATCCAAGTTCATCTCATGATTTTAATTCAATATTGTGGTTTCACCTTTACACGAGATACAAATTCCTAATCTCTTAGTGAATCCGTTTCTCAAGCTATGAATTCCTAATCTCTTAGTGAATTCAATTATCGATCTCTCCTCTCTCGAATGTTGAGACCAATTTCATACAAAACGAAGGTGTAAATTCAAGTTAACTCTTGTATTTTAGAATCTAGAAACCTAGATAATTAACCAATTAATTTGTCACGAATTAACGATTAAAGATCCTATCTTTCTATGGTGATCTAGTCTAACAACGATTCACATCAACGTTAGACAACAATTAGCAACCAATCTCTCGATCTAGTCACACAATAGCATCATAAATCATAGAAAGAAACAAAACAAATCAAAGATCATAAAAATAAACAAGGGATTGAATAAATTAAAAGATAAACTCACATAGTTTACATTACAATGGATGATCTCCATGAATCAACAACTAAAAGAAAGCATCCTAATCTAACCCGGATCACCCGAGCACAAGGCTCGGGTGATCGCCTGAATGAAACCTCGAGGAGTGCGGCTCTTTGTGTGATATATGCGCATTTCTTGGTGATATATCGCGGTCTTTGTGTTATTCAATGAATTAGGGGTTGAGATATGCGGTCGATATATAGAAATCGAGGCGGTTTAGCCTAAGTCGGCCGTGGGACTTCGTCCTCTTGGGTGGGACGCCCATCCAATATGCCTTGGGACGCATGCAAGCGCTCGTTCAGGTGCAGTCCCGTCAATCCTGAATCAAGTTCTTCTTCTGGACGCCCGTCCACTGGAGCAAACGCCCGTCCCACTGGACGGGACTCTGGACGTGCGTTCAGCTGCTGGAAAATCGATCTCGTCATCTTTATCCTCTATCGATTCCATCTTTATCTCTTTTCCTCCACATAAATCCGATCTTTGACATCTTTAATCCTCTTTTAAGCTCCCATTCGTGTATCTACAATCATTAAAAACATTGCAAAAATGTAATATAATCCAAATAAATATAAAACCATCAATTTTACCCATAAATCATACAATTTTGCAACTAACTCATTAAAAACATCACTTGCTCAATATTTCAATATAAAGCTCGATTTCTATGAAAAACATCCACATATGGGGGAAATTGATATAAAATATATCGTTAAAAACACTAAAAATTCACCCTAAACACTGGGCGCATTAATGGTCGTTTAATCAATGGACCCCATACTTTGATTAACTTCACCATGGAATAACATTTCAAGTGTATCACAATAAACTTAATACTCATGTGTGACACACACTAAGTTATATGGCTACATATGAACTTGGGGTTTTCAGCAGTGTATTACTTATAAGCACGAAGCAAATAATAAGATGAGAATAAATCTGTCATTTATTAATTATAAAAACAATTACAAAAATTGTCTTTCGGGCGCTACTTCGAACAAACCCTCGGTTTCATCAGACGATGTCGAGGAGTTGAGATAGTTCAATCCAAAGTTGATGTCGTCATAAAGATGCCCGGCCCGACCTTCGCAACCTCCAAGAGTTTGGAATCTTGTAAGAAAGGCTCACATACCTGTGACAATTTTCATCAAATCTCGTTGGAAGATGTCAACACTTCAACCACTTGAAAGCGACAACTTATGCAAGAAAGTCTTTGAAAACTTCAAGGCTAACTTGGCAAAAACTTCAGTCTTGGTGGTACCTAGAAAAAGGAAGCATTTTCTTCTTTGCGTCACGACATAAATCATGCCATATTCACTGGTCAATCGTTTTGAGACGGTTCAGCAACTCGAGCAACAAACTCCCCACTAAGGATTGCCATCCAAGAAGCATCACAACTGAGGACAATGTTGGTATTCTCTTGTAAGAGTCATATGCTCTAGATTAAAAGTGGCGCCAAGCTCAACAAAATCCGAATGCTGCCAAGCCTTCTTGTACAAGGCATTCAACAAGATGGAGTGCCCACGGCTATTCCAAATCGGGAATTCGGTGCTTGTCTTATGAAGACCTGCCGTAATGACATAAAAAACCAAAACAAGTTCAAATAAAAATGAAACGACCCCCATGTTGTTCGGGAGTTCGGAAAAATGGAGCATACAAGTTGATAAAGATGGTCAAATTCAACCAAATCAACAACAAGTTCCTCAAAAGGCTCTATGTCAAAAGAAAAAACATGCTCCTAAGCACGAGGTAAAATTGCCTTACACGCATCAAATGTGTCAAAAGATAAAATGCTCCTAAGCATGAGCTTAAACTGCGTAACACTCATCCAGTGAGTTTAAAAAATAACATGCTCCCAGGCACGAGCTTAAACTGCTCTACACTCATCAAATGAGATAAAAGAAAGAAAAAAAGCTCCTAAGCATGAGCTTAAACTGCGTTATACTCTTCAAATGAGTAAACAAAAATGCTCCTAAGCACGAGGTTAAACTGCGTTAATCTTGTAAAAATAATGAACTACGTTTGACTTGATTCCTAGAAAATTCTTTAGGGTACGTAGGCAGCTTGGGAAGTTAATCCAAGTTCAGTTATACCAAAAGAAATGAGGGTCCATCATACAATAAAGGGGTCCTCATACAAAAATTAGAAAGAAAACTTGAAAGGGTGGAATGCTTTTCTTCGTATGAAGTGGCAGTAAGCCTCCCAGCAATGTCGTTCTGAAATTGCCACAAGCGATTGATGCAGAAGAGGGAGAGGTTCCGCCAGCTGCACACTTTATGAGGCTCTTCACTTCAATGAACTTTGTTGGTAGCCTTATTGAGTGATGGATTCGATGTCAGAAGCCTTACGTTTTTCATCGTGGCAGGTGTGCTCTTCACACCTTTTTCAAGTTGCTGGAATGAAAGTCCCCTCAAGAAATTGTGGCACCAGAGATGAAACTACATTTCCTCCGACATTCACATACGAGTAATGATTCTTCTTCGTCTTCCAAAGCACCAAGAGGAAAGCATCATGGCCATTGGAGGAATCCTTTCTATAGTCCGCACCATTAGCCGGATGAGGACCTCGGTAGACCAACACCAAAGCTAAGGAAAGACACAAGGAAAATGAACTCAACTTGTGGACCGGTTCTCCCTGTGAAGGTCTAGGCTCACCGGAAAGCAGCGATGCTTTTGATCACGGGAAGATGGAGCATCAAACTCGATGGTGAGGCATATTCGAAGCTTGATCCTAGTTTCCATAGCGGCATCAGCATAATGAAGCACAAAAAGATACCTCTCACCGTCTGGTGTAGACGCTTTGAGTGATGCTCTCTAGCTGGCTTATGCAGGGTGGAGCAGCTAAATACCCCACTCGCGTTCTTGACCGGTTCTGCATGCATGATGAAGTCCCGAAATACATCACTTGTGTCGTTGGCTTGTTGAGCATCTGACTGTGCTACGTAGGGTGAAGTCACAAAGTACCTCACTCGCGTCCTACACGGGCTGAATATCCGGTTATGCTACGCAAGGTGGAGCAACTAACTACTCCGCTTGCGTCCTTGTCTGACCTTGATGCGAAGAACCCAAGAGTCGGAATCTGCAAAAAAAATGAAAAATGAAAACAAAGACAAAAAAATTTACCTTTAAAGGACTGCTGAGTTGATGAGAGATTTTCACCACAGTTTTGGATCCTCGTCACTTTGTGGATGATTTGAGGCAACGAGAGGTGGATAAATATTCCTTCTAAAAACAATGTTCGTCTGAAGGAACTCTGAAGCGACGGGGTGAATAAATATTCGACCTCCAAAAATGTTCGTCTGAAGGAACTTCGGCGGCGGCGGCGGCAAGGCGAATATGAAAATTCATCCTCCAAATGGCCTTCAATACTCTAAGCTCCAACAAGCAAGGTGAAAATAAATTCGACCTCAAAATGGGCTTCGATCTCTAAAGTGGTGAGGTAAAGACAACCTCAAATTGATTGCGGGAGCATCACCAGTGGGAGCATCACCTCGAATTGATTGCGGGAGCATCACCAGTGGCTAAATCACCTTATAGGATGGCACCAGCGGAGTTGAAAGAGTTGAAAACTCAGCTTAAGGAGATGCTAGAGAAAAACATCATCCAGCCAAGTACATCACCGTGGGGAGCACCGGTCTAAAGATGGGAGTATGCGTTTGTGCATCGACTACAGAGAGCTGAATAAACTGACAATCAAGAATAAGTATCCTTTACCAAGGATTTATGATCTGTTCAGTCAGTTTCAAGGTAAGAAGGTGTTCTCTAAGATTGATCTTAGGTCCGGTTATCATCAGTTGAAGATCAAGGTGTCAGAGACACACAAGATGCATTTTCAAGACGAGATATGGACATTATGAGTTTTTGGTCATGCCGTTTGGACTCACTAATGCTCCATCGAAGTTCATGGACTTGATGCAAAGAGTTTTCATGCCTTATCTCGATAAGTTTGTGATAGTTTTCATAGACGATATCTTGGTATATCTAAGGATGAGAAAGAGCATGAAGAACACCTGAGGATGGTTCTACAGACCTTAAAGGAGAACAAATTGTATGCCAAGTTTTCTAAGTGTGAGTTTTGGTTGGACCAGGTAAGTTTTCTTGGGCATATAATTTCTGGAGAAGGCATTAAGGTGGATCCAACGAAGATAGAAGCCGTTTCTAAGTGGCCTAGACCGACAACAGTAACAGAGATAACAAGTTTCTTGGGTTTAGCTGGGTACTATCGGAAGTTTGTAAAAGATTTCTCTAAGATAGCTACACCTCTCACGAGGCTTACTCAAAAGAACGTTAAGTATGAGTGGACCAGTGAATGTGAGGAAGCTTTCCAAACTTTGAAAGAAAAGTTGACCACAGCACCTGTGTTAGCATTACCAGAAGTTTTTGATAACTATGATGTATATACGGATGCATCGGGTCAAGGTTTGGGTTGTGTTTTGATGCAATCAGGAAAGGTAATTGCTTATGCATCTAGGCAGTTAAAGGTGCACGAGAAGAATTACCCTACACACGACTTGGAGTTGGCAGCAGTGGTTTTTGCTCTGAAGCTTTGGAGACACTACTTGTATGGTGTCAAGGCAAGGATCTTCACGGATCATAAGAGTCTTAAGTTTTTCTTTACTTGGGAAAATCTGAACATGAGACAAAGAAGATGGTTGGAGTTCGTGAAAGATTACGACTTGGACATTCAATACCATCCGGGTAAAGCGAATGTTGTAGCTGATGCACTTAGCCGGAGGTCGGTTAATGCTATCACTACCTTGCAAGAAGTTGTGGATCAATTGGATAGGATGCAAATTCAAGTGATTGAAAGGAAGGGTGAAGCTCAGAATTTGGCGCCATTGATGGCAAGGTCAGATTTGCTAGATGAGATTCGGGCTAAGCAAGATAAAGACCCAGTGTTGATTAATTTGAAGCGAGTAGCTCGAGAGAAGCCTACAGTGGGTTATCAGTTGGACAAGAGTGGTCATCTTTGGTACGGAGACCGTTTGTGTGTGCCCGATGTGGATGGCCTAAGGGAGTAGGTTATGGATGAAGCTCATAAGATTGCATTTGCGGTACATCCAGGAGCCACTAAGATGTATAGAGATCTCAAGCAGAGATATTGGTGGCCTGGTATGAAGTTAGGAATCGCAGAGTTTGTGGCAAAATGTGATACATGCCAGAGAGTGAAAGCAGAACACAGAAGGCCAGGAGGTTTGTTGAAACCTTTGGAGATACCGGAATGGAAATGGGAGAATATTACGATGGATTTCATCACCGGTTTGCCTAAGACTAAGGGCGGTCATGACATGATTTGGGTGATTGTGGATAGACTTACAAAATCAGCCCATTTCTTTCCATGTAAAGTGGACATGCCTATAAAGAATTTCGCTACTATGTATATCGACAATATAGTGAAGCTTCATGGTGTGCCTTTATCTATTGTATCCGACAGGGATAGTAGATTTATCAGTCACTTCTGGAAGGGTTTACAGAAAGCTTTTGGGACGAAGACCGATTTAAGTACAGCGTTTCATCCGCAGACGGATGGGCAGTCAGAGAGAACAATTCAGACTCTCGAGGATATGCTAAGAGCTTGTGTTTTAGATGCCGGAGGGTCATGGATAGATTATCTCTATTTGGCTGAGTTTCCTTACAACAATAGTTACCATGCTAGTTTGGGTATGCCACCTTTTGAGGCCTTGTACGGTAGGAAATGTAGAACTCCCCTTTACTGGGATGAAGTGGGAGAGAAACATATCACAGGGCCGGAGATGGTTCATCAAGCCAAGGAGAAGATCGATTTGATAAGGAAGAATCTGAAGGCCGCTCAAGATCGTCAAAAGAGTTGGGCCGATGTTAGAAGAAGACCGCTAGAGTTTGAGGTCGGGGATAGAGTTTACCTTCGAGCATCTCCAATGAAGGGTGTCAAGAGGTTCGGACAAAAAGAAAAGCTAAGTCCAAGGTATGTAGGACCTTCTGATGTCATTGAAAGAGTTGGGAAGTTGGCTTATAGAATTCGGTTACCGGAATCGATGTCTAGGGTCCACAATGTCTTCCATGTATCGATGCTGAGGAAGTGTCTATCTAAAGTGGATGTGGAATCTGAGATTGATCCGGAAGTGCTGCAAGATAATCTTTCATACGTGGAGAAACCGATAAAGATTCTGGATAGGAAGGAGAAGATGATAAAAAGGCGAGTGATCCTGTTAGTACTAGTGCAATGGAGCAATCATGCACCGATGGAAGCCACTTGGGAAGTGGAAGCGGACATGTTCAACGAGTTCCCTGAGTTCCCTCATCTACCAGGTACGATCTAGTTTCGAGGACGAAACTCCTCTTAAAGGGGGAGGAATGTAATATCCCGACTTTTCTAAAAGGGCATCCTTGTCTTTTCATGAAAAATCTGAATATTTGGTTTTTTTAAAAAGGATTAAAAGAAAAAGGGAAAAGAAAAGGAAAAGGATTAATTGGATTTAATTAATAAGGAATAATTAGATTTAATTGGGATTATAAAAGGAAAACTAATCCTAAATTAACCTAGTTGTTGTTTTACGTAAAAATAAACTGAGAGGCGCAAGTTTGGAGAAAAAAGAAGAGAAGAGGCTTTCAAATTTCGAGGCTAATCCGTTGATCAAAATCGCAGACATCTCAAGAGAGAAAGGATCACCACGAGACGAGGATCGTTTTGATATCAACAATCCCTAAATCCGTTAACGTAAGTTTTTCCCTCCTCGTTCTTGATACTAGGGTTTGTTTATCATCGTTGTTAAGCTGCGTTTTTCTGAGTACAAACATCGTAGTGATCGTCTTTGGATTGATCGTTTATAGGTTTGAATTTAAAGGTTAAACTTTTGACGGGTTGAAGCTTTGGATCGTTGTACCACGCAAATTAAGGTAACGTGGTGTTCTTATCGTATGACTAAGGTGTCGTAAGGTTATAGAGCAATTTGTATGTTAGTTGCATTGTTTTTAGTCTGTCAATGATGGAGTTTGTGTTAGATTTGGGTTGGAAATCGCGTTTTGACAGTTGCAGATTTTCTGCGTAAATCCCAGGCAGACGGGCGTCTGCATAAGGGCAGACGGGCGTCATGGTAGCGAAGCTCAAGCGAGCATTTGGGGTATTTCGGACGGGCGTTTGAGGGTCCGGTTTAGATCTGAGGATGTGGCTGAATTTCACGAGCGGGCGTGCCGGGGGTTGGTGGACGACGCCCAAGCGACAGGCGTTCTTCGGGGTCGACGGGCGTTTGACCTATTTATTCTGTTTTTCACTGTTTTTCGTGTCAGCTTGGTTTTAGGCTTCATAACCGTGTTTTTACTGCTTAACCTTTTGTGACAAAGCCTTGAATTAGCTTTTGATGCGTTTAGTTTCGGCACCATATGGATTCCCTAAAAAGATGAAGTGTGGGACCATCGAAAGCTTTGGATTTGCCTTGTGCTTCGATAAGCTAGGGTTTATCGATGTCTGTGTATGTGCTAGGTTTTGTTAGAGTCTAGTGGTCTTAAGAAGAGGAGTAGGCGATAGGTGAGCCTTTATGTGAATCAACTTAGGTGGCTAGTTAAACATATAATCAAACGTATGTGTTAGATTAATAATCTTAAACATCATGCAATGCTTGGTAAGGCATAGTACAATATCGCGATGTGTTCTCTGACCAGACAAGTAGACTGTACCCACGCCGGTCAATCGATTGGCTAGATAAAGCGTCTGGTGCATTCTACCGGTCATCACACTATCGGGACTCAGATATTCCTGGGGCTACTAGAGCGAGTCTCTAAGTAGGTTGCACCCAGTTTTCCTAGTACATCCTATTACTAGGCGTAGTGCCCTTGTTATTCATGATGTAACAAACTTGAGCTAAGCTAGATAACTTTGGAACCTCATGTTGTGCTATGATCATAATATGATAGTTAGCTATGGTTAATAACGGAATGAATTAATAAAAGACGGCGTTGCTTTTATTTCTTTATGAGACTGACGTTGTACGATCTACTATGCGTTACTAAGTACTTTTGTACTTACCCCGTTACTTGTGTTTGTCTTTCTCATTCCCCAAAGAAGATGAACAGGTTGCTGGTGTTGATGAGTTCTTTGATGAGGACATGTGAGATGGAGCTCTTGAAGACTTAGTTCTTTTACTTTTGGTTTCTTTCAATAATGTTGTTGAGTTCGTTCAAACGATGTTGTCGTTCTTTTGGATTAGTTTCGTTTGAATTCTTTTGGATTTAACGTTGGATGTTTTAGTTCTCTTTATTGGATTTCGATTTACAGCATTGAAAACCGTGTGTTCGATCTTTTGTTTTCCCGAGTCGTTCTATCTTCCGCGTCATTTTAGTTCTGATGTGTGACGTAAGGCTTACATATATTATTGAATTTTATTTGATAATATTTGTGCCGAGCGCTCTTTCCGGATAAGGACTCGGTGTTCGGGAACGGGGCGTTACAGTTGGTATCAGAGCAAAAGGTTTTCCTTGTTGTGTAGGACTTGATTTCTTCTTTAAGATAAGTTTTAGAGATTTAGTAACCCCTCTCTTTTCTTGGTTACTGAGAATGGTTCTTACTAGAGGAGGAGCTAATACTGAATAACACCGCTGGCGACTAACACCCAGGACGGGTAGCGGAGGGATTTACCGAGGTTATAATTCCGAGAAGGAGAAGGAGTGGACCAGCTACACAGGGCCCTACAGTTCCCCAAGTGAACACCCCGTCTGTGAGAAACATCATGCGTGGGGTGAATCAAGGACCAGGCATCGTCATCAGGGGAAGAGTGGAACAAGAGGGTCCTTCACAGTTTAACCCCAGCATACCGGTTATCACTACTTCAGCAGGAGTAACATCAGGAGTGCATGTGCCTCCAATGACCACAAGCTGCACAGTATTAGGACTTTCTCATCTACCGGTTAGTACTTTCCCAACCATTTCTGTGCAACCTCATCAAGCGTCTGCGCCACCGGCTAGTCAGTTTTTCAGTCGACCACATGCATCAGTGTTTTCCCCCACACCACTAAGTTTTACACCTCAGCCAACGGTTCTACCTCTACCCCTAGATCTGATACTTTTGTAGCACCTGGCTACACCTATCCGCAACAGACTCACCCCCAACAGCAGGTTCAGCAACCTCAACCACAGTATCATAATGCTCCACCAGTTCAGCCGCCGTTACAGCATCATCAGTTTGGGGGCTATGATAGGCAAGTGGATTGGTATGATAAGATGAAGAAGCACAGGGTGCCAGAATTCTTTGGCAATGTTGAGCCAGCAGCAGCAGATTTATGGATTCGTGGGTTTGAAAGGACGTGCAGAAATGTGAAAGCTCTAGAATCTGAATGGGCTCAGTTAGCAATATCCTTGTTGGCAGAAAATGCAGAAAGCTGGATGGAAGCTTATGAGCAGGTTAATCCGAGGATCACGGATTGGGCAGTATTTAAGGATCTTTTCTACAAAGAATACTTTCCTAGAACAGCACAGAATGCAAAGGCTAATGAGTTCCTGAGTTTGAAACAAGGAAGATACACTACAGTGACTCAGTACTCCTAGAAATTCCATGAGTTGGGCAGATTCTGCCCTGAAATCATGAGAAGTGAGGAGAAAAAGATTGACAAGTTTATGGAAGGATTGTCACATGAAGTGGCAAAGGGCATGCTAGGAGATAGACCTACCAGCATGGCAAGCGTCATGGATAGAGCTTTGATTGCGGAAAGATTTTCCAGTAGACAGACGGTTGTAGTTGGGGATAAGAGGTCTTTCTCGAATTATCAAGGAAGTAACAGAGGAGCACCGCAGCAGAATGTTAAGAGGACAGGGAATCCGGCCATGATGAGTTCAACAAGTGGAACGCCATCGGTTTGTGCTAAGTGTAACAAGACACATACAGGAGAGTGCATGGCAGGTAGCTTGAGTTGTTTCCACTGTGGAGAAGTGGGATATTACTCGAGAACGTGTCCTAAGAAGCTCTCCCAAGGCAATCAGGCAGGAGGACGAGGTAACCAGCAAGGTAATCGTGCTATGGGTAGCAGGCCAGTTCGTGTCTTTACAGCAGATGCAGAACCAGAAGAGTTAGATGACCTTGTGGTGACAGGTACTTTTCAGTGTTTGTGTTTAATATAGATATTTAATATGATATAGCGCGCATATGATATTACATATTTGTACTTAAATTGATTCACTTGTTAGGTACCGTAATCATACATAATCTAGCAGTTTCAGCTCTGTTTGATACTGGAGCTTCGGGGACTTTTGTTTCCTCTAAGATAGCTAAGAAGTTGAACCTACCTCTTAAGGAATTGGAGAGACCTTTGAGCATAACCACACCTCTGGGCAGAGTCACTAGATGTTCCCAAGTCACACCCCAAGTTGATATTAAAGTTGGGACTTACACGTGCCAGCATGCATTGACAGTGTTGGATTTCTCAGACTTTGATGTTATCCTAGGTATGGACTGGTTGTCCAAGAATTATGTCTACTTGGATTGTAGAGGTAAGAGGGTGATCTTTAAGGCCCCAGGGAAATCAGCTAAGACATTTCAGGGTAACGTATACAAGCCTAGCCAGGGTCGTTATCCGATTATCTCGGCGGTTAAAGCCCTAAAAGCTTTGAAGAGGAGTTGCTAGGGTTTTGTTGTGTATGTATTATATAAGGAAAAGCATAGGCCCGAGTTAGGAGAGACTCGAGTAGTTAAGGACTTTCCCAAAGTTTTTCCGGAAGAATTACCAGGACATATGCCTAATAGAGCCATATAGTTCGAGATCGAATTGATTGCGGGAGCATCACCAGTGGCTAAAGCACCATATAAGATGGCACCAGCGGAGTTGAAAGAGTTGAAAACTCATCTTAAGGAGATGCTAGAGAAAAACATCATCCAGCCAAGTACATCACCGTGGGGAGCACCGATCTTGTTTGTGAAGAAGAAAGATGGGAGTATGCGTTTGTGCATCGACTACAGAGAGTGAATAAGCCCGACAATCAAGAATAAGTATCCTTTACCAAGGATTGATGATTTGTTCGATCGGTTGCAAGGTAAGAAGGTGTTCTCTAAGATTGATCTTAGGTCGGTTATCATCGGTTGAAGATCAAGGTGTCGAGATATACCTAAGAGCGACCTTGATGCGAGATATGGACATTATGAGAGTTTTGGTCATGCCGTTTGGACTCACTAATGCTCCATCGAAGTTCATGGACTTGATACAAAGAGTTTTCATGCCTTATCTCGATAAGTTTGTGATAGTTTTCATAGACGATATCTTGGTATACTCTAAGGATGAGAAAGAGCATGAAGAACACCTGAGGATGGTTCTACAGACCTTAAAGGAGAACAAATTGTATGCCAAGTTTTCTAAGTGTGAGTTTTGGTTGGACCAGGTAAGTTTTCTTGCGCATATAATTTCTGGAGAAGGCATTAAGGTGGATCCAACGAAGATAGAAGCCGTTTCTAAGTGGCCTAGACCGACAACAGTAACAGAGATAAGAAGTTTCTAGGGTTTAGCTGGGTACTATCGGAAGTTTGTAAAAGATTTCTCTAAGATAGCTACACCTCTCACGAGGCTTACTCAAGAACGTTAAGTATGAGTGGACCAGTGAATGTGAGGAAGCTTTCCAAACTTTGAAAGAAAAGTTGACCACAGCACCTGTGTTAGCATTACCGAAAGTTTTTGATAACTATGATGTATATACGGATGCATCGGGTCAAGGTTTGGGTTGTGTTTTGATGCAATCAGAAAGGTAATTTCTTATGCATCTAGGCGATTAAAGGTGCATGAGAAGAATTACCTACACACGACTTGGAGTTAGCGGCAGTGGTTTTGCTCGAAGCTTTGGAGACACTACTTGTATGGTGTCAAGGCAAGGATCTTCACGGATCATAAGAGTCTTAAGTTTTTCTTTACTCGGAAAATCTGAACATGAGACAAAGAAGATGGTTGGAGTTCGTGAAAGATTACGACTTGGACATTCAATACCATCCGGGTAAAGTGAATGTTGTAGCTGATGCACTTAGCCGGAGGTCGGTTAATGCTATCACTACCTTGCAAGAAGTTGTGGATCAATTGGATAGGATGCAAATTCAAGTGATTGAAAGGAAGGGTGAAGCTCAGAATTTGGCGCCATTGGTGGCAATGTCAGATTTTCTAGATGAGATTCGGGCTAAGCAAGATAAAGACCCAGTGTTGATTAATTTGAAGCGAGTAGCTCGAGAGAAGCCTACGGTGGGTTATCGGTTGGACAAGTGGTCATCTTTGAGTACGGAGACCGTTTGTGTGTGCCCGATGTGGATGGCCTAAGGAGAAGGTTACGGATGAAGCTCATAAGATTGCTTTTGCGGTACATCCAGGAGCCACTAAGATGTATAGAGATCTCAAGGAGAGATATTGGTGGCCTGGTATGAAGTTAGGAATCGCAGAGTTTGTGGCAAAATGTGATACATGCGTTTGAGATTTCAAACCGGCGTTTCAAAAGCAGAATTTTGGACAGAGTGCACCTGAAGCGAAACGCGCGTTTGGGGACCTCCAACGCGCGTTTGGAGTCATTTTTCTGCAGATTTTTTCCCCTATAAATACCCCCTTCCATCGAATTTCATTATATATTCTCCCCTCTCTTAGCTAAACTATACCCACTCTTTAGCACGATCTCTTAGCTTAGATTAGCTTAAACATAGTTAGATTCTACTCTTTCCATGCTCAAATCTCAATTCCAAACACTAAGAGACCACCTTTTAATTACTTCTTTAAGTTGTACTTTTTGGATCTCAACTCGAATTTCTTCAAATTAATGGTAAATTTCTCTTCTCTTTTACTTATTATAGCTTTCATTTACTGTTTTATGTATGTTTTGATTAGTATAATGAGTAGCTAGTTCCTTAACATAATCGAATCATGTGAACACTAGTGAAATCACCCTTTGGGTGACGAAATTGGGAGTGGGTAGTGCTTATTTTCATGCTTTAATGATTTATTCTTGTCTTAGAACTTGTTTTAACATATTTGGGCTAGATTGATCACCTAGGTCAAAATCACGTACATCAATCTAAAGAGTTGTTCAGATAGAGAGATGTGGGAAAAGGGGTTCTAGGATCGCAGAGTAAACCCGTCTTAGTTGTTAAGCCCGGGCCCAAAGTGAGGTTACTCGTTTTAACGTTTAATAGGTTTAGAGCTTATAGTGTTGGGGTTTCCGGTTTCCTTAAGGGGGGAATTGGTTAGCCTAGCATAGGGTGGTGAAGGAGAGTTGTTCAGATAGCATCACCAGTTTAGAAACCGTTACCCTTGAATAATCGTTAAGCACCTTTGGTTATGGTTGGTCGGTAAATGCACACTCCCGGTTAAGTCACTCGAGGGGGCATAAGTCACTAGTGGGATCATGGTTCGGCTATGCTCGTAATCCTTAATCTAATCCTCTCAGTAGTTTCTTTTTCTTCTCTTATCTTTAGACTTGTTAATTGAAATGCTTAATTGTCGTTATAGTTATAAAACACCTTAAAATCTGGATCGCCTAGACTAAGTTTCAAGTTTGCTTTGGTATTCACAACCATATTCCTTTGGGTTCGACCTCGTACTCATGTAGCTATGCTAGCAAACGACCCGGTACACTTCCGGTTAGAGAGTTAGTTTGCCCACGGTTTCGAGTCTTCATTAATTGTTTTTGTTGGGGTAAATTTTACCTCAATCACTATTCATACTTTCCGGAAAAAACAATGGAAGAAGGGATTCATGCTTATTAAAATTGACTTGGAAAAGGCTTATGATAGGGTCCATTGGGAGTTCTTGGAAAAAATTATTGTTGCGGTTGGTTTTGCTCTTAATCTTCTTAGCGTGATCATGCATAGTTTGAAGTCGGCTACTCTCTCGGTCTTTTGGAACGGTGTTAAACTAGATCTGATTACTCCGGAAAGAGGTATCAGGAAGGGGGACCCCTTAGCCCCTTATCTTTTCGTCCTTTGCATGGAAATTCTGAGTCAGAAAATCAATGAAGCAGTAACTCAGGGTCTTTGTAAGCCTATTCGACTTAGCCGCAAGTCAAGCCATCTATCTCACTTATTCTTTGCCGACGACCTTATTCTCTTTGGTGAAGCATCAAAGCGCAAGCCGTAGTTATGGAAAAAAACCTAGCAGATTTTTGTAGTATCTAAGGGCAAAAAATTAGCACTCCACCTTCCATGTGTCTAAAAATGTTAGCATGCAGCTTCGATCACAAATTAGCCGAAAGTCGGGAATGCAACACACCTCCGACATGGGTAAATATTTGGGAGCTCCCATGATACATTCCCGGATAAAAAAGAAAACTTATGGTTTCATTCTTGATAAAATGCAAAAAAAGCTTACGGCGTGGAAAGCGAGAGCTCTCTCGAAGGCAGGCAAATCAATTTTGATTAATGCTTCCCTATCCACCCTCCCATACTACACGATGCAAATTGGTAACTTACCAAAAGGCCTCATTGGCGATATCGAGAAACTTGGTCGACAATTTTTTTGGGATGAGCTAGATGGGGACAAACATTGCCGCTACATTTCGTGGAATAATTTGTGTAAACCAAAGGATAATGGGGGATTGGGTCTCAAGCGCCTGGAGGAGATGAACTATGCTTTTTTGGGAAAACTATTATGGAAGTTGCTTAAGCATGACATCTCCCCGTGGGTCTCCCTCTTGATCGAAAAATACGGAAACCCCTTTGTTGCGCCTAAATCAAGAGCTTCATCTCTATGGAGGAATATATGTCATACTGCGAATGTCCTTCAGGGAGGCTTCGATACTAGCACGGGTACTGTCTCATGGAGCCCTTTAGGGGAAGGAAAATACTTGGTAAATAGCGCTTACTTATTCCAGATGCAGACTCAGGATGAATTACACCACACTCTGGATTTGAACCGGATTTGGAGCTTAAAAGGGCCTTTGCGATACAATTTCTTCTTACGCCCGCTCTGTCAAAACTCCCTCTTGGTCAACAGTTTCCTTGCATACCGTCATATATCGAGTACCTCCCTCTACCAAATTTGCCATGAAAATGAGGAAACTCCACTCCATGCCATCCAAGACTGCAAATGGCCACGTCACATTTGGAAGCGAATTCTAGAGCCCTCTCAATGGGAAGATTTCTTTGCCACCTCAGACGTTCTAGATTGGGTGATGGAAAATATCACGCCCAGGGCCGGCCCTATAGTGAGGCCAGAGAGACCGCGGTCTTAAGCCCAACGGTGCCGGGAGGGCCCAACGGTACATGTTTCGCTAGAAGAAAAAAAAATTCGTGTAGATTCAATCCAATCCAACCTAATATAATATGTTAATTTTTATTTTTTTTTATAAAGGCCCAAAATTTTGTTCTGGTGATGCTTTCAAACTTGTGTAAAATTCATATGCATACTATGCCTTTTTATAGGCTGAAGGAAGCCCAATTCGAACTGAGGTGTTCCTACACGAAAAGGTAAGGGTTATCACCATTCGCATGCAGAGGTGTATCAGTTCGAAATTCAGAATCTGAAAAGGAGCATGGATTCGAAAATGCATATCCCATCATGAACTGATGCATGTATTGGGTTAAGTTTCGGCGGCGTTGCCCCCGAATCCCCACAAGTTGGCGCTGCCCCCTCGACCCCTACGAAGGGGCTCTGCCCCCTCAACCCACCGTGACCTGACCGGGCAGGTCGAACCCCGTTTCGTTGCGATAACATTAATTCGTACGGCAACTCGTATGCAAACGATAATCAAAACATTTATTTATGAAAAAATATCCAACAATTTTGTGTATACGTATGAATTTGGTTTTTGTTTCTAAATATGCGAGAAAAGACTACTTTGTAGGTATATTTTGAGGCTATCAATAGATTGAATTTTGTATTTACGGATGTTAAAAAAGTGATAAGTATGTTTTTATAAAAATAAAAAACTTCAACTAAAAAATTTTAACTGGCCTTGCTCCCAAAACGCCAGGGCCGCCCCGATCACGCCTTCTCCAATGGCTCGAGCCTTGGTCAAGCAGGTGGCCTTATCTCTTTCGTGAGATTGCTTATGGGATTTGGTACTGGCGGAACAAGCTGACCCACTCTCCGGATATTGTTTACCCTCCTATTCAAGTGTTTATTTCTAATGTAGTTAAGCGTTTCTAAAGCCTACTACGGCTTTGCAGGCCATCGATATAGACTCGATTTCTCTATTTGTAACTTTGTAGTTTTCTACCAATCCTTTAATAAAAGTTCTTTTTTTCAAAACAAAAAAAAAAAAAAAAAAAAAAAAAAAAAAAACATAAAAGGCTAAGGGATTTTCTCAAATTCACACAAGTTAATTCTTTACGAGTACTGCCAATTTTCTCATGTTAGAGGATTTTGACTTATTGTTCATGTCTCTAAAACAATGTCTCCAACAGGTAAAAATCAGATTTATGTTTTATTATTATCGAGAATTTTGGAAGCTTTTATTGCCTCTTTCTACTTGTTGGTTTGTCATCCGAAGTTCCGAACAAAACAAGGTAGTTTTAAAGTAAAATTAGTTCACGTTTGGTTCGGATTGATTTTTGGATATATCAAAATATTCACAACCAAATCAATACAATTCATTTCATACAAAATGCATCAGTTATTGTAGATTTTATAGCAAATGAAGGGATGTTGTATTCAACTCATCTTCTAACCCGCTTCTATCACAGTAGGTGTGTAGGTGTGAGCGGCTCCACCTAATTTGTATATGGGGCAACCGACCCGCTATAAAAAAATATCACTGTGGATAAATTTTTATTATATACATGTTAATCCGTTAATTTTTTTATGTATTGACCCAAAATTTTCAATATTGACTCATAATGAGTTATAATAAACCGACTTAAGTATAAAATATAAATGGTATGACGTATTTTTAACCCGCATGCCGAAAATCCTAAAGCCGTCCCAAGATGTAAGTTTAATGTATCATATCATTCACGTGGTATAACCCTCTAATGCATCATAATTTTTCTCTCAGTTTTTAGTCTCTTAAGTTAAGAAGGATTCTTGACGCTAAAATAATTATGCATCTTTATTACTCCCTCCGTTCAATAATAACTGAGGCAGTTACCAAAATGTTTTGTTCCTTAATAACAGAGGCAGTACATTTTCCAAAACAACATTTATTGCTAATTTTCCTACTGTATCCTTATTTAATACTATGGTAGATGTTAAAAAGAAAACTGCATTAATTGTATTATATTGATTTTTTAGTCATTGCATCTAAAAAGTCATAGCAGTAAATCACTTTCTCAATAAACGTGTTTTTGGCAACTGTCTCAAATATTTTGGAACGGAGGGAGTACTCCATATGTTCCTAATTATATGAGGTAGTCGCTAAAACCGGCTTGACATTACATGTTCAATTTTTATATCTAATTTCAGTCTCTAAGTAAAAACTACGTCGCTTCATATGTGTTTTATTTTTTGGTTTTTTGTTTTATTATTTTTCTTCAAAAAATGACACACACATTAAAGGACGTACTTTTTACTTAAACGTTGATTTTTTTTGAATAACTGAACATTGAAACACACAAATTGGACATATGATCTCAAGCCGCCAAAACAACACGTTTATTAAGAAAATATTTAATGTTAAGCTTTAACAATTCAATGACTACACAACCCTTGTTATATACTCTTTCCGTTTTTTTATCTGTCGCATAGAGAAAATTCGATTATATAATAAAGTGATTAATGTGTATTGAAAAGGGGATAAAATAACAAAATTATCCTTCACTCCTTGTGCATGGAAAATTGTACCAACATTGGGTTATTAAAATGAAGGTTAAAGGTGGAAAAATAATAATTAATTTTGTATTGGTATTGTAAAATGACAGATAAATAAAAACAAAACAAATTATAAAAAGTAACAGTTAAAAATAAACAGAGGGAGTAATACCTTCGTCCCAAAATATAAGTCTGTTAGTTTTTTGGCATGGTCACAAATTATAATCTGTATAGAATACCAATAGAGTATTTATTGCATTGTTTTTTCATTTTACTCCCAATTTATTATCAATCCGATCACATACTTCTAATATTTTACAACTATTGAATAATTATAATCAAAAGGTATTTTAGATTTTTATCTTTAGAATTTATATCACTCACCCACATTCTTAACCTGTGTGAAAAATCCAAACGGATTTATATTTTGGGACATATGTAGTATCAAATAAGGATAAAGTAGTAAATGAACACTAAATGTTGCTTTGGAGAATATTGCACATCAATTACATAAGAATAAATAGTTTTCAAAAAAAAATTACATAAGAATAAAAATTTTAGATTTTTGCCAAGAAGGACAAATGCACTAATAAATCAGGCGAGAAGTACACACATAATTAATAAAGACAAAATTAACTCAAATTTCCGAAAATACACCTATTTTATAATTATGGAATGAGGAGTAAATAAAGGGAAGTAAATCCTAGCTATTAAAAGATGAGTAATTATATCAAATAGAATCTTCCCAAATATCTTATCCAATTTTCAGGAAAAAAAAATTTAAAATCATAAAACACAACAATGAGTACACTTTGGTATATATATATATATATATATATATATATATATATATATATATATATATATATATATATATATATATATATATATATAACTAGTAAAGTAACAAGTACAATAAGTAACAATACAGTAACAAGTCTGATATTGGTCCTTCTAGCTCTGCTTAGAGCTATACCCTGCTGACCAACATCAGCTGTTTGAGTATCTGCTGACCTTTGTTCAGCAGACTGGTTTGGATCCAAATCTGGATCTGCTGAGTGCTGACTATCCACTGCTGAGTCTTTCAATTCAGCACACTCTACTTGAAGCTCCACCTGTTTGTCAACCTTCTCAGCTTCAGATCCAATTTCAGATTCAGATGTGGCCCTCTCAAATGAGTTAAGCATAGAGTTTTCATCAAAGACTACACTCATGCTGAGTAAAACTCTATTTTCAGCTGATGACCGGATTCTATACCCCTTAACTCCATCTCCAAATCCAATAAATACTCCCTTCTTAGCTCTAGGTTTCAGTTTACCTTCACTGACATGATAGTAGATTGTGCTTGTATTCCAAAAACCCTTATACCAGAGTAGTCTACTGACTTTCCTTACCAAACCTCAAGTGATGTATTGAGCTTGATCCCAGTGTGAGGCCCCCTATTGATTAAGTAGCATGTTGTATTAACAGCCTCTGCCCAAAATCTTCTTGTTAGACCAGAATTAGAGAGCATGCACCTTGCCCTCTCCAGAAGAGTTTGATTCACTCTTTCTGCAACACCATTCTGCTGTAGAGTATCTCTGACAGTATGGTGCCTAGCAATGCCTTCATTCTTGCAAAATTCCTCAAACTCAGACCAACAAAATTCCAGTCCATTATCAGTTCTAAGTCTCTTGATCTTCTTCCCTGTCTGATCCTCAACCAAAGCCTTCCACTGCTTTAAGTGCTTGAATGATTCACTCTTGTGCATTATCATAATTACCCAAACCATCCTTGAGTAATCATCTATAAAAGACACAAAGCACCTGTGACCACCCAATGACTCCACCATTAAAGCCCCCAACAATCAGAATGGACATAATCAAGTGTCTCTTTTGTGATGAATTGCTTTTGGGAATTTGCTCCTATGTAGCTTCCCAAACACACAGTGTTCACAAAATTCCAACTCCTTGACCTTATGTCACCCAAGTAGATAAGACTTAGACAGAATTTGCATCCCTCTTTCACCCATATGACCCAATCTCATATGGTCAGCTGTGACTGGTGAACCTCTGATGATGCAACAGCAGCAGATCCTGATACAGTACACCCTTGTAGTATGTACAATGTCCCCTGTCTGATGCCCTTCAGAATCACAATTGAACCCTTATAGACATTCACCACTCCACCTTCACCCCTGAAATTGAACCCTTTGCTGTCTAGAGGACTAAGTGATATCAAATTCTTGGACATTTGTGGAACATGCCTAACCTCATTCAGTGTGCAGATTTATCTCCTTCAATCACCAAAATTTCTCTATCTCCATCCCTAATAGAAAATTCGGCCACCATCACCACCAATATCACCACCATACCTCCACCAAACCCACACCTTTTTCCTTCATTCATCAACCAAAACACCATTTCTCCACCCCTATTGCTGATTAGTAGTGTTGCTGTGCTAGTGAACTGTAGTTCTTCATCTTTTATTATCATAAGCACTGTCCCAGAAGAAATCCAGAATAAGTCAGGCCGCTAAATCGAGCCTCACTCCCGATTTACCGAGGGCAATTTTTCCAGAACCAGCATCATTATCAGGTCCTGTTATCATCCAGGATAGGTCCCAAGCGTAGCCGATCTGTCCTTCATCCCAGTGGTTACCAGAGTATCTACGGAGATGCTAACCCCTTGATAGACGGGGTTGAGCAATTTCATTCATTGAAGATCTACGAGTCGTTCCGAGTGCATTAGAACGGACGACCCGTTGCTCGAGAACAAGGAGTAGAGTTGGGCGATTGCGGTTCAATATTTCCATGAGCCCTTAAAAAGCAAGACACTTTGGATATGGCTGAGCCACCAACACGGTTCAATGCCACGGTGGTAAGGGAATTTTACGCTTACGTTTCACATAACCCTGGAGATACATATGCAATGGTCCGTGGGGTTAAAGTTGATTTTTCTATTGAGCGGGTCAATGCTCATTTTGGGGTTCGCAATCCACCCGTGGGCCCGAAAGAGTACACATCCTCTAGCAATGTTGAAGACATAGAGAGGATGGATATGATTGTTAAATTCTTTGGGGTGCAATGGAAGCGCAACCCTTTGGGAGCCCCCACCATCTTCCTAGAAAACGAGTTATCATGGGATAGGAAGGTGGTCAATAAATTTGTTTGTGCTCGACTTCCTCCGACCAAGCACACAGCGTCTATCACACCGACAAGGGCAGAGTTGATGTTCTACCTGGAGCAGGGATCTCCATTCAACATCGGCCTACTGATGCATATCCGTATTCACGAGCTTACCACCACATCTGAGCGTGAGCAGTTACCATATGGACCGATGATTGACATGTTTGCTTTAGAGGATGAGGTCAAAGTTCTGGTTAGTGGTGAGTGGGAAGACACTGAGCCAAAGATTAGTTCACAGTCAGTTAGAGGGGAAAGACGGGTTGGACAGAGAGCAGAGAGAGAGCGTACTCCGGTCCTCGGAGCATCTCGGACTCAGAGAGCCTTGCTAGAGGAGTACTCGCGAGAAATTGCAAGTCTGCACCGTAAGATGGACAGAATCATAGACTTTCTAGGAGTTCCGCCTGCTACCCCACCACCTAGGACTGCCCCACGTCATAGAGCATCCTCTTCTACCGTTGCTACCTTCAGTTCTGCACCACCTCCCGGTTTTGAGCCTAGAGATGACTGGGAGGGTTATTCTGATGATCATTAGTTTTCTTTCTTTTTATTGCTGTTCTTTTCCATTTTTTTGTTTTTATTTTTATTTTTTCTTTCCTACCTAGTTGATGTAGCAGGATAATATTAATATAATAATTTTGACGGCTTAAATTGTTTTAGAGTTATTTATTTTCTCATTTACTGCCGCCATTTTATTATACGATTTCTTGTCACCACGACTCTTCTTGGTTTGTTTGAGATACTTAGCGCAGATTATTCAAGGACTATTTACGTCCGACGTATTACGAGTCAATCCAGTTCTTCTTTAGCTCCACCCTTAACGAAGCGAAGTTCCTTTTTGTTTTCACTTTTACATCTTACACATTGGGGACAATGTTTCGATTAAGTGGGGGGGTAGGGAACGTCACTTAGCTTCTTAGCATTATATTCCATGAATTGTGTGATTATCTTGATTCTCTTTGATGCACGATTCACCACATAGACTTTGATTCATTTCAACAGAATTTCGAAAAAATATGATATCTTTGATCTTTTCAAGTTAATTGACTTCATCTTTGTTTCACTTTGTACGAGTGAAGGTTGTGTCCACTTCTGAAGTAGTGGTGCTTTGACTAGAGTAGACCCTGGCTTTATCCAGAATTATGTTTCACCAACGCCTATAAAGGCAAGGGAATTTCGGATTCGGTAGTTTATCACGAGTGGGGCCGTGAGGATAGATAAATCAATAAGAGTTCACCCGCCAAGAAAGAGTAGTGCATTGAAATATATACATCTATAATCTCTTTGGCAAAAATTGAGTCGATGGAGCGTAAAACGCTCGACTTTTGCATAGACCGATAAACGTGAGCCTAAGAGTAATAAAAGATCGGTTCTCGATCCGCCTTGACCAGCTAATTTAATTCATAAATAACATGTTCGAGACTGGTTAGTTCAACCACGGGGACGTAATGTGAGGTTGTCTGCATTACAAAGCGATAGTGAAAGTTATTGCACGCACACATTGGCTCATGACGTGAATAGTGTTTAATGCGTTACTGATAGATATGAGTGACATGGTCTTGATCTTGACTTTGTGAGGCATAGTTGTTTTGAATTAACTTGTATATTGATCAGAGTGTCGTTTCTTTTTTGCCTTTTGTTCGGGACGATCAAAAACTATGTGGGGGGGTAGTTGATAACGCCCTAAATGGTACCAATAATTAGACCTATATTCACCCTGAATTCTGCTCAAGAGAGGATAAATAGGCTCGTTATTATGTGGAATATGTGTTAAATGCTATGTACGTGTTTATAGGATAGTAATTCTGCATCTATGCTATTTTCCCGAAGATTTGGTACTGGTTTGTCACGTTTTGTGTGTTTTATAGGAGGTACCAAATCTGGAGAATTGGAGAACGGATCTGGGCCAAAAGGAGTATGCTGGGCCAAGTAAATAAAGTCCAAGAAGAAGTCTGCTGAAGAAAAAGAAGAAAAGTTGGCCCGATTAATCGAGGTCCATGCCTGATAAATCGAGGACTTGTTGAACACGAAATTGATTATGCCACCTCTACTAGGTCGATTAGACTTTCTGAGAGTCATAAGTCAGTTATTGTATCTATATAAGGTTGCATTAACAGATTATTGTATAAGTTTTCATAAGCACTCAATTATATTCAATCTTTTATATACAATTTGATGAAATAAAGTTATTCCAAGCTTTTTGAGGAGTTGTTTCTGGTTTTCTCCCTTTCTCTACCATCTCTAGCTTGAGTAGATCGAGCTTGATCTCCATTGTTGAAGGTATGAAGCTTTGAACGTTCCTTTTTGTCTTCAATATGGTAGATATGTTCGTATTTATATGTTTTAGTTAATCTGCATGTTTAAAGACCCCATGATTTACTTAGATTATTTGTAATGGAGCAATGTAGATCCAGGGATAGGAAAAGCTAACCCCGGTAAATCAACGGTCTATACCAATTTACCGAGGCAAAATTTAGAAAACCTAAAACTGGGATTCACTACAGCTACGTTGATCGACATGTTTAATTAACAGTAGGTTAGATTTGGCCAATCTGCTTATTGTAATCATACACTAGCATGAAATACGAATAATGAAGTGCTAAGTTTGGACACAGTCTTGAATGGACCCTAGGAACGTGCTGATCAATGTCGACAGCTGTCTATGTGGGTTAGTGGTATGAATTAGCGCTTGACATCGTAAATTCTAGTTCTTTATGTGTATGGGCTATTACGGACCAATTAAGGAGGGTAGCTTATGTATAGATTGTCTACTACCATTGTCGGAGTAGATAGGTTTAGGAGTTGCACCCGTAGCTGATAATGATAATGATAATTAAAACAAAAGCTCGCGATTAATTTAAGGAAATTATGTGGGGAAGTAAATGTAATGATTAACTAATCCAAGTTAATAGATCGGTGAGAAGTGGGGGAGGAATACCAATTTTGTTTTATGTTCATTGTTGGTCCATGACCGCCTCTATGTTGCTTCTTAATTAGGTTAAAATAGTTTATAATTAAAGTTGCATCATCTCTGTGGGATCGACCTTGACTATACTATGATGTACCTAGTATTCTTGCTAGTAATATCGACGTTAGTGACTTACACACGATCAGCAGCTTCAGCAGGTGATCAATCTGCTGACCTTCAGCAGAACACCAGATTCAGCAGACACCTTCATGCCCTGCTGACCACCGTTTCCACACAGATTCAGCAGAGTATCATCCTCTATTGGCCAAACCTCAACAGCATAGTTTAAGTCTCCATTACAAATCTCCACATTGACTTCAACTTCATGCAGGCTGACCAGATGCACAACCAAGTGCTAGATTTCCTCTTTGTCTTCAGATTTGAATACCTCAGCAGACCCCCACCTTCAGCTGAGTATTCCAAGATTCAGATTAACAACTTTGGATATTCAGCAAGTCCTGACACAACTGAAACTTGCTTCTTGGAACTAGTTTAGTGAACATATCAGCAGGATTGACATTAGTGCTAATTATTTCCACTTTGACCCTCATCTCATTCCTTAGAAAATGGTACCTAACATCAATGTGTTTGGTTCTCTCATGATGAACCTGATCCTTAGCCAAACATATTGCACTAAGACTGTCACAATACACCCTGGCTTGATCTTGATGCAGACTCAGATCATTTACTAGCCCTTTTAACCAAATTGCTTCCTTTGATGCTTCTGTCAGTGCCATGTATTCTGCTTCAGTAGCAGATAATGCCATTGTACCCTGTAAAGTTGCCTTCCAACTTACCATAGAACCACTCAAAGTAAACACATACCAGTCATAGATCTCCTGCTGTCCACATCAGCAGCATAATCAAAATCACAGTACCCCGTGACAAAACATTGAGTGCCACCTCTATAAATGAGTCCAATATTATATATACCCCTAAGGTACCTAAATATCCTTTTCACTGCCTTCCAGTGTTCCTTTCCAAGTTGAGCCATAAACCTGCTGACAACACTGACTGCCTGAGCCAAATTAGGCCTAGTACAAACCATGACATACATTAAACTGCCCACTGCACTAGCATATAGAACCCTTGACATGTATTCTTCCTCTTCAGCTGACTGTGGAGCAAATACAACAGACAGATGTAGATTTGGTGCCATAGGAGTATCTATAGGTTTGGCTGCTGACTTGCCAAACTTGGATAATATCTTTTCAATATACCCCTGCAGAGACAAGAACAACTTCCCATGTTTCCTATCTCTATAGATCTCCATCCCCAAAATTTTCTTTGCATTCTCCAAATCCTTCATCTCACATTCAGCCTTAAGCAGGTTCTTCAGATCTTGAATATCAGATTTGTTCACAGCAGCTATCAGCATATCATCCACATACAAAACCATATAGATGATTGAACCATCTTTCAACTTGTTGTGGTAAACACAGCAATCATATGGACTCCTGCTATAACCATGTTGAATCAAATAACTATCAAACTTCTTATACCACTGTCTTGGGGCCTACTTCAGTTCATACAAGTTCTTCAACTTGCAAACATATCCTTCCTTGCCAGGGACTTGGAAACCCTCTAGCTGAGTCATATAAATTTATTTATCTACATCTCCATGTAGAAAAGTTGTCTTCACATCTAATTGCTCAAGTTCAAGATTCTGATGTGCCACTATTGCTAATAGCACCCTGATGGAAGTATGTCTGACCACTAGAGAAAATATCTCTTCATAGTCTACCCCATCTTTCTGACTGAACCCTCTGGCAACCAAACGTGCCTTATATCTGATAGCCTCTGCAGATGTAATTCCTTCCTTTTTCTTGAAGATCCATTTGCAGTTGACCACCCTTCTATCATGTGGTTGTTTGACTAGATCCCAAGTCTAATTCTTCTGAAGTGACTCCATTTCATCTCTCACGGCAGCAAGCCATTGAGATGCCTCAGAACATGTCATAGCTTCCCTGTAAGTGTTTGGTTCTAAACAATCCACTTCTTCAGCTACCTGTAGTGCATATCCAGCCATGTCCTCCTCAAACCCGTATCTCCTTGGGGTCTGATATTGTTCCTTCTAGCTCTGCTGAGAGCTATACTCTGCTGACCAACATCAGCTGTTTGAGTATATACTGACCCCTAATCAGCAGACTGGTTTGGATCTGTTGAGTGCTGGCTATCCCCTGCTGAGTCTTTCAATTCAGCAGACTCTACTTGAAGCTCAACCTGTTTGTCAACACTCTCAGTTTCAGTTCCAATTTCAGATTCAGATGTGGCCCTCACAGATGAGTTAAGCATAGAATTTTCATCAAAGACTACACTCCTGGTGAGTACCCTACTGCTTCTTCTATTTGGACATCCATTTTCCCAATGTCCCTGCTCCTTGCAGTAATTACAGACATCCTTAGCTTTAGGACCCTTTGAATTCTTCTTGGATTTCTTCTTTCCAGAATTACCTGGCCCCCTGCTGTCCACTAATCCAGCAGACTGATTGTCTGTCCCAGAGCTAAATTCCATATGACATAGCTTTCGAGCATGGAGTGAAGGCCTCACATCCTCCAATGACAATGAGTCCTTCCTAACAATAAAGCACTGCACAAAATTCTCATATGACGCAGGCAATAATACAAGTAGGATCAATGTTGCATTCTCATCTTCAAACTTCACATCAATATTCCTTAGATCAAGCAATATTGTGTTTAGCTAATCTAAATGATCCCTCTGCTGAGTGCCCTCATGAATCTTTAGGCTGAACAGACGTTGTTTCAATAACAACTTGTTGGTTAGAGACTTTGTCGTGTACAGACTCTCAAGCTTGGACCACAGCTTCTCTGTTGTGTCCTCTTCAGCAACCTCTATGATAATATCATCTGACAAGCACAACATACTTGTTGAGTGTGCTTTCTCCTCCAGACAGGCTCTCTCAGCAGCACTTTCTTCTGTTGATCTAGACAAGGGACCCCATAATCCATGTTGCTTCAACAAAGCACGCATCTTGATTGCTACAGAATAAAACTGTTTCTTTCTGTAAACTTGTAAATCTTGACATTTAAAGCAGACATCTTTCTCACCAGAAAATTTTGCGTAGATCCCAAATCCTAGCGTCAATTATGACCTTGGTGCCAATCTACCTTGCTTAAAATAGATAAACAGACTTCTTGATGAACCTGGACGTTCCAATACCAGTGTGTTATGACGGATCGAACCAGAAGTGATGGTGACTGTGAATAAATATAAGCAATTAACAAATAAATAAACACAGAAACAAAAAGAATATGGATTTAACGTGGTTTCCGGCAATGTGCAGACTACTCCACGGAAAAATGAAGATATTTTATTATCACGAGAAAGTTACAATTTACATGTATTACAGATCGTATTATAGCCTTGGGAATCCAACCCTAACCGACTAAACAGCCAAAACAGATAATGACTGAAATACCGCAGAAGTAACTTTATCCAAACCGGAAAACCATGCAGACGGGTTGATAGGAACCAACTTTACTGTACATTTCTGTACGGTTTAGCCCATGATTATAATATTTCTGGCATGTTTCGGGTAAGTTTAGACCCTATATTGAGTATGAAATGAGGTTTTTGTTGCACGGCGAGTAACTGTCGGTTTTCCGTAAACTCGGCCTTATTTTAGCATTTTATACTCATTTTCCCGAGCACCCGTAGTTTGCGGGGTTATGCGTTTTGTTGTTGTTTCATGTGTCTGTATGACTAGGGTGAGTTGGGAGCCCGGAAAGCGAGAATTTATGAGTTTGAACGTGCCCGAGGCAAGAAACGGAGGTTGAATGGTGAAAAAGTGAAGTTTTTGGAATCAAAGGCTTTATCCGTACGGACAAGGACTTCCAACCGTACGGATATATCTCAGTAGAGCAAGAAATTTGAGGCAGAGCTTCATCCGGACGGACAGAAAAGGACCCATCCGGACGGACAATGTGGCCATCCGTACGGACAGGAAGCTGAAGAACTGTCCGTACGGTTATATCTTTTATCCGTACGGATGAGTGTCCTGGACTATAAAAGGCACCTCATTCAGCAGAGAACGGACTTTTGAGGACTTTTGGCGAAGTTAGGTAGTTTTAGCCTCTTTTGGGCGATTTCTTTCGTCTGGAAGCGTAGGATTAAGTGTTATATATCGTTGTTTTCGTCTTTCGATCCTCTCTTACAATATCTAACTTATAACTTCGATCTGTAACATTTCGATTTGCAAGATTCGATCTTTTGAGCACATCTTTAGTAGTTCTTCCATATTAATCAAAGTAAGTATGTTTTCTTGTTATTTTATCATTATTGTTATGCTTTTCTTCATTGTTTATCATTTAGATTCTAACATGAGTAGCTAAATCTTGTGTATGGTCGAACCATGTGAAAGTGGGTGAAACGCCGTTAGAAAGATGAACCGGGAGGTAGTATAGCGCGTAATAAAACGTTCTAATCGATAATCCATATCACGAAACCTGTTTTAATCGTTTTTGAGCTAGCTTGATCACCTAGTTCACCATTATGCACACCTAGCTTATAAATGTATGTTGCGGCGACGTGTGGGCACCGGGGTTTCGGGACCGTAGAAGTTTTGGGCTTAAAAGGTAGTCTGACACCTACCTGTGTACTAGATTGACGCCCTAGTCATTAAGTCCAGATCCAATACGGGGTTTTTTTTATCGTTTAGTCGAGCGAGTCTAGAGCTTAATCACGTTAGGTGAGTTGGTCTTCTAAAGGGAGGATTGACGACCTTTGCGTAGGGTGTGTGTTAGCACCAGAATTAGGACTCGACACCTGTGAGTTGTCATTAGACGGCGAAGGAAGGTAGGGCACACTCCCGGGGTAATCTGTCTGAGGGTAAAGTAATCAACTGGATCGTAGTTCGGCCATACTTCTTTTAATTGTTAAGGAATCCGATTAGTGTAATCGTTCTTTTGCGCATTAGTATAATTTCATATCTATCTGTTTGACCAGAACTGAGTGTTAAGTCAACTGTGGTACTCAAAGCCAATCTCTGTGGGTTCGACCTCGGACTCCTCAAGCACTACCTACAATCGATCCGGTCCACTGCCGGTTAGAAAGTAGATTTTGCTAAGGTTTCGAGTTTTTACTTGATCGACCGGATAGCAAAAATCCCGCTTATCAAGTTGGCGCCGTTGCCGGGGATTGGCAATGCTTTGATATCACAAAAGTTGACCTAAAGCTTGGGCTTAGGTCGTTTTTATTGTTTTCTTGTTGTTTGATTTTGACTTGCAGTGTATGAACCGGAGCTCTGGGGCACCTCTAGAGCCTTATTATCCAGAAATTGACAGACACGCAAGGCAGTTGAGGAGAAGATCGGTTGCTCCTGTTCCAGAAACCGTGGACGGACACGAAACATCAGATCCCTCTTCAGAGGAAGAAGATATGACGACCAATGGTAGAGATCGGTTGAGTAATGATGGAACATCTCAAGTGGGGGGTTTGGGTACTTTAAATAACCCTCCTCCGCATGAAAGGAATCCTCTGGACCCTCCTATGGCTGTAAGGACAGATGGGAGAAATTTGTTTGACCCCGCTTTAGAAGAGGGGGCACAGTATCAGCAACAACCACCCGGCCAGGATAATTTGCAACTTCAGATGTATCAGTTGATTCAACAACAAGCGGCACAGATTCAGCTTTTGCAAGCAAATCAGAATAATCAGAATCAGCAACAGCAGAACAACCCTCCTGCCAATCAAGGGTTTGTATTAGCAAGGGATTATGTGGTTACTCCATATCAAGGGACCGGTCACAATCCAATCAGAATCCCAGCTATCCATGCTAACAACATGGAACCAAAGCAGAATGTCATCAATCTTATTAGCGAGAATGCAGTCTTTTATGGGCAAAGGAATGAGTATCCCAATGAATTCTTAGACAATTATCTGCAAATCATCTCGACATTGAAGTACAATGGAGTGACCGAGGAGGCACTAAAGTTGATGATGTTTCAATTTGCTCTGAGGGGGGCTGCAAAGACATGGTTCAACACCCTCCCTAATGCTTCATTATCTACTTGGGCAGAAGTGGCCGACGTTTTTCTAAAGAAATACTTTCCTCCGGCAAAGATTGAAGACTTGAAGCGAGAGATACATAACTTCAGTGGGCGAAAGGGGGAAACTATGAAGGAAACAGTTGAAAGGTTTAGGGCATTGTTGAAGAAGTGTCCTCCCCACAATTTGAGTACAGTTGAGCAAGTGATAAAGATCTATCGAGCCTTGGATAAATCCGACAGAAATCTTTTGGATGCGACTAGTGGAAATGGATTGACAAGAATTGATCCCGAGTTAGCAATGCAACATATTAATGATGCTATTGAGAGGGATGATGAATGGTTTTCTAATTCCGGGACAGAAAACCCAAATGAGTCTCAACAAACTGTTAAGGCACTTGAAGAACAGTTAGATAAGGAGACAGCTGCACATAATGAGTTGTTGGCACTTCAAACCGAGATGAAGAAAATGAAAGAGGCACTACAGGTTTGTCAGTTGTGTGGAGGTAATCACTCGGCTCAGATATGTCCAAACCCGAGTAGACCGACTTATCCTCAACAGTTACCACGACAGACACCACAGCCGACTCCACAACAACCTATAGCAAGTATATCCCAACCGCAACCAGTGGCAGTTGTGGAAGAGTTAGTGGCAGCACTCAACAGATTGGGGGTAGGGAGTTCGAGTAGCAGTAATCAGCAGGTTCTGGGTAGAAGTCCTCAATTTGGTCAACAACAGAATTTTGGGGGACAAGTGAACCCGAATAATCAATGGGGAAACAACCCAAATTTGCAAGTTCCACCACACTACCAAGATTATGAGTCATCGATGGGACTTGGCATGGAATAAGATGTGCAACAGAATGATGTGAGCTATGTTGGAAATAATTCTGGGGGAAATTGGAATCAAGGCAATAACAACCAAGGAAGCTGGAACAACAACAATTCAGGGAATAATTGGAGGAACCAGAATTTGGGGAATACATGGAACAATAATCAGCAAGGCCAGAGTTGGAATCAAGGGAATCAGGGTGGCCAAGGAAATTGGGACCGAGGCAACCGTGGGTGGAATCCAAATAATCAAGGCCAAGGCAACCGTGGTTGGAATCATAATCAACAAGGGAACCCCCAAAATTTTCAAGGCAGTTGGAGAGAAGGTAACCAAGGTAGTTGGAGTCGACAAAATCAAAACTTCAACAACCAAGGTTATGAAAATCAGAATCAAGGTTCGGGGAACCAAAGTTGAGGCCAAAATCGACAAGGCCAATGGGGTAATAATCAGAACCGAGATCATGGGAATCGAGAGCAAGGGCAACAAACCGGTAACCAACTGAATAACCAACAAGCCGGAAGTCAGAATTCTGAGACTTATCAACATCCGAATGCTCATAGACAGAACAGCTCCTACAATCAACAAGTGGGTAGTCCGGGAAACCAGAGGAAGATTTCGGATGAAAGCCTTGATCAGTTGAATAAGCTTATGATTGAACAGAGAGCGGCCATACGGAATTTGGAGATTCAGATGGGCCAGTTGATCGAGAATAGATCTCAATCACCTCTGAGTATGGGGCTGCCTAGTAACACGGAAAGGAACCCCAAAGATTTAAGAGATGTTTGTATGGTAGTTACCCGAAGTGGTAGAGAGCTGGGAGTCAATGTCACGGATTTTATCTAATGAAAAATAACAAGTAGTAAATTTATAAATCCGGTTTACCTCAAGTGCAAGGATCATAGTAAAGAGGTTAATACCGGGTCGATCTTACGGGGAATCGGGGTTGTGAATTCTAGTTTTAATTTCTAACCTAACTATGTCACGATTACTACTACTAAAAAGAAATGAAAATAAAACAGTGAATAACTAAAACGGAAGATAACAATCGTAAACTGGACAGAAGATCAAGATCTAAAGCCAGGAAAATATAGTTGCGAACCAAATTATCTAAACTAATCCTAATATGCAATAAAAAGACTAACTAAGCTAAACAATTCAAGTTCAAGGGATTTTAATCAATAAGTTACGAACGAACAAGCAATTGATCCACCTATCCTACAACATTCAATTTCAATTCAGATTATCTCGTGATTTCTAACCAAGTTGTGATTCACCTAATCAAAGGTATGAACCCTAATTTCTTAGGCAAGTTCACCTATTAATCTATTATCTTTCGATCTAAAGATTAACGCTTTTCTAACCAAAGGTGTGAAATTTATACGTTTCTAACCTAGAAATCTAACCTAATAACTCTCGTTACTTAGATTAAAAGATCTATTCTTTATCATGGTGATCTAACGTCTAACATGATTTTCATCGATCTAAACAATCATAAAAGCAAACATCTTTCGATATAAATTGCAATAAACATTATAAACATGATAAAAGAAACAACTTGAAGTAGATACTCACAAGATAATCGAAGAACGAAATCAATAAGTTGGTTGGATGGCTTCACAACGCTTGTTCAATGGAGGTATAGCCTCTTAGCATCCTCTTGAAGCTTCGAATTGTTGAATAAAAATACATAAAAAGTGTTTAATCTAACCTAGAAATTTAGAAGCATAAAAGTGGATAAAAACTAAGTAAAACCGCAGCCAAGCTGCCCCTAGGTTTAGGGTTTCGAATAATGTATTATTAAGTCCAGGAAACGGCTGCTTTATATAGATTTCAAAGTCGGTTTACTGATGTCGGCTTAAGGACGCCCGTCTGAAAAGGTGAACGCCCGTCCAGGGAACTTCTTGAACTCTCTGAATCGATTTTCCTGTCTTGGACGCTCGTTCAATGGGTCTGGACGCCAGTTCATCAAATATCTCAAGACTCTGTACTGATTTTGCACCTCTGGACGCCCGTTCACTTGATCAAACGCCCGTCCAACTGGACGGAACTCAGACGCACGTTCAGTGTGATCCAAATTCGAAATCTTCAACTTTATCTCTTTTTCTTCCAGCCAATTCCATCCTTATCTCTTTCTCCTTATATAATTCGACATTGGTCTTCTTTTGATCATCTTTTCAGCCGCAAATATGTATCTATAACACATTAAAACATCGCAAAATGTAATATAATCCAAATAAATATAAAATCATCAATAAAACACCAAAATTAACCAATTTTGCGAATAATTCATTTAAAACCTTATTTGCTCAATAAATCAACTAAACACTCATTTTCTATGCAAATAATACAAATATGGAGGAAATTGTATAAAATATATCGTAATAAATCGTACAAAATCACCCTAAACAGTCAACTAGCCAAAGCATGCAGTTTTAGTTGAAGAATGTTTGGATGAAGGGGATGAAGCTAAGGCAGCAGAGAAAGAAAGAATGGGAATCGAGCTAGAAGCGGTACGAAGAGAGTTAGCTGCTGCGAAGAGAGACCTCGCGATTGTAAGGAAAGAAAGAGCAATGGAATTACAGAGGGAGTAGGAAGCTCAAAATAGAAGGGATGAAGATAGGGAGAAGCGAGATTTCATAGTGCTGGATATTAAAGAGGAGGAGCCGAGCAAGCCAATGGTGACAAAAGATGCTACATCTACGCCTCCACGGCCAAACACCCAAGGTAAAATTCCTCCTCCTCCTCCTAATTTTGATGTGAATATGTTGCCTTACCCACCTAAGGGTCTTAAGAAGCCGGTCCTTACTGAGAGTCAGAGTAGATTCCTTGACATTCTTAGGAAGGTAGAGATCAATGTCCCCTTGTTAGAGGCAATTGCTAGTGTACCTGATTATTTTAAATGTTTGAAAAGGATGTTGACGAGTCGAGAGAAAGTGGGTAAGATGGTTAAGCTGAGGGAGGAGTGTTCAGCGGTTTATGATAGTGAGATTCCCCCTAAGACGAGAGATAGAGGAGGTTTCACCATTCCTATCACCATAGGCAATACTGTAATTGAGAATGTTTTATGTGATTTAGGAGCTTCTGTGAGCTTGATGCCTAAGGTTTTATATGAAAAATTAGGGTTAGGTGAATTGGAACCTACGGGAATGACCCTACAGATGGCTGATAAGTCGGTGAGGAAACCTTTGGGGGTAGCAGAAGATGTCTCAGTGCAAGTTGGAAAGTTTGTTTTCCCCGTAGATTTTGTGATTCTTGACATGGAGATGGACTCCAAGACCTCTGTTTTGTTAGGTCGTCCCTTTCTGACCACCAGTGATGCTCAGATAGGAGTTAAGAACGGAGATATTTCTTTTGGTGTTGGGGGTGAGAGGGAGCGTTTAAATGTTTACAAGGATAGAGATCCAAATGCTATAAATGATGAATGCTTGTATACATAATCTTTGTTTTCTTGTGGTGTGGTGCATACTGACGTGCAGGAAGGAAAAGGTTGGTCAAAAGGAGATGCGGTGCGCTTACGAGATGTCGTCGATCGAGGCAAGATCGAGGCACAGAATAAATCAGGATCGCCCGCCGCACCAGTGCTCCCTAAGCTAGGAAGAGTACTGCGGATTGATAAACCGCCTGATTGCAAAAAGCCTAAAGGGAAGCCATTTAAAAATCCGGAAAAGAAAGAAAGTTTGAGGTGGCAGGAGAAAGCGGCGCAAGTTGAAAGAGGTAAGTCGTTCACTTGTTCGAATATTTTGATGTTTGCATTAGGTATGTCGTTGGGCATGTTAAAACTTATGAATGCTGAATTTGGTTGACATGTTATGTGCTTATATGGGATGTTATTTGAGGTTGTTTTGAGTTGAGTCTGTTTAGTGCCACTACGTCGATGCTAACGACGTTAAACAAAGCACTTCTACATTTCCTCGCCTGTGCCAATAGTATAACTTTGAAAAAATTGGCATTGTATAAGTCATTTTGTCGAGCCAACGACGTAAAACAAAGGCGCTTGGGGGAGGCAACCCACCATTTCCTGTGTTTTGCTTGTTTTGAGGTCTGTCTTTTGTGTTTTTTTTGGTGTTGCGGTTGAGTCCGGATGATCACGAGGGGTCTTACTTGCATGAAATACACTTTGCCCCTGTTTTTGTGCCTATCCGGACGGACAGATATCTCCATCCGTCCGGATATATCTCTGTATTGATCTGTTTTGCTCCAGCCATTATCCGTCCGGATAACATTTCCATCCGTCCGGATACACATTTTCTGCCTTTTGTGACTTGTTTTGGATTGTTGGCTTTTGTTTTGGCACGTTTGGATACTTTGGTTGATTATTATATGTATGATCCATGCTTTCCTATCCTTGTGGCATATTTGCTCAAGTTTTCTGACGTAAAGAGGTCGTTTCTTTTCATTATCCCCGGATTTTCCCCCTTTATTATATGCTTTGGCACGTGGACCATGTCCCGTGCATGTATGTCTTGGATATGTTCTTCATTGTATAGGGATTCGGGATGGATTACTGCACGACCGTTATGGGACTTGATTGCGCCGTTTTGTCGGGCTCGTAAGCTAAGTCTTTCTTTTTCCTTTTCGTTCACACACCGGGGACGGTGCTTCACTTAAAGTGGGGGGTGGGGAAGACTTAGCTTACTCGCATGTTTTAAAAGTATTATGCCGTGATGTGATAAACTTGGTCTTACTTGTTTTCGAGTCGATGTCTAGGCCGTTTCAAATTTTTCCAGGGTTTTAACACCGCGTATATGCATGCTGTTCACAATTGAGTGGTAAAAGGTTGTTAGTTTTGTAAATGTCTCACAGTGAGTCTATTATATCATGATACGGAACATTCTAGTACACGATTGACGACGGTTATGCTTATCACGATTGCTTTACACACCTGTACCCCTAGTTTCGAGGCGAAATAGAAGGATTAGCCTTGGTAAGAACATGGGATGACAGTTCTGGCATTCTTTTTGACACTACCTTAGCCAAATAAGCCTGAGCCGAACATTTGACCTTCGTAGCCCCTCTCATCCTTGATAGAATGGTCTGACCACCATTCGCTTTATAGCCGTTTTGTTACTTAGTCAGAAACCTACCCTTGAGCCTTCATTATGGTCACATTCCCTTCATTTTTTACCCTACGAGTGGACCTAGTCTTTTGCTAGACCACACTTGCCAAGGCAAGTGTGGGGTGGGGGGAAATGGTGTTTTTGAGTCGGGTTGTTGTTTCCTCAGTTTTAGAGCTATGAGGAGAGGAGGAGCTCATGTGGACTTAGTGCTCGGTTTTGGGCCAAAAAGAAAAGAAAATCTATACTTCTTATGTCTTTTCTTTCAAAATCAAAAAAAAAAAAAAAAAAAACAACAAACTTGGATGTATATAGAAATAAAGGGTTGAAGTTGAAGTGATGAGCTCAAAGTTAATTTTTATGATGTTAGAGTTGGGATAGTTAGATAGGTGCTAATGTATTCGATCTCACCTCATGACGCTTGAAACATAGTCGAGTTTGGCAATGAGTTCGGGTATGTTAGCATTTTATGGTTCCCAAAGTGTTAAAATAATCGAAAGGAGTTTGGTGGTTTGTATGGTAGAAAAGACGTGGTACATGTTCTGATTAAGTTCACTCGTGCTTCGTTTCTCCAGTTCCCAAATTACCCTTTCCGATTAACCGGAATTTACCCTAGCCTAAGGTTATAACCTTTCAAGTCCTGCTGGACCGTGTTTAACCTTGGGTGGTCCCGATTAGTGGAGACTCTAGGAAGGGCAGGAGTGTGTGAAGTCGTTTGCCCGGTATTCCAAGCCGGTAATCGTATTAAGTATAAGTCGTCATCATTCACCACACACTCACCCCGTTTCGTGATCTGGTGGAGTCAAGGTAATACACTCACTTAACTAAGTTCCCTTTTACTTTGATATTTTGAAACGCATGCATGTACCGTAAAATTGATTCCTTGGTATTGTTTGAACGCCTGATTTACTCGAGGACGAGTAAAGGCTAAGTGTGGGGTGGTGATAGGAACCAACTTTACTGTACATTTCTGTACGGTTTAGCCCACGATTATCATATTTCTGGCATGTTTCGGGTAAGTTTAGACCCTATATTGAGTATGAAATGAGGTTTTTGTTGCACGGCGAGTAACTGTCGGTTTTCCGTAAACTCGGCCTTATTTTAGCATTTTATACTCATTTTCCCGAGCACCCGTAGTTTGCGGAGTTATGCGTTTTGTTGTTGTTTCCATGTGTCTGCGGGACTAGGGTGAGTTAGGAGCCCGGAAAGCGAGAATTTATGAGTTTGAACGTGCCCGAGGCAAGAAACGGAGGCTGAATGGTGAAAAAGTGAAGTTTTTGGAATCAAAGGCTTTATCCATACGGACAAGGACTTCCAACCGTACGGATATATCTCAGTAGAGCAAGAAATTTGAGGCAGAGCTTCATCCGGACGGACAGAAAAGGACCCATCCGGACAGACAATGTGGCCATCCGTACGGACAGGAAGCTGAAGAACTGTCCGTACGGTTATATCTTTTATCCGTACGGATGAGTGACCTGGACTATAAAAGGCACCTCATTCAGCAGAGAACGGACTTTTAAGGACTTTTGGCGAAGTTAGGTAGTTTTAGCCTCTTTTGGGCGATTTCTTTCGTCTGGAAGCGTAGGATTAAGTGTTATATATCGTTGTTTTCGTCTTTCGATCCTCTCTTACAATATCTAACTTATAACTTCGATCTGTAACATTTCGATTTGCAAGATTCGATCTTTTGAGCACATCTTTAGTAGTTCTTCCATATTAATCAAAGTAAGTATGTTTTCTTGTTATTTTATATTGTTATGCTTTTCCTCATTGTTTATCATTTAGATTCTAACATGAGTAGCTAAATCTTGTGTATGGTCAAACCATGTGAAAGTGGGTGAAACGCCGTTAGAAAGATGAACCGGGAGGTAGTATAGCGCGTAATAAAACGTTCTAATCGATAATCCATATCACGAAACCTGTTTTAATCATTTTTGAGCTAGCTTGATCACCTAGTTCACCATTATGCACACCATGTCCCTCATCATCAAGGTTCCAAACAGTGGAGTAATCCTTCTCATAAGGAACATCAGGAATACCATAAAAGGCATAAATGGTCACAGGAGAAAAGGGAACTGGGGTGTTTCGAATGGAAATGGAAGCCACTTGCTCATCTTCCTGAGGTTCGACAATCGAGAGCATAGCATAAAACTCGGCTACCATCGTAGCATTGATAATCTCGGTCCGAGTTTCTGTAAGCCTTAACCAACCACGACTCTCGATGACTCGACGGAAATCTGGGCTAAGAGATTCAAACTCGACACCACGCTCGAGGAGAAGATTACACGCACCAAGTATTCATCATAAGCCTTAATGGCAGCATTGGGAGAAGTTTTTCGAAAAGTTATGGTTTTCTCGACACTGGTGAGAGGACGGGGTTGATGGATGGGTAAAGGGATAGACGGAGCACTAGTCTTACGTTTCTTACCGGAGTCCTTGTTACGAATGTTAGAGGATTCAGCCATGACTAAGGTGGTGATCAAAACAAACAACAATAATTAAACCAACAAAGATCAATTCTATCTTCCATTTCAAAAATCAAAAGGAATAACAGTGAAAAAAATTCTTTAAAATGAAAGAAGAAACCGATTACCTTATTGCTGTGTTGATTCACTGGAAAAGATGGGGAACTAGGCCGGAAAAGATGATGACTTTCCAGAAGGATTGAATGTGCTCTCCAACTTGAATAAACCGGTACTTTCTTCAAGAGACGAGGAACTCTGAAGGAACTCTGAAGCGACGGGGTGAATAAATATTCGACCTCCAAAAATGTTCGTCTGAAAGAACTTCGGCGGCGGCAAGGCAAGGCAAATATAAAAATTCATCCTCCAAATGGCCTTCAATACTCTGAGCTCCAACAAGCAAGGTGAAAATAAATTCGACCTCAAAATGGGCTCTGATCTCTAAAGTGGTGAGGTAAAGACAACCTCAAAACGGCTTCTAATCTCTGAAGTGGCAAGGTAAGGCAACCTCGAAACGGCTTTGGCGAGGTAAAGGCAACCTCGAAACGGCTTCTGATCTCTGAAGTGGCGAGGTAAGGGCAACCTCGAAACGACTTCCGATCTCTGAAGTGGCGAGGTAAAGGCAACCTCAAAACAGCAACCACCAATATGGCCTCCAGTTACCCTGCAAACCAAGGAAAAATAATTAAACCAAAAAAACAAGAAAAAAAATATTTGACTTTTAGTCAACTGCCAACGAGAAAGACAGAAGTCAAGAAAAAATGACAATTGACTTCCAATCAACAGTCAACATTGCCAGTTAGCCAACTAAAGAGGAGGAATGCCTGAGACTCTCAGTTTCCTTGACTTCTTTAGGTTGAAGAATAATTGGTGTGCTTGAAAAATAGGTGAAGATTTCTTTCTATAGGAGAAGATGGAAAGAATCAAGGCTCTTCTAAGCAATGTGGGACAAAAATTACTAAATTGTGATTGGTTTATCAAAAAAAAAAAACATTAAGGAAGAAAAGGTGGCGTAGCCGACTTAAAAGAAAAGGGGTTGGTTTCCTTTATCTTTCTTTCTCTTTCTCCCCGGTGGGGGAAAAAAAAAAAAAAGAAGAAGTCAGCCGCCTGCCAAGATTTTTTTTTATGCATGGAATTGATTTGGCCTCATTGGGCCATGCACTTTCATGGCTAAAAAAAAACAAAAAAACATTTTGACATGAAAAAAAAAATAATAAAATCGAGACTCGTCGCTGCGATAAGATTTTACCGGGACAACAACAAGTCTCGAGGGGGCATTTGTAGAAACGAAAAAATTATGTGATTTGTCAAATATGTCACATAATGCATTTGCCCTAAGTTGAAATTTATTTTATATTGTTTCCTATAAAATTTGTTAGGGAATAATGTAAAAATAAATAATTGATTAAAATCTATTAAAAGAAACTTAGAGATTTTATAATTCGTTATAATTAAATGGCTACGTAGAAATGCAAAATACATATGTGATATATTATATTTGTCACATACTACATGTCATTAAATCTAAGTACTTTTATATTATTTTCTACATTAAATATTAGGAGATAATATAAAAGTCAATAAATCATAAAAATCTCTTAAAAATCAACTAGTTATGAGATTTTATTGATTTATAATAAATGCGAATATTGGCTAGAAATTGCTAGAGCCAATCAGCAGAGTCCGAACGCATTAAATGTGGATATTGTAGAATCAATCAGAGTGTGGACACATTAAATGAGTATGGACGCATTTAATGCAAAGGCATCACCCAGCACTATAAATAGGAGAGCCTTGGTCATTTGCAAAACACACTGAGAGTTGGTGGAAATCTCAGAGCAAAAAGCTTCATTCATCAACAACACCGAAGCATCGAAGATCTTCCAAGAAATCCTTGAAGTTCTTCAAGGACAACACAGAAACACAGAAGAGACAGAAGAACAAGCACAAGGAAAAGCATCGAAGATCTTCCAAGAAATCCTTCAAGTTCTTTAGGAAAGCCAAGAAGATCGAAAAGCGTCTCCAACATTCGAAGATCAACACAAAACTCGGAGCTCTTCCACAAGACGTCGTCAAAACTCGAAGATCAACACAAAGACGGGGCTCTTCAACAAGGCGTCTTCAACACTCGAAGCTCAACACAAAGACGGATTTCTTCAACAATGCATGTTCAACACTTGAAGATCAACCCAAAGTCAAGAAAGGCAGGAAGATCAAAAAGCACAGCAACACAGAGTTGGTGCAAGCATCTTCACAGAAAAGTTGGTGAAAAGCAAGAAGGATTGGTGGAAGAAGAACAACAAGAACTCTGCAGCAACATAAAAAACATTGAGGATCTTCCAAGAAAAGGCATGAAGTTCTTCAACAAATTTGCCTTCAACACTTGAAGATCTTCCGGGAAAGTCCAAACTAAGAAATTGAAGGTCTTAGGATCAAGCGATTTACCGTTGTACTAAAACCAATTGGTGTTAGTAAAGGTGCTACTTTATTTCCTTATACCGCACCATTACAGCGCCATAGGTTGAAAGGCAGATCGATTGGCATAGGGGCAAGGTGCTGCCTACCCAACAATCCCTCCTAGCACCTGCTACCCACTCCAACCGTGACACCCGTAGTATGCCATGGGCGGGAATGGTTTACCACAGAAATGCTGTTACCGGGATTCGAACCCATGACCTGCTCTGCTACCAATTCTTAGGATCAAGCGCTTTACCGTTGTACTAAAACCAATTGGTGTTAGTAAAGGTGCTACTTTATTTCCTTATACCGCACCATTACAGTGCCATGGGTTGAAAGGAAAATCGATTGGCATAGGGGCAATGTGCTGCCTACCCAACAGAAGGTAATACAAAGTATTCCTTCATGTCTTCATCAAAGTCAAAGAGGTTCCGCCATACTCGGGAGTTCATCAACACAACAACAATTGGTGAAGAAGTTAGAGAGAAAGCATCAAGCCTTGTGCTCAACCACCGCGGAGAAAATTGAAGGAGTAACAAAGAAGCCTTCAAGTCATCTCCAATAACCGAAGATCATCCGCCAAATCCGGAGTTCTTCAACAAAGAGAAGGTCTAAGAAGCAACAAATAAGTCTTCAAGTTCTTCAACAACATTTGAAGGTCGTCCGCCACATTCGGAGTTCTTCAACAACATTCGAGGATTATCCGCCACATTTGGAGTTTTTCACCAACATTCGAGGATCATCCGCCACACCCGGACTTTTTCACAAAAGGAAGATCTAAGAAGCAACAAATAAGTCTTCAAGTTCTTCAACAACATTTGAAGGTCGTCCGCCATATTCGGAGTTCTTCAACAACAATCGAAGGTCACCCACCACATCCGGATTTCTTCAACAACAATCGAAGGTCTTCCACCATATTCGGAGTTCTTCAACAACAATCGAAAGTCTTCCGCCATATTCGGAGTCCTTCAACAAATCGAAGGCCACCTAGATATCCAGTGTTGTCTTCTTCCCAACAAATAGGAGGAGCATCGCCAAAGTCCGAGAACAAGTCACCCCGACCCTCGAAGAAATCAAAGGAGAAGACCAAGGAAGCGCGAAAGCATCCAAGCCATCTCCAAGTAATAAAGATTATCCGCCATATCCGGAGTTCTTCAACAAATTTCGAAGATTATCCGCCATATCCGGAGATCTTCCATAATCGATAGATTCTTCCCAACAACAAGCGAGGAGAGAATCGACAAGTCCGAGAACAAGTCCCCGCGACCCTCGGTGAAATTAAAGGAGAATCAAAGGCGTCCCGTAGATATAGGGATTTTGTTAGAGTGTGAACCCACTCACATTTTGAAATTAATAAAATTGTATTTGTTCCAATTTTCTTGTCTTTCTTTTTTAATTTAACAGCAGGACAACGAAATTTGCGTTACAGTGTGGTTGTCTTGTTACTCAAAAATATTCAAAAAGCTGTCTTTATCCCTAATTTTCCATAGAATAAACCCCCAATTGTGTGTTGACTGTTGAGCAAGTGAAATCTGGGTGCATCGAGATGTTTTGTGAATATGTCTGCTAGTTGATACCCAGTGGAAACAGAGGTTGGAACAAGAGGGCCAGCTTGAAACTTATCACGGATGAAATGGAAATTCAGTTCAATGTGTTTGGTGCACTCATGGAAGACGGGATTTTACACAATTTAGCAAGCACTTTGATTGTCGCAGTAAAGTGGAATGGGGGCAACTTGATTTCAATGCCAAGGTCACGAAGAAGGTAAACCAACCATTGAAGTTCGCAAGAAGTTGAAGCGAGGGCTCAATACTCCGCCTCCGTTGAACTTCGAGAAATCTGTAGTTTCATTTTTCGCCTTCCATGGGATTAAAGATTGCCCCAAGAAATACACCACCGGTGACGGATTTCCGAGTCTCTGCGCGCAACTAGCCCTTGATTGGAATCGAATAGGCTTTGAGGGAAACGTTACGTCTGATGCAAATTGGTACGATAATCCATGACCAGGAGTTTGTTTAGGAAACCGTAGTACTCAAGAGTCTGCTTGTTGATGATTGGTGTGAGACAGTCAAGAAATTGGGACAACCGTTGAACTTCTAAGTCGATATATGGTCGGGTAAAAATCAAGTAGATCAAAGATATCAATGAGGCAAGTGGAGTGAATCATCATTGGCTAACTTGGTCTTTGGTTGCCATGGGTGTGGTTGCATGTTTACAAGCCGAAACCATATTCTCAAAGGAAATCCAATGGTGTTCATTGGAGGGATTTTTTTTTTTTTTTTTTTATGTATATATAAAATTAATTTATACACAGAGAAATAAAAAATTAAAAATACTACGGGGCACATCACACGAAACCGACAAAGGGCCCCAAATTGTCGGGACAACCCTGGTCAGAGGTAGTTAACTCGAAAAATGTTTACTTTGACCAAATATTCATGTACGCTGAAAACTTTATAAATTAAACAATAAAAACTTATGATATGTACGCTGAAAACTTTATAAATTAAACAATAAAAAATAGTGGATATTAGTTATAAGGCCGTCGCTAGAGACTTAATGATCATTTAGGACACTCTAACAACTTATTTAGTTATAAGGACAATCTAATTTATTTTTCAAAACCCTTCTCACCATCCCTTCTTCCCCGCCATTCTAATTTTTCATATTCATAACTGGTTTTCCAGAATTTTTTGAAGGAATATATAGTGGATGGAATGTCGCTTACGATGTAGAAAAAGAGATTAATCAACCGTTACCTCTTCAACTTCCCGATTTGCTCTCTCGATTGATTGCTCGGAAGTGCCAATGGCGGCGAATCGTTGGGAGCAGCGAAAACCAAAGACTAGCATCCACAATAATAGATCTCAAGGTACCGTCGATTATTACACCGCCATTTTTGTATCAAAGCACATGATTCTATCGATCTCAAGATTCTTACTGGTTTATCTTTTTTGTTAATAGCATACGATCTCTTTTATTTGATTTTTTTAATTACTATTTTCATTTGATCAAACTAAGCTTCTTGCGGCAAACACTATACCAAAGAATCACTTTTCCGATTGAAAAAACCTAAGCGAGGTACTTACCGCTATCTATTATGGTTCTATGATGGAGTAAGCTCATTTTTCTTGTGAAGTTGAAGAGTTTTAAATTTGGAGTTAATGAATTATTAGCTAAGTTAAGTTTGCTTGTGGTCTTTTGCTCATGATTCATGGCTTTAAAGCTGGATTGTACAGAAAAATGCAAGTGGCCTCGTTGTTTTTTGTTCGATTTGATTTGTAGTTTGGAAAGAGATTTATTGTTCAAATGTAGAAAGGTGAGGTGTTGCTTTGATTGGTGTTTTAGACGGGAATTAAGGTCCTGATATTCATTTTGTTAGGTAAATGGTATTTCCAAAGCTAAACTATTAGTGCCAAAGCTACTATTCAAACATTAACTGAAATGACAAAAATGTCCCACTTTTTAACTTCACGAAAACCACCCATCTCCACCGCCACCACCCCCTCTCTTCGCGCGGTACACTTACACACCAACCTCCTAATCTCCAAAATTCATTGACCCCCCTCTTATGATTTTGAGCAAGAACATACATATACAACAATGACATTGTCGGTGTGAAACCCCATCTTGATTTTTATGGGCAGCTGTTTTACATGCTACATGATGCAGTGACATTGCTGACTTATGCAGGGACATTGATGACTGATTCAGGGATATTGATGTCTGATGCAGTGACATTGATGAATGATGCATGGACATTAAGCTAAACAAGATCGTGAAATGATTCAAGATCGTCAAAGAAGTGTAAGCTCAAGAACTACCGCAGTAAGAAATATTTTTCTGATTTACATGCTACTTGATGGAGTGACATTGATGACTGATGCAGGGACATTGATGACTTATGCAGTGACATTGCTGACTTATACAGTGACATTGATGTTTGATGTAGTGACATTGCTGACTTATGCCGTGACATTGATGTCTGATGCAGGGACATTGATGACTTATGCAGTGACATTGATGACTTATGCAGTGACATTGATGTCTGAAGCAGTGACATTGATGACTTATGCAGGGACATTGATGACTTACGCAAATGACATTGATATACGATACAAGCGACATTGATGATCGACGCAGTTGGACATTGATGTTTGATGCATGGACATTGATATCGATGTAGGGACATTGATGTTCGATCGCAATGACATTGATGAATGATGCAGGACATTAAGCCTAAACAAGATCGTCAAATGATTCAAGATCGTGTTAAAGAATTGAGGATTCCACAATGAATCCAATTATCGTGAGGCATAAACAACGTGTGGCCATTACAAGACTCATAGTGAAGAGTCTTTGTAGTTTCACCAAACTTGTACTTCTATCCATATTAAAAGCTCCACATTTGGAGAAATGCAAAACAAGAGCAGAAAGTGATCGATGCGGTTGTTAGGTTTTATGCGATGGCATTGACGACTTTATGCGATGACATTGGCGACGATCGATGGCGACATTGATGACTTTTGCGGTGGCATTGATGTCTCAAGCGGTGACATTGATGATCGTATTTATAATTAGATAAGCGATCTGATGATATTGATGTCACCGCATATACAACTTGATACACACATTTGATAACTTTGTAAAGTAACTTTATTTCTTTGTTATCTTTAAATATTTGATTGATGTTGGTTTATTTGATTAGTGTTGGTTTAAATTTTGGTAACTTTGTAAAATAAGCTGTATTTCTTTTATTTATTTATTTTGGTTTAAATGCATATTTTACAACCAAAGGTATGCATAAATTGTTACAATAACACGCCATCATTGCATAAATCGTTACAATAACATCGTCGCCGCGATAATTCGATACAATAAGACATCATTTGCATAGATCGCTACAATAAGAAGTCATCGCGATAAATCGCTACAATGAGGCGTCATTGCGATAAATCGCTACAATGAGATGTCGCGATCAAGGTTGTCAATGGATCGCGGTCAATGCATCCGGATAGGTGGTCGATGCGACGGTGATCAATACGTCACGTCGATTTTTATGAAGAAAAAAATTGATTTTATGAAATTTATTGGAAAAATATCAAATTTGATTTTAGACTAAAGAAGGCGAAAAATATGAATTTTAGTGAAAAAATTATGATGAACCGAGTTTTAGATCAAAATATATGACCTTTAAACGTGGTGAATTATGGTGAAAAAAAAAAAAAAAAAAAAAAACAACAACAACAACAACAACAACCACCCACCCAACACGTTCAGTAATCTTCTTCTTTTTTTTTTTTTTTTTTTCCTTTTTCTCTTTATCCACTTCAAATTAGAATGTCCTTATAACTAAATAAGTTTCTTTCTTAAAAATAGAATGTCCTTATAACTAAATAAGATTTCGGAATGTCCTATTACCCCTAATAAGTTGAAAATCAGTCCTTTTAAATAATTGGCCCTAAAAAATTATGATACGACCGTATATTTGTATCTGTTTTTCATATGAGATAGAATTAATTAGTTACAATAATAATAATAATAGCAAGTAAAATTAAAATATATGGTATGAACCAAAGTGCAAAATGAAGGGCCTTTTTGTATCTTTGCTTACGTGATTTTCCTATCTATTTCCAATGAACGCCGTCCTTGCCATCCTGAAAAATACAAACATTAGTTGCCGCACGAAACGCATGAAACATGAGAATTGTGATCGTCCTTGCCATCCCGAAAAATACAAAAATTAGTTGCCACACGAAACGCATGAAACATGAAAATTTTGATGGGCGAAAAACACGAACATTAGTTGCCGCACGAAACGCATAAAACAAGAGAATTTTGATTGTAGCCCATTAGTCACCTTATTACACATACACAATGCAGCAGTTTTTTTTTTTTTTTTTTTTTTTTTTTGTGTGTGTGTGGGGGGCGGGGTGTGTGTGTGGGGGGAAGGTAGGGGTTTTACTATCCCACTGCCACTGCCGACATACGGTTATGGCTATGTCTATACATTAGCACTGGCCTCCGTCGCTCGAAGAGAAGGCACCACCGCCAATCACCAACCAAACATAAGACAACCAACAAACATATCTAGGCAAGGAAGGACCTAGATCTGCAAAAACAACCACAACACACAAATTAACAGTACTTTATCCCACCCCTCTTCACGTTTGCATCATATCCAATTTCAGGAACTCAAACCGTCGATTGTAGATAAAAATGATGAAGAATATCAAGCATCAATGAGCTTCAGGATCCGGTGCAATGGCGATGTATATATGAAATCCCCCAACACACACGCACGCACGTACATACACGCATCCATGTTGCTCACACTTAGTGTTGTTAAGCGAACAAACTCGTGTTTGACTCGTTAGTGTTTGTGACCATTCATTTGTTTAGCTTAACGAACCAAGCTTGAACAAGATTAAAAGCACGTTTCATAAACAAATGAACACAAACTTACTCGCATACGAACGTTTCATTATGTTCGCGAACGATTATATAGATAAACCAATGTACAACCTATATAACCGTAATACATAAGATGATAAGTCATATATTAATCTAATAGATGCTCTAGATTAATTTTATAGAATGTGTGTAGAGTTATTCTAACGCTTTTGGTACTATGTATAAGAATATTGCTTTGTGCTTTGTTATTTATGTATATGGACTTGATTTTCTATACCTTATAGAGCCAAACTCGATCTGAGCTAGAGCTGGAAGACAAAGATACATTCAACCTGCCAAACTCAAACACAACCTCGAAATCTTTTTCGTTATTAATGAGCCAAGACTGAACATAAAATTTTTTTGTTCGTTTATTAAAACAAACGATCTCAAACAAGCTCGTGATCTAAATCAAGCTTGAACATAATTTTTGTATGTTTATTAAACGAACGATAACAAACAAGTTTGTGACCTAAACAAACACAAGCTTGAACAACAGAGGCTTGGCTCGGCTCGGCTCGGCTCGTTGACAGCTCTACTCACACTTAAGATATTGCTTTTTCACTATTTACTGTAATACGCAGTTGGTTATGCAAAGATAGAGATACATTTTTTTTTTTCTTGCAAATATAGACAATACTAATTTATGGCAACACAACTCTATGTAAACAAGTTTGTAGCTTACACACAACATTTTGCTTTGTCAGTACGGTTGGTTATGCATACTTGGTTTCTCACTACTGTAATGCAACTAGTGAACCCTATAAATTGAGTGGAAAGAAAACCATAATCCTACTCATTATTAAATATAAAATTGAATTAATAAAAATAAAAATAAAAATTAAAAAAAACGTATCAAAAGAAGCATATCATAATGCAGCAGCAACTAGCTCTATTCCTGTTTCTCGTTTTTTGTATGATACTACACACACAAGCATACAAACTATCACTGCAGTGGCCTCCAGGAGTGTGTTTAGGCGAAACAGGATATTGTAACGGTGGAATAAGTCGTTTCACCGTACACGGATTATGGCAGGATAATGTTGGTCCTCCATGCCAAAAGCCCTACGTAAGAATACAGGTACTGAATTAGCTATATTTGTTTTTTTTTCATTTTTAGTTACTGACATTTTACTATCAAACCTAACATTTTTCTTTAATTTACTATACATACAGTACCCCAACCTTCGTCAATGGATGACGATTATATGGCCTAATTTGAAGGGAAATAACGACTGGTTTTGGGATAAGCACGGTTGTCCAACGCCAATGATCCAAAACCAACCAGAGTATTTCTACAAGGCAATAGAACTATACAATGCCATAAATTTTTGATGCAAAAGCATGGAGATCTTCCTTAGTACCTAATCAACGATACCCATTGCCCAAACTTCTCGGGATAATGAAAAGTGTCGCCGACAACCATGACGTTGAACTAACGTGCAAAACGGATAAAAATGGTCGACATATACTGACAGAAGTCCGCATTTGCTACAGTGAAGTAAAGGGTATGCCAGGCGCAATAATTCACTGTCGATCAACTTCAAAAAGTGCGTTTTTTTTGTTGTTGAAACAAAGTACAATGAAAAGGACATCATATTAATGTTAGTTATAAACCATTAATCGAGTCTAAATTAATTTAACAGATTGAAGAAAGTGAACTTGTATAATAGAATACCACTATAATTCCTCTTCATATAACATGAGTAGAACAACATAAAATAGCAAGCAATCAGATGAAATTAAGATGCAGCATATGGAGAAGTAATCCATAATAACAATAAAATCAGGCTAAGTAGTAATTAAGACAGAGAATGTATTTTAAACAGACAGAAGGAAAATTTAAGCAATGTACGGTACCTCAATAAATGCTATTAATTCCTTCTTCCTTTTTCTCTCTTCTTCTCCTTCTTAGAACATCAACCTTCTTCATCTCCAGCTGGACCTGGATTCACAGCATTCATGGTACATCCTCCATGTGCACGTTTTCTTTATCTATCGATCACTAGCATGCATGGGTGATCCATCCTTCATCATCATCTTTGCCGATTGCCAATTGCTTTATCCTCCTGTCCTGTGGCACCACCACCACTTCATCGTGTCGTCATCCTGTGGCAAAAGAGCAGCTCCAAGATTCATGATTTTTAGGGCCCTAGCTTGGAAGGAAAAGATGAAAATCAAAACGATTTATGGTGGTATTCATTTCTCTGAATATTACAACAAATAAATTAAGATGTTCTTGTTCAGTCTTAATTAATTAAGCCTTATATCATTCATTAACAAGATCAAAACACTGCATATATATATATATATATATATATGTTTGAGCCTCCAGCAGAAGCATATGTCTCTCAAACTCCACATAATCCATCTACTCCAGGTAAAATAATAATAATAAGACTAGTGACTAACAGGTTTGGGTAATTAAAAAGAAGGGTCTTTTCGAGAGGATAATTAAAAAGAACACCACATATATCCTCAGCATTCAGTGATGATTTGACCGCATAACCATCTTGACAGCTACAACATTCAACTTATCTTGTCTCGTAAAACTGCAACATACAATCAGGCTAAAGATATTTCATATGCTTTCTTAGATCCAACAACAAAAGAAAGCATTCATATTATTTACATTCAGGTCCAAGACTTCCCGGCCCCCAAACTAACCGAAAACTGCTTCTCTTCTGCTGAAATCCCAGCAGGACTAATCTTTAGGAGATCATCTAATCCCCGCATCAATGGTGTTATCCTGAGAAAATCGGTGCCCCTTTCAAACATTATATATATGTGTTATTAAGTCTACCTCCACAAGAGTATTCAACATGGGTGTTTTATACATCTATCCAAAGCGCTAAATTAACAGCAAGACCATACGATAAAGAACCCAAAACAACTTAAAAAACAATCCTTGGCTGTCATAATTAATCCTTTGTCATATTAAACTTGCTTGACTGAAACAAAACTTTCATGGCCGGTTACAAGATGTAAAAACCGTACCCCAGACATACAAATAGGATAACAATGTTCAGGTTCATCTAGTTCCCCTCTGATTAAATCATAACAAATCAATTCCGTCCCTAGTGTTTCAAGGAGAAGTTTATCTTTTTTCCAAAAAGATAACGGTCTCCTAAATCTCGGTGGAGGGCTTATCGAATACAGTATAGTCCAAGAATCACGGTCACCGTATTCTTTCATCACCCAAACTTCGATTTCTTGTATATCCCAAATCTCATTTGTAGAAGCCACCAAGGCAATGGTGGATTTGTCAAGCGTAAAAAGATGGGGAAACATGGCATCGTCGTCTATAGGAGAGTAATGTCTCCAGCCATGAGGAAACGGGATCTCTCGAAATAACTCATTAGTCACATCGAATGCAAGTATCCCATAAGTAGGCTCATCAATATTCCACTGCATGCACCAATGGATGGATCCATGGGAAAAGACAGACTCATCAGAAGGTAAATACATAAAGCAAGGGGAGACAAATGCAGACATGTCACCCAATATTTTCCAAGAGTTTGTGCTTAGATGGTACACTATCCCTATGTGTTTACAAGGAGAATCATAACCATCTTCTTCATAAACAGTTACTACTGCAACCACTTTATAATCATCACTAACATCATCATATCCAAATCCGATTCCTTGTGCACTGCATTTAAATCCACCAAGATCAAACAAAGGGATGGGGAGTTTTCTGATTTCTCTAAGAGCAGGATTCACTAGAGCTATATCAAACCAATTAGTTCCATTAATAAAGCAAACTATGCCATCAACATGATTGATAATCCTCAACAGACCACAGTAATTACCTGATATCTCAAAATCATTACATGATGATGATGGAACCCAAGCAGAAAGGGCAAGAGATTGGTAATCACCATACCAACAAGTCACAGAAATCGTATAAATATCACGGACCATATCATCGAGTAACGTCCTCTTTAAGCTGTCTTCTTCATCCTCATCATCATCATCATTATTGAGAACGAGCTCCATGTCCTCGTAAGGAATATCCTTACTGCTAACTAACGTCCTCTTTAAGCCGACTACTTGATCATCCACGGCCATGGCACGTCGGAGGGCGAGATACGTGTCGTGGAAAACAGAACTGTCGATCAACTCACACCACTCTTTACAGACGCATCTGAATCGAAACAATAATCGCACCGGCAACCACAATAGAATCTGGAAAACAACATCTTCGCCCAGATTCATCGTCCACTTCGTTGTGATGGGAATTCGATGCCGGCGATTTGGGAAGAATGTGCGGTTCACCGTTTGAAGGAGATTGATTTTTTTATTTGAGCTAAGGGATTTAACGATTCGGTTCGGTTCGGTACGGTCAATGAACGTAACCGAAACCGAACCAAAAATTTCGGTTAGTAAATATCTAAAACCGAACCGTTTGCTTTAGGAAACTGAATTGAAATAAAATTTAAAAATTCTTTTTTTTTAGTAAAATTTAACAATTCTATTTGGTCATAAACGGTTATGTTTTTTACTCGGTTATAAACGGTTAGGTTAAAATAATTTTTTAAAAAAAGATAATATTTTGGTTGTAAAAGTTAATTATACATGTTAGATATAAACAGTTCATTATCGGTTTTTTGTTTGGTACGGTTACGTTTCGGTCAACTTCTCGGTTTTAATTCGGTTCGGTTAATTGCAATTCCATATACGCCTCAATAGGAGAGTTTTGCATAAGTAATGAATTGTATCATAGTTTACACATTGAAGATTTAGTTAGGATGGGCAAGTGCATGGAATTTCACTATTAAGTTGCATGTTCGAATTTGTCTTGTAACAACTTTTTATTTTCAATAAACGGAGGAGAATGGGACCTACACCTTGTAGGATCCAACGTAGCTGCACGTAAGTAATTTTAAAAATTCGACGCCCTTGGTCAGTGAGTGTGGCGAACAGAAAAAAATTTGGGAATTGATTTTGTATATAAAGCTGCAAAAGCAAAAAAAAATCAGGGAAAGAAATATGGGGTGGTCTCTCAGATATAGACTATAAAGTTAAAAAAAAATCAAAAAAATATCTTTGGTAGTGGGATTTGAACTTACAACCTGCAAATTATGGAGATTAAAAAGCATTGTTTCTTAAACCACTAGGATATAAAAAGTCTTTTGTTCAAGAAAAAATACATAACATACTAATATTAACACTACTAATAATACAATAATAAAAATTTTTTTTTCAAAATTTGGGGGGGCTTGAGACCACCCCACCTACTACAAGTGATTCCGCCAATGATCGGGCGTTATCGGCGGGTAGGGACCATTTAAAAAAAAACAACTTAGAGGATCATTTCCTCAACTTTTTATTTTGAGTAAATGGGCAGAAATGGGACCACAGCCACGTAGGATCTAGAATGGCAGCCTCGTAAGCAATTTTAAAAGAATCTGGTGTCCAGTCAGCGTATTTCGGCAGGTATGACCATTTTAAAAAAAAAACAATTTAGATGACCATTTTCCTTACAGAAATAGAAGCATGACCAAAATTTCTTAGTAGACCAACTTACAGGGCCTTTTTTCTAATTTTGTCAATTTTATTGCTTTATGAGTTCAACTCAAAATTTAATTTGAATGGGTTGTATTTAATTGCTCTAATTGTGTTGAATCAATTGGGTTTAGCCTAATTGTGTTGATTCTTGATATATATGATTTGTGAATCATGAATTAATTAAACTAAAAGTGACTCTTAACAAATAGGTTTTTTTTTTTTGTATGTGTATTTGTATGCTTTATATTTTAAGAATAAAAGCCAAGATATGTTTTGTATTTTTATTTGACAGATAAATAAACATTTAAAAATCTATACGGGTTAGATTTTAGAGCTTAACGGAGTCACAGGGTGATAAAGAATTGGACTGGAATTGAAGAATTGAAAATATTGGACAGGAAATTAAGAAAAACAAGGACCGAACTCACGGCATATATATGGGCCGAAATCTCGGTAGAGGTTCTTTGGCTATAAGGCCAGCAGCGCCAATGATCAAAAAGAGGGTTGGTTACACCAAGAGACGGAGCTTATCAAAAAATCTTTTCCTATAAGAAATAGATTACTATATTAAATCGGTTTTACATATTTTCTAGCCTATATAAGGGCACCGATATGAGTTGTAATATACATAATTACCATTACTTTATTCAGTGGCGGATCCAGAAATCTTTTTTAGTGGGGTCATCGGATCGTAAAACTATATTTTTTTTATTCAAAAAAATGTTTCAGTGGGGTCGCGAGAGCTTAAAACTACATTTTTTTATCAATAAAATGACATTTTTTAACAACAAAACTACATCGTTTTAATACTAAAAAAAAATTCTCGGATCTCAGTGGGGTCATGTGACCCACCCTTGGTACATACAGATCCGCCACTGACTTTATTGTTTATCATTGTCTTTTACATTCAAAAACAATAAAAGTTCTTTCGTTTATTCAATCTCTCGAGAGTGTTATTTTGTTGTCCCCCCCCATCCTACTCCACCTGGGTCCGTCCCTGGTGTATATGTATACTACCCTTTACATATTGAACCATTAAAACATAACATTTTACAGAAGACTCTCGAGACGAAACAATGGGAGTCATTAGGGCTTGGGCGTTTGTTTTTCTTACACTATATATACTACTCTCTCCTTTTTTTGTATATGTCACATTTCAGAATTTGTTCTGTTTTTATTGTCATTTTATATTTTCAATGAATTATTTATTATTTTTTTTCCTTTTTTATCAGTAAAGTATTTACATCTCCAATAAAAAAAATACATTTTCAATACTAAAAACTCATTTACCAGTATTTACATCTTCAATTAAAAAAATACATTTCCAATATTTATATTTTAGACATATTAATTATTTTCTTAATCTGTATTATTCTTCTATCTGCGACAAATTTAAAAAAACCGAAAGGAGTACAATGTTTTTGCACTTTACCGTTGATTTAGGCGGAGCCTTTGGACAACAAAGATTCCCTAATGATAATAATATACTACGCGTGGACAGCAAGACATCATCAACATCTACCTAATTTCTTTGAAAGCTAATCACTGTTAAAAAGGACACAAGACACCTTTGCCATGTTCTAGTTCTACTATGGACTTTCCCTTAATAGCATAGTTACCCAATCATGTCTAGCCCGATGGTTCCACCGTCAAACCCGATAATCCGATCATATATATAACCGAGTTTGTTTAAGAGTCAAATCGTTTTGAAGATAGATCCATTCTAATTCAATAATCTCTAAAGTTAACCCGGTTACTGAATTTATCTATTATATTGTGTGGTGATCAGTGACGGGCCCAGAAAATTTTTCTAGTTGAGGTCAAATTAAAAATTAAAAATAATTTAAAAAAAAGATGGAGCCAAATTCAAAAAAAAAAATGGAAAAAAAGGATCAGTAAATTTTTCCAATGGAGGCCAAATTCAAAAAAAAAATTGGAAAAGAACTCAACAACCAAGTCTTGAACCCACTTTAGGATAAGTAACAAAACTTTTAACCAGTTGAACTAAATGAGTAATTATTGTAAAAATTGTCTGGAAAAATATACATGCACAGTTTTATTATTATAAGAAGGGTTTATTAGTTACTTCGTCCGGAAATTTGAGGGGGTCATTCACCCAACTTAATGGGCTGGGTCCGTCCCTGGTGGTGACATATACGTACGTAAATGTATTGTATAAGCCTCAGACAAATCTCCGACCCATATTACTAAATTTTCTAGAGCCACCCTAATGTGTATGATTTGACGGTCAAACTAATGACCCGGTGACCTAGTAATTAACTTAAATGATATGGTGTTGTTACTATCACAACAGTACGGTTGTGTCAAAATGTATAATAAAACACATTATTATATTATTTATCGTGGTTAACATACGTAATAATCAATAATTTTCACATCATTATCAATTAATGATATAAAAGTGTGTTGTATCACTTATTATGCCGCAAACGTTACAGCAATACAAGAATTTCCAAAATACAATTACTAAATTTTTCCATAACAATTCTACTATATTTAATTATTTAGTCTAATTTTCCTTTTCAGATGGGAAAATGAAAATTATATTCTACCTCGGTCCCACAAGAATGTGTTGTATTTAAATTAGTAATGGACGTGTATACTCTCATTAAATAATAAATACTCTTTTAGAAAATGAAATGAATGTTATACGGATGTGTTTGAAAAAAATACATTAAATAATGTATTGATTTCTAAAAAAAGATTTTTATAAAACAATTCATTTTAAAAAATTTACAAATAATAAATAAATAAATAATTGTTCTACTGCAATTTACAACTCTCTACTTTTTCCTCTTTTTTTTTCCAGATCAGATGTCGGCAAGGACAGGAGTAATATCATACATCACAAGTGTACACTTCTCGCTACACCCACAAATCCATCAACGACCCAAAATTATCACCAATTATCTCAACGACATCCAGCGGTCAGGATCACGTCTACGTACACCAACCATCCACCTCACAGCACAGCGTGTAAAAAACATTAATTATTACATGAATAGTTGTAAAAAGCTTACGTATGATTAGGATTGAGCCGAATTTGGCAATAATAGCAATATCGATAAATATGGAAATCCAATGCTGTTGTGTAAGTTGGAGCATTTTTTCTTGAATTTTCGAGGTTGAGAATTTTAGTAAAATTTTGATAATTAAATAACAAAAAAAAAAAAATTGCTAAAAATGGCAAGTGCATCAGCGCCACCTCAACCCACGGCGGTGGTAGAAGCTGAGCCACCAGTAGCTTCTGGGCCTCCTCCGGCCGCCCATGAAAAGCCTGTGATTCTTCCAATTTCAGCTGAAAAAGTCGAAGATTCTAGAGCTACCGATGATGTTGCTTCAAGTGAGTACCAAAAGATAGATTCTTATATAAATATATCTTTTATTTCAGCTGGAAAACTGTTTTTTTTAAAGCATATTCTATGTTAGTTGTGTGGAATATGATAGTTGTTAAAGATGGAAAGGCTATTTGTAAGTGGATTTTAGCTGTAATTGCTTTTTCTCAGCTAAAATAGAACAGATCCCTAGATTTTATCTATAGTGGATGGGAGATTTTTAGTTTGAATGTTTTTCACTAGACCGTGAGATGGGTGCCACCCGTTTTGTTCCGATTCCGGTAGACCGTCGTCAGATAGATAGGTGTTACCTGTTTTATTGGATTAAACCGGTGTCACTCGTTTTGCTCGATATGATCATCAGATGGGTGTCTCCTGTTTTTCTCGACCAGAGACACTTAAATATGTGTGTCTCTCCTCTTGCTCGATATGATCATCAGATGGGTGTCGCCTGTTTTTCGGATGTATATGTAGTGACGGACCCAGGAAATTTTTTCAGTTGGGCCAAATTAAGAAAAAAAAAAAGTGGAAAAAAACCCAACAACCAAGTCTCAAACCCATGACCTTAAAATGAATAACAAGCCAGTTGAACAAAATGAATGAATAATTGTTGTAGTTATTGTCTGTAATAATATAAATACACAGGTTTATTATTTTAAGAGGGGTATATTAGTAACTTCTCCTGGAAAATTGAGTGGGGGCCATGCACCCCACCCTCTTTAAGGCTGGGTCCGTTCCTGTGTATATGGGGTTTAGGGGGGAAATCGCCCCTCTCGTATCCGGAAAAAACACAATTATGTATGTTGTGTATTTTTTTGGCTCCCCTAAAAATTTACACTCGTCCATAGTATCGCCTCCCTCATCCGGGATCCTGCTTCCGCCCCTGTGGACCAGAGACCGTTAGACGGGTGTTATATGTGTCACCCGTTTTACTTGTTTAATTGACTAGACCGTCAAATGGGTGTCACTCATTTTGGCTTGACTAGACCGGGAATGGGGTCTCATAGGTTTTGCTCGAGCGGACCCTTGACCAGACCGTTAAATAGGTGTCACATGTTTTTCCCGTTTTACTTGTTTAATTGACTAGACCGTCAAATGTATGTAAAAGTTAACATGACCATCTTTTCCAAAAGTAAGTTTAAGCTTATGGAAAGATAGATAATTAACTTTTTTATTTATTTCAACTTCTCTGTAAAGTCAAATGAATGCCACGTCGTAAAAAGACAATACTTGACGCTTGTTTTGCTAGTGTGTGTAATGCATAGCTAGTGTGTAATGCATATATATGTGAAGTGAAACGGTAAGGGGTAAGTGATACGGGTATTAAATGGGGGTCTGGTTTAAAAAAAAGTTTCAACCCCGGCCTCCACTGCCTCGTCCCTTGAGTTATGTAAATCGAGAATTATGTCTCGATGATCCAATTTACAGAAGTTGCATTTACATTTTTTTTATGAGAATAGTCGACATATATAGGATATCGAACTCCCACACTATCTCAAAGACAATGTTGCAACTACAACACTCCTACTCTTTGACCCCCTAAGTAATGCTCTAGCTAGAGGCGGGGCGGGATGGGGTGTGGTTTTCTTTTAGGGAGGGTGGAGGGGGAGGGGAGAGGGGGGAGGAATCATATCAGACACTTAATGAGTTGTCTTTTTTTGTGCCCTCTTCCTTTAAATGAAATTCCTCTGCTTTCTCTTTCTTTTTAGTCTCTCTTTTTATTAGATAATCATATACTACGTTTTAATAAATTGTGGTATTGTTGCTGCATTTGAACGCAGTATTTAATATATAACTATAAAATATTCTTTTCAAAAAAAAAAAAAAAAAGCCTCATAAATTTTCTGATTAAATGCTTGATATCAACTTTTGTAATACAAAACAATATTCAAATGAGAACATATGATATTCTTTTTCTAAGTGGAGGGGTCTATGTTTGAAGTGTGACATTCAATGCTCTTAAAGGTCATTTTCCAGTGTGGTTCAAATAAAAGCTCCCGATTTTTACTAGGTAAATCGGATATTAGGTTTTGGTGTACAAAAAAAATATAAAATTCCACTCCCATTGACTATTTTTTCTTAATTTGTCACTGATACGCACACTATTTATTGCAGCACTGCACACATTCAACCTCTTTAAAGTCGATCTATTCTGTATAATCAACTTTCAAAAGGTTGATTACAATAATCTAATTTCTCAAAAATTGATTAGAAACCATATAATCAACTTTTAAAAAAGTCATGATGCCAGAATAAGTTTTACTTTTTTTTTATAAAGCAACTAAGTACATCTACTGGGAACTATATATATATATATATATATATATATATATATATATATATATATATATATATTCCAGTTGTGTCTTTACTTCGTAACACTTTCTTTCAGACATAAAAAAACTGTCTGATAGCTTAAGTCTTAAAGAGGAGAGTTTTTCTTGTGCAAAAAGTCATGATCAAGATTTTAAAGAAAGGTAACACGTTTTAGAAACATATATATATATATATATATATATATATATATAGAGTTTTCTTGCTGTTTAGTTTGATCTTATTAAAGTGTTTTGATTTTGAATTCGTACCTCGAAACTCGTGTTGAAAATCGAACTTTAATAGTGAGATGAACTTGCATTTTTTTTTTCTTTTCAGAAACTGCAGATCATGCTGCGCACAAAAGTTCTAAAGGATCACTTGACAGAGGTAGGCTTATGAAATCTATTAAATCTTATGAGTTTTGAAGTTGTAAATGTTATTGCTTGCATAAGAAGTTAATATGTGTTAGCATAGTTGTTTATCGAGGATAAATAATTTTTTGGTCCCTTTTGTTTCACGATTTTTACACTTCTATCTCTAGATATTGGCACTTTTATCCTTCATCGGTGTATTTTATTTACATTTTCAGTCCAGAATCTATCATTGAAGGTACAACAAACTTGACACGTACATGTGAAAAACGGACTGAAAAGGTAATTAAAAATGCATAGATGAGAGGTGAAAGTGTCTAGATGAAACTAAGGGATAGAAATGCAAAAACCGTGAAACAAAAGGGAGGAAAAGTGTATTTATATATCATTTGTTTATAATAGTGAATAATTTTTTTTTTTTGTGTGTGTGTGTGTGTGTGTTTTTACAGATGTAGCTCTGGCACATCTCGACAGCGAGAAAAAGGCTTCTTTTATTAAGGCATGGGAAGAAAATGAGAAGACTAAAGCAGAAAACAAGTATGTCTTCATATAATTCGCGTTTTGAGTGTTTAATTATTATTATTATTATCTCATGAAATTTCTAATAAGATTTTAAAAACACTAGCGGTGTCGGATACTTTAAATGCTTATAAATATGTATTTTACAGATTCAAAAATTGATCAAATCTAACTGATGTGTCAAGAAACTCAATAAATGATGTACTTTTATTATTGACAGGGCACAGAAAAAGCTTTCTGAGGTTACATCATGGGAAAACACCAAAAGAGCAAATATTGAAGCACAACTAAAGAAAATTGAGGTATTCATATTAACTTGAGTTTTGTTTTTTTTTTTTTTTTTTTTTTTTTTTGTGTGTGTGTTTTTGGCTCAAGTGGATAGTGGCTTGAGAATGTCTTTAGGGTATCAGGTTATATTCTCCTCAAAGATGTAGGCTAGACCTTTACTTTACCCCTGAGTAAGAGTCAACTCTATAGGAACCACCCAAACCGAACTCTAGATTAGTCAGGTCAGTTCGTCCTGAATACGAGGGGCTTTAAGAAGAGGAAAAAAAATTACCCTTTGGTTCTTTCATGGAATCCAAACTCGTCCTAGAATGAATGATTTTTTTTTTTGCGTATTTCAAACTTGGTATTAGAGCGGACCGAAAGGTTATGAGTTTAAACTTTACTGCTAACATCGTCTATCCATCAGTGGCGGACTCAATGTATCCAAGGTGGGGTCACGTGACCCAAGTGAGTAATAGAGAAATATAAAATAGATTGATTGTATTGAATAATAATAATAATGAAAGTATTACAATATTTATAGCCTAATAAATTAGAGATGGAAGTTTATCTAAACCAAATAATATATCCTAATATAATTCTAATTCAAACATAATTATCTAAACAACTCAATCTTATTATTAGACATCTAACAGTGAGATCCGGAAATTTTTTTATTTTTGTATTAAAACGATGTAGTGTTAAAAAATCTAATTTGGACATTGATAGATCTTCAAATATGCCTCCGTGGTCCCACTGGAATAAATTCCTGGATTCCACCAATGATTTATATTATTGAGTGTTGTTGAAATGGGAATTCAACGGTTATATTGAAGAGTCGTATCATAAAAAGATACTCATTTTTATTAAGGGAGCCTTTAATGACCACACCACGAACATCTACCGTGACACCATGCCCGAGTGTGAGGTTCGACTTTCTAGCAGTTGAACAACCTCATTATGGTGTCCCGAAACTGCCCGCCATTATTTTATATGATATTTGATGGTTAATTACGATAATTAAAAATTGTACAGGAACAAATGGAGAAGAAGAAAGCAGATACTGCAGAAAGAATGAAGAACAAGATTGCAGAAGTTCATAAACAAGCAGAAGAAAACAGAGCAATGATTGAAGCGAAACGCCGCGAAGAAATACTAAAAGCAGAAGAAATGGCTGCAAAATATCGTGCTACTGGGCAAGCTCCAAAACAGATTGGCTGCTTTGGTTATTAATCAATAAGCTGTGCAATGTATGTGTTAAAAAAAAAGAATTGCAAGTGAAATATTTTCATGTAAATTTTAATTTTTGTTGTTCGGTTTGTGTTTTGGTTTGGCTTGGTTTGGTTTGGTTTGGAATTTGATTTTGTAAGTGGTTTGTGTAGGAAGGGAAAGAACAAGTTAAATGAATTGAAAATGTTCTTTTTCATGCTGCTTGAAGATGTGAGAATTTTTTTTTTATGTCAATTGTTATTAGCATTATATCGAATCTAATTTCAGGGCATTACAAAGACATTTGATCTCTGTAATGTAAGCTTAAAATTTGATTTTGCAGAGGTTAAATATCTATTTTGACTTTTGTAAAGTCAAATTTTGTTCGAAATATGATGTCACGAAAGAATCGTTATGATGTTAATAACAATGCTTGTTTTTAAGGACAGTGTTATGGGTATTATATTGAATCTATAAAGACAGCACACTTCGGGCAAAATCCGAATTTGAAGAGATCGAATTTTGTTTTCAAAAAGTCGAATTTTGAGCTTAAATTCAACTATGAGGAAATCAAAATCATTATGGTGTTCCGAAAGTAGATTTAATGTGGTGTCAATAAGAATGTACTTTTTTTTAAATTAGAAGTGTGATTAATTTTGTATATTCTAAGATTTCTTGCTTTGTTTCTTCCTTTGTTTCGATAATGCTCCATGTTTTCGGGACCCACAAATTCGACTAATCTAGAGTTCATTTCGGGTGGTGCTTATATCTTAATTAGGAGTAAAAGTCTGGCTTAGGGGGGTATTTAAAATGACCTCCGTGGCCATTTTCAAATCACTAATCACTTGAGTTAAACTAGTGGGTCGCATCTTCTAAGATTTCCAAGTATACATAAATAAAGGTAAATAGGCAATCATCTTCTCTACTTAGATTTGTAATATAAAGATATATAAATTACGCATTAACATGGGTATTAAGTAGATTTGTAATATAAAGGATATATAAGTTACGCATTACATGGGTATTTATGGTAACCCGATGGGTTTATTTCGCAACCCGGTTTCTGTCTTCTTGGCATTGTTTTTTTTTTTTTTTTGGAAGGGCTCTTGGCATTGTTCTACGGTGCCAAAAAGACGGAGGGTTACAAGGCTAGGTCAATATATTATACGTTTAAATAAGGAAAGGTAAACATTAGACATAGGTAAGCCCTATCTTTACCCCACAAAAGATACCCTAGTCGCTTAAGGGCACTGAGAGCAAACGTAATGGCCTTTTTTTTGCTTTTAGATAAATTGTTGGTACTGGTTTCAATTTTCTTCTCTTTTCTCCCAAGTCTACGGAGCATAGAAGCCTTTTCAAACAATGGAATTCTTTTCCTATGGCAGGAATTTCCACAATCATTCACCAAATTGTTCTGACAACTGGATTTTGGAGGCCTTTGCTCCTCCGACCACTACGATTGCTCTGATATCGAGTTATTGACACCACAATGATTCAATCATAGACATCACATTTTGAGGTAGGTTTGCTTTTAAACGAACAGGGTCGTTGTGGCGTCTGCCATTTACGACTCCTCACTGACCAATCAACGAATATATTATCAAGCACTAAAACCCAACTATGATCAACGACTTCAGATGACTTATCTTTTACATTAAGTGACGTAAAAGATAGATACACCAAATCAATGTTGATAGAGTATTCTTAAATCAAAAATCGACCTTGTAAAAATGGTCCGTCCTCACAATCAACCTTCAAAAAAACCGATTCTTAAATCAAGAATCAATGATGTGTGCAAGTAAACTGATGCTTCGCTAAAAACACGCTAGTGATGCAAATAAAAGGCCCCATTCAAAACAAGAAACACAAACAATAGGAAACATTATTTATCAAATACAAGAAGAAAAACAGAGGAATCTCACTTTTAATGTGTTTCAAGCAAACTATCTCAAGAGAATGTAAAAACCATATTATATCCGTCTACATCACAGACATGGTCTTACAAACAACACACACACACACACACACACACACACACACACACACACACACAGACAACAAAAAAAAAAAAAAAAGATGCAGGTTATTCTCCTTGCCAGTTGAACTACTGTTTCAAATAAATCTCAAGGATTCAATTTCACATCATAGCACATCATCGGATACTAAAATCAGCAGCATCAATGTCCGTCTACAACTCGACTCGACCCGACCTGACCTGCACCACCCAAACACGATTACAAAAGGTAATATTTATATAAAAAAAATACGGTGTCACGTACTGATATGTGTCAGCAACATTTATATATCAAATACAATATTCATATACCTCGACATGCAAAGCCAAAGTCCTCTTACCATACATATGCTAACGGCAGTATATTGCCGTTTCTATATGCGGAGGGATTTGCTTGATCTCAGTTCCTAGTTCTTGCTCAATCTTGTATCTGCAACATTTATATATTAGCACCAAAAAGTCAACACAATAATTATTATTTATTAAATACAAAAAGTGAAAGATACACCTACCTCCGTCCCTAATGAGAGTCGTCCTTAAAGGTTTTCAGACAGATTAAATGTCCTAGATTTTAGTTTATAATGTCCCTAATATTCAAATAGTTGTTGGAATGGTAATAAATATAAGGGTAGGATGGTTTTAGTATTTAGGGACAATTTTTTTTTTTTTGAGATTAAACGAATCTTATTTAGGGACGGAGGCAGTAAATGTGAAACAACGATAGATTTCTTTCAAATAAAAAAGGTATGTAATTCTTACAAATTAAAGCGGTCCTCATAGGTTATCAAATTCACAGCTAATCCAAGATGTCCAAACCTACCAGATCGACCAACCTAGAGAAAAAGAAAAAAAAAAAAATCAGGTCCTCGAGGTAACGAATGGATAGACAATCTATAAAGAAAAATGCAGGAGAAATGTGTGTCAAACATACCCTGTGCAAGTATGTTTCTGAGTTCTTAGGAAAATCAAAATTGATGACAACATTTACGGCCTGAATGTCAATACCTCTAGTGAACAGATCTGCAATAACACAGAAAGAACAAACAAAAGCATGAGATCTAATAAGTTGCAGAGATATATAACACGATTCAATTCATTCTGTGAAATCCGAGTCTTTTACAAGTTAATTGATCGTAATTCTAAATACCTCTCCGTCCTAAAATATAAGTCCGTTTGGACTTTTTTCACACAGATTAAGAAAGTTGGTTAAAGTGGTTATGTGTCATTAATTCTGATGAAAAAGTCTAAAATGAACTTTGAATAATACAAGTAGTGAAAAGTGGGTGAGTATATAATAAATTAGGATTTAGGATTAGGGGTAAAAGGAGAAAAATGTAATAAATGTTTCTTTGTTTTTCTAAATGGACTTATTTTATGGGACAAAACTAAAAAGTTAAACGGACTTACATTTTGGGACGGAGGTAGTATGCTTTTAACCACAATGATGCAAAACAAGATTCTTGCATACCAAAAATGAAATAAAGCCACTTTATTTTACGATTTTTATAACTTGATCCTTACAGGTTTATTATGTACACTTTGATCCCTATTACCCTATACTTTTAACTCGTATGCACAGCCCATATGTACTCCCGTATCCTATTTTTCAAGAATCCCGCACCTGCGTATCCCTTACCCACGTATCCATACCCATGCAACTAATCTGACCACCTTGCTATTTCATGCATCTCGCCTGACATTCAGGCAGTGGCCTATATCTTCACGCATAGGTGCTCGGGTTAACTATGTGTTAACTACAACAAGTATGCCAGAGCAATGACAGTAGAAAGAACAACATGAATGACAATAAATTCATGTTACCAGTGCAAACAAGATTCCTGCAAGCCCCATTGCGGAAGTCATGGAAAACTCTATTTCGATGATCTTGAAGCATCTTCGCGTGGATATAGAAGCAGGAATAGCCAAGCTCTGTAATTTTCTTGGCTAAAAGTTCAACTCTATTGACTGAGTTGCAAAAAATGATTGATTGATTTATTTGAAGCTGCAAAGAACGTAAACAAGTTATAAGAAAGCTCAGTCAAAGCTCATACAAACACTTCATTAAGAACAAACAAACCTTTGAGAATAAGGTGTTCAGACAGTGGACTTTTTGTCTTTCTTCAACAAAAGCATAGAATTGAGTTATTCCTTTTAATGTAAGCTCATCCATAAGATTGATTACATAAGGTTTCTGCAAATATCTTTCCTTAAAATCCTTCACCGTAACAGGAAAGGTAGCAGAAAACATCAAAACTTGTCGGTTTGGAGGCAGGAAGCTTAATAAGCGCCTCTATGGATGGCTGGAACTCCGTGACAATAGCTTATCAGCCTGGATAGCATCAAGAAATCACATTTAGAATCAGATGTTCCGACAAATAAGTTTAATCATAATATTGCAAATAGTTCTGACACATTATGAACAATACTATTTCTGCCTATTTCAGATGAGCACAGAACCACATAGCCAAGTACAAAGTGTTATATATACATATATATAGGAGCCTATATATGTATATGACTTATGAGCCTATAAGTACAAAGGAATTCAGTTTAAAAATTCCCTCGTACCTAAAAATAATATTTATATCTACAGTTTCAAAGGAACATCGCAGCAAAAGGAAATTATTTCTTGATGGACTACAAAAGAGGGATCGAAAAATTCGCACGCCTTCATGTCACAAATGATTAAAATATAAAACTCCGCCTCCTATTGAGTCACCAAAAAAAAAAAACATGTTTCTGATCCTCAAGAAAGCACCTTACAAAAGACAAAAAATCAGGGACATCAACCACAATACATCATAGGTAAAAACGAACCTCGTCCATGATAAGCATTGAACATTCTTTAAGAACACAAACACCCTTTTTTGCAAGATCAAGTATCCTTCCAGGAGTTCCAACAAGCAAATGAACAGGTTGATACAATCGCATTATGTCGTCCTTCAAGCTGGTTCCACCTGTAGTAACCATGACCTGAATATTCATGTTCTTCCCAAGTTCCTTGCAAACTTGTGATGTCTGAAGAGCCAATTCCCGAGTGGGGACTAGAATAACAACTGCAAAAGCAGTGTCGATGTCAGCAATAAGCTAGCAAACAGAACATTTTATTTTTTCAAAGGAAATAAATGGACAAAGTTGCTCAAAGCCTCTAGAACAGAATCACGTTATGCATGAATTTTTATTCAAACTTTCAAATAGCCATCAGAGACGGAGAGAAAAAATGGCATACAATTCAAAAGTTAGTGTTGAAAATAATTGTTTTACGAACGCACTATAAAAACCATAAAAAATTATTTGCTCGTGAGAATCTGCTTTCTAAAGACATTCATCCTGATTAGTACAGGTTTATGTCCTTAAATCATAAGACTGCAAGTTTCTTACTTATGAGTTCTGATATAGGATAAAATTTCTGAGCCTTCTCGCTTTTTAACTTTAGACACAATTAACTTCTTAGCACACAGTAAATATCCACATATTCAAAAAAATTAAACAAAATAGGACATGCTTCAACATAGAAGAGTTTGCTTTCAGCTTCAAGAGAAGACATCCCAGTCAAATTTGCCAACCAAGCGTTGCTAATTCATGTTTTCAATGTGCACCATTTCTACAGTAATCGTATGTGTCTTTGTATCCTAAAAATAGGTCAGACACGCTGTACTGACACACGGACACATCCATGAATCCTTCATTCAAATATTATCCACATAAAATAAAATATCATTCAAACACATGCTTAGATGTACGCATATAATCCATTTGACATATAGTGCCTTCAGTAAAATAAAAAATAACAAAAAAAATTAACCTTGAATGACATTTCTGTCCTGATCAATCTTCTCTAAGGCAGGGATGCAAAAGGCAGCAGTTTTTCCTGTTCCGTTTTTAGCTCTAGCTAAAATATCACTTCCAGTTAATGCAATCGGAATGCTCTCCTCCTGAATTGGAGATGGTCGTTCAAAACCCTTTTCGTATATGCCCATAAGCAGCTCGCGCTTAAGAAAGTAGTCCTCAAATTCATTCCCCTTGGTGGCTGTCACGTCCTGCAAGGCAAAACGTTAAACAGAATTGCATAGTTAGAGCTAACAGCAGCACAAAAAAAAAATCCTAGTGCTGAGACACAAGACCTCCTAGCGATGTTCGAACAGGTAAGACAAAAGTACCAAGTAGGGATTTAAGAATGACAGAATACAAAAATGGTTCATGAACACGGATTTTGAGCCACAAAAATTGGCTCATGAACATGAATTTTGAGACAATTCAGCCTTTAGTTTGCAACTGACTTCAAACTACAAAATCTGGAAAGAAGAAGACGACAACTAGTCTAGGACTTGACAAGGAAAAAAATAATAAAAGAGCACCAAAAAGAAAGCAAACACCTCTTCGAGTCCCAATAGACAAGGTCTCCAATTTCCGCTGCAGGCGCAGTGCGAAAAATATCATACTATTATAGCCTTTCCAAAAAGATGGTAAAACGTAAAAATAGAAGGACGACACTTTGTCCATAACTCTAAGATATAAGATCTCATCATAATCAAAATGAGATGTAATCTATCTTAGCCTGCTCCACAATTGATTACGAGAAAATATGCAGTGAAAAAAATGGAGATCAGCAAATATTCCTCACAGAAAAATGCCAGTGTAAACTGAAAGGAGGAAAAATTATCTTACTTCCGTCCTGTACCGAGTATCTGGGGGTGGTATCTTCAGCTTAGCTTTCCAATCTTGTGAACTGAAATGAATGAAAATGAAAACATCAGCCAATGCAGTACCTACATAACAGCATTTGACGCTCGGCTCGTAAAATGCAAAACTGTCCATAAGAATGCAAGAGTGAGTGTAAACGATCCAAGCTGCTAACGAGCAGCTTGACGTCGGCTCATGAAACGCTCGCTCACATAAGATTTAACCAAACTCGAACCGAATTCAAGCAGTTCATCAGCCAAACTCGAGCACCTTAAAGCTTGACTTGAAATGTTCACGAGCAATATTAAAATAAATTAAAAATATATATTATTTTGAATTTTATTAACCAGCCGAACTCAAGCAATTTAAATCTTAACAATTTTTCAAGCAGCTTGAGCTCAACTACGAGCTTGAAAGTGCTCAAAATTGTGCCAGGCAAGATCGAGTAGAGCTCGAGCATAATTTTAACATAATCGAACCGATCTCGAGCTATTTTTCCCTGCTTGAACGAACTCGAGCCGAGTTTGAGCATGACTGTTTTAAGGGGTTGCTCGACTCGATAAGTATATGCTTGATTCGGATCAGGTCATTTACACCCCAATGCAAGACTAATAAACGACAGCAGATTCATCAGAGCAACACTGCATCGGCTTTATGGACAGTATCCCCCAGAGAAAGAATCTTATGAAGTCAAAAGTGATCGGAGAGACTTCAACCCTCCTTTCTATAGGAAAATCATTCTTAAATAATCCAGGCTGGAGTTGTAAAAGCGCTAAGTGAAGCCTAGGGGACCATGAAACACAAGATACAAAACACTAAGACCATGAATCCACAAATTATTAAAAAATTACAGCACAAAGTAACATATTTATTCATTTCACAATGTAGGGTCTAAACTAGGGAAAAAACACCCATGTCTTCATTTATGGGGAAAAAGCAGGAAAAAAAGTAAGAGAAAGAGAGGGTGATAAGATCAGATGAACACAAATCATGAATAAACATAAAACAAAGAAAAATGAGTGAAGAAGAGAGGAGGAAAAAGATAAAAGATAAGAAATATCAGTCGTTCCTGTGTGAGAGATACCAGCTGTTGGGGCTGTTCATGTTGCTCTTGCTATGAATTGAAAGTCGAAGAGAAAACATCTGAAAGTCGATGAGAATAAATGAGGAGATGGCTAATCTGGTTTTTGTTTTAGTTTGTGTTTTTGTCGGCAGACGTATATATGAAGGGATTCTAGTCGGTGGAATATTTAAAGAGGTTTAAAAGTCGGTGGATAATGTTACTTTATTACTTAGATAATTACGTAAACTTGCCGCTTCACTCAAAGCGGTCACTTTTGTCACTTTTTCCTGGACAAAGGTGCTCGCTTAACCACAGCCTGGCATTTTCATCGCCTCGCTTCAATCCAAAGCGACATGACCCTGCATACCGCCTAAGTGTCCCTTTAACAACTATGGGCTGGACTCAAATAGAAAACAAATCCTGGAATTTGTTGCTTCACTTCCCATACTTAGAAAAGCCTTAAGGCCAGCCACTTAGACCAGTATGCAATTCCTACAATGTGTAACAGAAATAAACACTGGTAACCGACTATTGACGCCAAATCCAACAATATAGCCTAATTAGGAGGTAAAAAATGCTACATCCATCTTTACAAACACACCTCAAGCTAAAGAAGCCAGTATAGCTTAGTAGTATATATCGAAAACGATTGTAAGTTAAAAGAGTGTTAAGACTTAAGACAGCTTACACCTGAGAGACAAAAGAGCATCGAAAAAAAGAACAAAATAACAAGTGTTCTGTAACCTCCGTAACTAAGAGTTTTACATATTAAAACCACTCTCACACTAGAAATAAAAAGAAAGAAAAAACCATTCTCCAAAAAAGTGCAAACTAATTACATATGTTTCAGCTTAAACCATCAACGCGATCCATTTCTCCTAATAAAAAGAATATTTCCAAAAATCCAAGGCGTTGTTGTTATTTTGTAGCCCCAAACAAATTTGTCAGACAAGGTAGACATGTAAAATTGAAAGTCATAAATCTCCAACACCCCATTAGGACAGAATTTAAAATTGATTCCCCAGCCGAAATAAAACCTACCAAAAGTCTCAAAATTAACCAATTTAAGTCCTAATGTCTATCAAAGAGAGAATATGACTGGATGAAAATAAATACCGATAAAAGTTAAGTGCCATTACAAAATACTATCATGCTAGATCAAGAAACGTCACAGCGACACCTCAAACCAACAGCTTACACTCATAAAGCTACCAACAAAAGTTACCTAGAATCGATTGCTTCAGACTGCACGGTCTTCTCCACCTCATCAACAGCTGGATCGTTACCTAGCTGATTCCTCCGAAGCCATTGCGGATGCTGCATCTGTTGATTCTGAAACTGCATTGGACCCCTCTGTACATATTGCTGAGGATTTCTAAATTGATAGTTAGGGTTCCCGTTCGGATTCATGTTCCCGCCGCCGCCGCCGCCGCCCCTGCCGCCGCCAGGACCTCCAATTCCTGGCGGAGGATATCTCGATCTCGAATTCATTTCCAAAACAAAAAAACCCTAAATTCTAGGAAACCTACCTAAAATTTACACAAATTTAACAAATCAATCAACAAATAGCAAAATCGTTGACAGTAAACAAGCCACAATTGTTGCTGATATCAAATTTTAGAGAATTTTGATAGATAGTAATCGAAAACGGTTTCGGTCGGAAAAGCGGGTGGTGTTTGGGGGATGTTAGCTAGTGTAAGACCGTTCTAGGGCGTCAGAAGATATTTTAATAGTAAAATTATAGTAAGGCCAAATAATATTTTATAGTAAATGAACCATCAACATATTGATCCGGTGATAATTATTGTTGCTCTTAACATCTAGGTTATATTTTTGAGTTTTGGTGTGGATAAAAATGTATGCGTGAGTATATTTTAGTTTTCAAATTAATAATTGACTTTCTGGAAATCGAATATGATAATCGGTTTTTGAAAAGTCAGGAAAAAAATCGATTTTTAACTCCACACAATGTTTTGAAAGGATGTCTCCTAATATGGTAGATGTGGTGCACGGTAAAATCGCTTGTGTTGTAAATAAATGCTTCATATCTTATTATTTTTTTATCTAATTCAATGTATGAAAGAACCATAGTAATTCTTATCAAAGAAAGTGTCATAATGATGACATATTCGCTACTAATTATGTTATTTGTAAAAGTTATTTTAGTTGTGATAGTGTCACTAATAACAATGATTGAAATAGAGTTGTTGTATTCACAATTGGAATGAATGGGTAGCTACAAATATATAGATACGTTTTGGTGATTCTACAATCTACTGTAATGAATGCGTATATCCTATAATAAGTACAATATATTATATAATGAATACATGATATTATAGAACAAGTGCAGTATATTCAATTACTGCCCCTCAAGTTGGCCGAGGGCATATGTCTAACTTGTCATGTTGAAGATGATATGCAGGCCGTGACAGTGACTTCGTTAGACAATCGGCAAGCTGATCTTGAGAGTGAACATGAGTGATAAGAAAGAGTACCACGCTGAAGCTGTTGCCGAAAGTAGTGATAGTCTATTGTGAGATGTTTCGTGCGAGAGTGAAAGATAGGATTGGAGCAAAACTGGGTAGTGTCTAGGTTATCACAGTAAATAACGGGAGTCTGAGAGTTGGGATAACCAAGTTATCGTAAGAGGAATGTAATCCAAGTAAGTTCAGCAGCAGTAGAGGCAATGTAACGATACTCAGCCTCAATGGATGATCGTGCAACGGCATATTGTTTCTTTAAGCTCCAGGAAATAACATTACGGCCTAAATAAACCACATAGGCGCTAGTGGAGGAGAAATTGTCCTTATTACCACCCCAATTCGCATCCGATAAAGCATGTAACATGTGCGGAGAATTACGAAAAATCTGAATACCAAAATTAAGGGTGACAACCAAGTAACGAAGCATACGTTTGACATATGCCCAGTGAATATCAGTAGGACAGTGCATAAACTGAGAAAGTTTGTTTACAGCAGAGGCTAGATCCGGACGGGTGAAAATCAAATACTGCAAACTACCAAGTACCATGCGATATTGTGATGCATCAGTGAGAGGAGCACCGGAGGTGGCAATAAGCGTGGAAATGACAGTGGGTATGGGACCACATTTGCCTTAAGCATGATGAGTTTACCGAGAAGTTCAGTGGCATAGCGTTTTTGTGAAAATATGCACCCATCGGAATTGGGAATGACTTCAATACCAAGAAAATAAGAGAGCACACCAAGGTTTTTTAGAGCAAACTGAGCACCCAGCACTTGAATGAAGCTTTCGAGAGAGGCAGAGTTATTACTTGTGACAATTAAATCATCAACATATACCAAAACATATATAATAATAGTGCCAGGATGAATAATAAATAGCGAGGTATCAGCCTGTGAATATTTTAAGCCACTGGAGAAAAGAAATCCCTTGAGTTCATCGTATCAAGCCCCGGGGGCTTGTTTAAGACCATAGATAGCTTTGCGGAGTTTGCATACAAAATCTGGAAAGTTTGTACTAGCAAAGCGATTGTGCTAAGAGAGATAGACATCATCAATGAGGTGACCTTGTGGGAAAGCATTATTAATGTCAAGTTTCCTGAGAGACCACCCCTACGAAAGAGCAAAAGAAAGAACAACACGAACAGTGGTAGGTTTGACGACCGGGCTAACTGTTTCATAATAGTCAATGGATGGTCTTTGAGTGAACCCTTTTGCAACCAAACAAGCTTTGTAGTGATCAAGTAAACCATCAGGTTTGTATTTCAGTTTGAAAATACATTTAGAACCGATGACATTATAATAAGGATCAAATGGAACCAATTCCCATATATCGTTGAACATCAAAGCGTATACTCCTTTTGTATAGTATTTATCCATTTAGGATGTTTAAGGGCTTGAGTTGTGGAGGTAGGTTCAGTGTCAAGAGAGGGTAGGTGAGCATGGAGATTGAGTTTCCGAATGGGCTTATGTATGTTATTTTAGGCACGAGTGCGCATTGGATGAGTAGAAGTAGGTTGAAGTGAGGCAAGTGTAAGAGGGGGATGGGAGGGTGTAGAATCAGGGGACGAGGCGGATGGAGATGGAAGGGGAGGGGAGGGTGGAGAATCATGGGAGGAGGCCGATGAAGATGGAGGTGGAGGTGGTGAGGGTGGAGTAGGGTGAATGAGCGGGGAGTAGGGATCCACGTAGAGACTTCTGTGGGTAGGGATTCTGCAGGAGAGAGGGAAAAACGATAAGGGAACACATCATCAACAAACTTAACGTGACGGGAGACAAAGAACCAAGATTGTGAAGAGTCAAAGCAATAGTAGGCTTGTTGAGTGAGGGCATACCCGAGGAAAATACAAGGTTCGGAGTGAGTTAGAGTTTGTGAGTTTGTGATCAGGATAACACAACACAAGCAACCAAATACGCATAACTTTTATGGTTAGGATAACTTAAAATATACCCATTTATGCAATTATAACCTTAAATCGGAGTTAATTATATATATTTCATATTTAATCATGTGCTTCCGATCCTCCCATGTCGGGCTACAACTCCTATATAAACAAAGAGAACACGATGCCGAGAAAGACACACCACTACAACACAAAACAATTCATACAATTTTAGCTTTTAAGTTTTATTTTCTTTATGTTCATTCATTGTGGATTCGCCGGATTCTCCGATTAGGAGCGCATTAAAGAGTGGGAGTCACTCGCCTTCGAGGGTATGACTATTCAATTATGCAATCTTTATTCGTAGATCCGATGTATTTTATTATGGAGTAGATTTATTTGTATTGATTGCGTGATGTAGATTTATTTACTTAACCCGTGTTTAGGTTAGAAACGTTAAGAAGGAATCATGATTTGTTCCGACACAGGATCGTGTTCGGTTGACTCAGACGTGTCACCTCGGTCGCCCGAGCGTCGTCGCTCGCTCGTCGACCGAGTGTGGTAAACGGGTAGGCAATATTATGATCGGTTTCGATTCACGCCGATTCTCCTGGATTGGAATTAAACGAGTAATTAAACCCGATCAACTTAGTTATTCGTCATCATAATTTAACATGAAACCCAAAAAGTGATTGTTACTTAGGATATAGATTGAATCGGCATCTAAGAAGTACGCCTTACCCTAGAATGTTGCTTAGATGAGGTTACGGTTTATACCGCATCCCTAGTTTCATAATTGTGTCGGGTTATATGAGATGGGGGCATTAAAAAGCAAGTCACGTAATGGAGGCACGATGATTTAGATGGCCTAACCGAGCTAAATCTACCTTGGGATGACCGCCGTAGTCATAATAATTAATCTTTAACGTTTGTTTTATCTCGTAATCATCCTAATTCACATGGGGGAGTTATAATCTACTAGCGTAATCAATACTATTTGTTTAGATAATATCAACCGTATTATCCGTGTTTTAGTTTGTCTTTGTGTTTTTTTTGTGTCTTGTGGTTGTCATTATTTTATTTACTGCATTTAGTTGGTCGTAGACCGCCCTTTCAATTTAGTTCTAATAGGATAAAGTTGTGTTTTATTTGTGCCGAGTCTCGTGGGATCGACCTCAACTCTATCTCGGCTATACTACAATTGAACCTGGTTCTCTTGCTGCTAGGTGTTAGTAGGCATCGAAGTTAATAATTTAACTTGACCTCCATCAAGTTTTTGGCGCCGCTGCCGGGACTCGAGTCATTAAATTAAGATATAGCTTATTTTGTTAGAACTGGATTCATGAATATTCTCGTGAATAAGAGTCCAGATATTAAACAAAGGTCGTAAAAAATAAAAAAATGGGTGGGGTTCGGCCGATCGAACTACGCTTCTCGGTCGATCGAGAGTTAGTTTTTCTGCTTTTGTTCTCAGATTAGTCCGCTTCGCTTTATTTACGCTTTTTCTCAAAACTTATTTCGAGTCTGCTTGAGTTAGTTAGTTAAAGGCCCAGCCTTTACTAGTGATTAATTGTTTTATTGTTGTTTATTATTTTATAGTACGCTACTCGGAAATCAAGGAACCGCTTGAGCCATATAATCCTCGAGATAGAGAAATTTGCAAGAAGGAATAGGAAGTTAGCTAGTGGAACCGGCTAAGCAAGGAGAAGAGGATCCAAATCTTGAGGAAAGCGAGCACGGTGGAAGAAGGACATACAACCGATCATTTCGAGCATTTCAATCAAACGGAAATGGAAGGCAATCCGTCAATCCAAACCAGGTACCTAACTCGTTATTAATAATGCCAATAATGTGAATGCAAATGCTAATAATGAGAACCAAGCCCTAGTTCAAGGAGCGAGGCGCACTTTGCAAAGTTATGCAACGCCCACTATTGAACAATTCATTCCCGCTTATCGAGCACCGCAAGATGTCGCGGGAAGTCTATCACCCTAGGCCTAATGTAATTCAAATGGTGACCAATTATTCTACTTTTCATGGAGTCCAAAACGAGGATCCCTGGTGTTCACGTGACTAATTTCTTGGAGATCGTTAGCACAAGTGAAACCGTAATTAATCCCGGAGGAACATTCGCCTTAAGCTTTTCCTTTCACTTTGAAAGATAAAGCTAAGCAATGGCTTCTCTCTTAGAGGTCGGATCTATCACTACTTGGGAACAATTGTTGCAAAAATTTATGAATAAGTATTTCCTTGGGAAAACCTTTAAGTTACGCCAAGACATCCTAGGATTTAAGCAACAACCTGGGGAGAGTTTTGATCAAGCTTGGGAGCGCTTTCAAGGAAGTTTATGAGGAAGTGTCCTCATCATGACATCTCTTTGGCTTTTAATGCAAACTTTTACCATGGGTTGAGAGAGACCTGAGAAAATTAGAGTAGACGCCCAAAGAATGAGCGCGTTTGTTCTTTATCTCGAGGAGGCACAAGGAAGATGGAGCAAATAATGATGAATAGCCAATGGGAGGCAATGACATAGCTATCGTGAAGATGGTCACCGACATATTTGATGATAAGGCATCTACCAAAATCTTAGAACAACTTTCTCATTATCAACAATAAGGTAGATGGGATGCAAGAGAGGATGACAAGAGTAGAGAAAGGGTCGGAATCGAGGTAGCACCTCAAAGTGAGAATGCTGGCATCAAGAAGCCAATTATATCTGGGGAGGGTACAGCCTAATCATAACCATCCCGGATTCCGATATAGTGACATAAATGCAGTGAGAAAGGCCTAAACCGCCTACCCCTTATGTACCACAAACAGACTAAAACTTTTGGTTGGGAAGTCGCGATAGAAAAATCGAGTAATGTCGCCACCGACAATATGGGACAACTTTCAAAATCTATGGTGAATTAGCCACTAACTTTAGCCAATATTGTCGTAAGATCGATGCCAAGGTAACCAATCAAGAAGCTCTAGTCCAAAATCTCACGCACCTGTAGGACAACTAGCCGAGCAAGTCTCAACTAGACCTCCCGGAGGGCTGCCAAGCAACACCGAGAAGAACCCTAAGGATTTGAATGCGATCATGACAAGAAGTGAAAAAGAAGTAACTACACCATCCCCGCAAGAGAAAGCCGCAAAGGATAAGGATGGTGAGCCAAGCAATGAGACCAATATTTTCCGAGTCTTTGCCTAAGCAAAGAACATATAAAGAACCCGCCGCCCTAGAGTTGAACTTTACGATAACAAGTATCCAATTTTCACCGATGTCGATCCTTCAACTCTACCTTATCCTCCACCAAAGCCAAGCCTAAGTTTGATAATAAGAGGTATAAGAAGTTCGTGGATATGTTTAGTAAGTTACAAATCAATATACCCCTAGTTGAAGCACTAGTCGAAATGCCCGAGTACACCAAGTTTTTAAAAGACGCCGCCTCAACTAAAAGGAAACTTCTAGATTTAGAGACCATATGCCTGAACGAGGAATGCTCACCATTCTTCAACATAAGTTACCCCAAAATGCAAAGATCCGGGAAGCTTTCTCATTCCCCGCACCATAGGTAACGATGTTTCAACAAAGCTTTGTGTGATCTAGAGCTAGCGCGGAACTCGATGCCACTATCTATTTTTCGAAGCTAGGCATGAAAGATCTTAAGAAGACCTCAATCACACCGCAATTAGTGACCGCTCACAAAGAACCGTGTGGAGTGGTTGAGGATGTGCTAGTAAGGGTTGAAAAGTTTATATTTCCTGTCGACTTTGTGGTATTAGATATGGAAGCTAACTACGAAGTGCCCTTGATATTAGGGAGACCTTTCATGGCCACTATGGAGGACGCTAATTGATGTTTACAAAGGCGAGTTTGTATTAAGAGTAAACGAAGAGAGAGTTGCATTCAATGTCTTTGACACTATGAAACAACCTGATGATGGAGAGGATGCGTGTTTCATGTTGGATTACATTGATAGGATCGCTCAAGAATTTCAACAACATGAAAGTATCAAGGATTTTTTGATGTCGCCTTGTAGAAGAAGAAGATGAAGTCAAGTACGTGAGTAGTGAGGAGGAGAAGATGATATGGCCAGATGTAGTAGAGGGACCCCAAGACTGTAGAGAGGAAGTAAGCATCATGGAGATTGAAAGATTCTATCATAGACCAACGTGGGCATAAGTACTTGAACTTAAACTCACCGGGTCAAAAGTTGAAGACCTCTTTGGAAGAACCTCCCACAAATTTGACTTTAAAACCTCTTCCCGCGAATTTGAAGTATGTGTTTCTTCAAGATGAGACTTTGCCGCTAATTATATCTTCATCCTTGACGGACTTACAAGAGGAGAAACTAATGAGAGTTACGAGAGAGTACCATGGAGCATTTGGATGGACCATAGCCGACGTTATGGCATTAGTCCTAGCGTATGTATGCACAAGATCTCCGTGGACCCCGAGAAGAAAGCGGTTGCACAACCTCAAAGCGTTTAACCCCACAATTAAAGGAAGTGGTTAGGGATGAGGTTATAAAATGCTAGAAATGGGAATTATATTTCCAATTGTCGATAGAATAACAGTAAGCCCTATCCATGTAGTTCCCAAGAAGGAGGAGGATTGACGGTGCAAGCCAACGAGTTGAATGAGTTAATTCTGTGAGGCTAATCACCGGGTCATCGAATATGCATAGACTTTAGGAAACTAAATGATGCGACTCGTAAGTGACCACTTTCCTCTTCCCTTCATCGATCAAATGCTCAAGAGACCGAGCGGGCATGCTTTCTATTGTTTTCTCGACGGATATTCGGATACTATCAAATCCACATCTCACCAAGATCGTGAGAAAACAACATTTACATGCCCATACGGGACATTTGGCGATAATCGAATGCCATTTGATTGTGTAACGCCCCGCGACATTTCAACGATGTATGATGTCATTATTTGCGGATATGGTGGAAGATTTATTGGAAATATTTATGGATGATTTCTCCGTGTTTGGAGACGATTTTGATTCATGTCTCACACATCTAGCACGAGTATCAAGAGATGTGAAGAGACTAATCTTGTGCTTAATCGGGAGAAGTGTCATTTGATGGTTACGGAAGGTATAGTACTAGGCCACCGTGATATCAAAAACGGTATAGAGGTGGATAGAGCCAAAGTCGAGGTGATCGAGAAACTACCTCCACCTACTAATCTTAAAACTTTGCGAGGTTTTTTAGGCCACGCCGGATTTTATCGTAGGTTTATCAAGGACTTTTCCTTAATCTCTAGACCTCTTACCGAATTATTGGCCAAGGATGTGCCATTCGTGTTTTCCAATGAGTGCATAAAAGCTTTCAACGAAATAAAAGTAGATCGATCATCGCACCTGCTCGTCGCACTGCATTGGGATCTTCAATTTGAGCTAATGTGTGATGCAGGTGATACTGCTGTTGGCGCCGCTTTGGGTCAAAGAAAAGATAAGATTTTTAGGCCCATTTATTATGCAAGCCGGACTTTGAATGTCGCCAAAGAAATTACGCCACAACGGAGAAGGAACTTTTAGCCGTTATCTTTGCTTTTGACAAGTTTAGATCTTACTTAGTGGGATCTAAAGTCACCGTGGTGGATCGACCATGCGCTCTTTAAGTATCTCCTAGCAAAGCAAGATTCAAAGCCGAGATCGTTGAGATGGATTCTATCGCCGCAAGAATTTGACGTAGAAAACCGAGATAAGAAAGGAAGTGAGAACGTGGTGGCCGATCATCTATCGCGCTTACAATTAGAGGATGGTGAGGAATTACCCGAGATAGGAGAATCTTTCCGATGAACAACTTTTCTCCATCACCACCATCGGGGACATGATGATTGTGCCGCAGCTTTTTCGCGAATAGAGGTTGTGAAGGAGAAGAAGCAACCATGGTTTAGCTTGTTTGTTAATTATCTATCCGCAAAGTACCTACCACCGAATCTCATCTGCCCAAGAAAGGAAAAAATTTTTAAAGATCTTAGACACTACTATTGGGATGAGCCTTATTTGTTTAATCTAGATCTCGATAATATTTTTCGGCGTGTGTGCCCAAGAAGAGTATAATGATATCCTCAAGCATTGTCATTCCTATGAAGTTGGAGGACACTACGGGGAGAAAAAACCGCTGCTAAGGTCCTCCAATGCGGTTTTTATTGGCCGACATTGTTTAAGGATGCACACCAATATGCAAAGGCATGTCATGCTTGTCAAATGACAGGTAATATTTCAAGGAGGAATGAGATGCCACTCAAGATCATCTTAGAAGTAGAACTTTTTGATGTTTGGGGAATAGATTTCGTTGGACCCTTCACTTCATCACTATCTAACCGATATATCTTAGTTGCTGTTGATTATGTATCCAAATGGGTTGAGGCCATTGCTTCCCCTACTAACGATGCTAGGGTTGTGGTTAGATTCTTGAAGAAGAACATTTTTACAAGGTTTGGGACGCCAGTATGCATTATAGTTTACAATGGTAGTCATTTTTGCAATAAACCTTTGAAAGGTCGATGATTAAGTATGGGGTTCGACATAAGCTAGCAACCGCGATATCACCCCTGCACTAGTGGTCGATAGAAGTCACCAATCGAGAGATAAAGCGTATCCTCGGAAAAAACCGTCAATACGACTAGAAGGATTGGTCGATACGCTTAGATGACGCTTTATGGGCTTATAGGATCGCATATAAAACCTCGATTGGAATGTCACCGTGACAGATTGTTTTTGGAAAGGCATGTCATCTACCTGTGGAACTGGAGCACCGGGCCATGTGGGCAACAAGGATGCTAAATTTTGATGAGACGTTGGCCGTGAGAAAAGGATGTTAGAATTAACTCGCTCGGAGGAGTTTCGTTTAGAGGCATACGAGAATGCCAAGATTTTCAAAGAGCGCACAAAGAAGTTTCATGAGAAAAGATTCTCGGAGAGGACCTTTCAAGAGGGTGATCTGGTTCTCTTGTACAATTCGCGCTTAAGACTCTTCCCGGTAAGTTGAAATCAAGATGGTATGGCCCATTTCAAGTACAACAAGTCTTTCTTCCGGAGCGGTGGAGCTATTCAATTTCAAAGACAAGTCCAGATTTGTGGTCAATGGACATCGATTAAGCATTATCACGGGCTTCCACTGCTCGCCGAGGAGGAGGTTTTGTACCTCGATGACCCGCCTATGAATAAACCATCTTGAGCCGAGTCGAAGCTAGCGACTATAAACTTAGAACTACTACCTATAACTATCTTTTTCGCTTTTCTTTTAATAAAGTAGCATGCGCCTATCACGGTTTTTTTTTTCATCTCGCCATGTTCCGAGTCTAAGTTCGGAATAAACGAGGTTTTTTCCTTGATAGCCGTCATGTGAGTTTTTATTTAGGTTTAAATCCCTTTTGGTCTTGTCCATGGAAGTATAAAGTAAAGTGGCTTAAACTGTTTTTAGATATCTATATCTAATTACTGCCACGTTATTTTATAAAGTTCCATAGACATGGTATTTGATGATTTCGTGGAGCTTGTTTGTTTATACAGATGTGTCTGCTCTCTCCACTGTGCCGAGGATTACTCCGATATTGTTCCTTTACTTGGGAGCCGTTTCAGAGCTAAGTCTTTCATCTTGAACTCTCATTTATTTTTGTCATTGAGGACAATGCCATGTTTAAGTGGGGGGCAGGGGACTTAGCTATATGTTGTGCTATATGTTGCTATATGTTGAAAAAGTCAAGGGGAACGGAATACTGAGACAATATTGAGCCAAATTTAAAAATTTTATGGATAAATGCCAAGTTGTTTAACTCGTATCCTTAAACTTGTGAAGTTCTTATACTTAGAATTGATAGGAAATGAACCAAGTTGCGTGAGTACGTGGTCATATTATACTTTTGCGATAAATTGTTAGTAAACTTAAGGATATTCATGCCAACAATTTCAAGTAGTTAGGTATTGTTCAATTACTCAACATGTGAATCACTTAGTACCGTATGAGTTATAATAATTGAAAGAAGTATGTGTACATTGCTTAGATAATTGGTTATGAGGACCTAATGTCGATATTTGTCGACTGATGTATTCTGATCTTCTAGCCAACAAAAGCGGAGTAATAAGCTTGGGACGTACACTGTGTTTTGACAATGCATTAAAACATCTGGCTTGTAGTAACATTACCAAAGTAGCCCCCGCTTGTGGTAATATTCGATGCTATGCTTAATCTAAGATAGGGGGATACTCTATGAAAAGTTTTCTTCCTTGAGATTAGTAGTATTCGAAAAATATGCAAAAATTGAAAAAAAAAAATTTAGAGGCTTTGAGTAGTACTCACTCCAAGTCCAAAACTCTATGATACGCTCTTGCTTATTGTTCTAGTGCTTTAACCATTGCGAGGCATAAGAAGTATGAATGTCGATGTTGGTGAATTTAGATATGAAGTCTGCATAAACTCTGATCTTGCTACATTTATATAAAACCAATGCACATGCACACAATCACTTCGATTCATAGCGAGTAGTGAATAATGCTTATCTTATGAGCATGACTGGTATGAGTTGACTCGGTTTCTTGTGTAAGTATGAGTTGACCACAGTGAAATGTTGTCTTGGGAATAACTTGTTGATGCTTTGTTCGGGACGAAGCAAAGTTTAAGTGGGGCATTTTGATGACAAAGCTTAAAATATACCCATTTATGTCATCAATTATAACCTTAAATCGGAGTTAATTATATATATTTCATATTTAATCACGTGTTTATATTTATTATTTAATGATAAGTGATTATTAATATGATAATTGGTATTTAGTTATTTTTATTATAAAAGAGAGCAATTAATTGTGTAATAAATGCTGATTTTGCAGATCATGATAAATCGGGAAGATAATTATCACGCAATCGAGATCTCAAGATAAAAGAGAAGAAAATCGGAGCATTGAAGAAAAGATTAATCAGATCAATTCAAAAGCATGGAGTGGGGAACAAGTCAGACGAACCGAATGTGAAAACGCGTAAAGAGGGAGGCTTGGTCGACCGAGCCATGCCATTCGGTCGACCGAGCGTGTAGGTTCGGTCACCCGAGCCTAACTTGATAAATGCATGTCAATCTTCTGGATCCTCCCTATGTCGGCTACAACTCCTATATAAACAGCAGCCACGATGCTGAGAAAGACACACCACTACAACACAAAACAATTCATACAATTTTAGCTTTTAAGTTTTATTTTCTTTATGTTCATTCATTGTGGATTCGCCGGATTCTCCGATTAGGAGCGACAAAGAGTGGGAGTCGCTCTGCGCTCTTCGAGGTATGACTATTCAATTATGCAATCTTTATTCGTAGATCTCGATGTATTTTATTATGGAGTAGATTTATTTGTATTGATTGCGATGATGTAGATTTATTTACGAACCCATGTGTTTAAGTTAGAAACGTTAAGAAGGAATCATGATTTGTTCCGACACAGGATGTGTTCGGTTGACTCAGACGTGTCACCGGTCGCCCGATTGTCGCCGCTCGCTCGACCGAGTGTGGTAAACGGGTAGGCAATATTATGATCGGCTTCGACCACGCCGATTCTCCGGATTGGAATTAAAACGAGTAATTAAACCTCGATCAACTTAGTTATTCGTCATCATAATTTAATATGAAACCCAAAAAGTGATTGTTACTTAGGATATAGATTGAATCGGCATCTAAGAAGCACGCTTTACCCTAGAATGTTGCTTAGATGAGGTTACGGTTTATACCGGCATCCCTAGTTTCATAATTGTGTCGGGTTATATGAGATGGGGGCATTAAAAAGCTAAGTCACGTAATGGAGGCACGATGATTTAGATGGCCTAACCGGAGCTAAATCTACCTGCAGGGATGACTCCATAGTCATAATAATTAATCTTTAACGCTTGTTTTATCTCGTAATCATCCTAATTCACATGGGGGAGTTATAATCTACTAGCGTAATCAATACTATTTGTTTAGATAATATCAACCGTATTATCCGTGTTTTAGTTTGTCTTTGTGTTTTTTTGTGTCTTGTGGTTGTCACTATTTTATTTATCGTGATTTAGTTGGTCGTAGACCGCCTTTCAATTTAGTTCTAATAGGATAAAGTTGTGTTTTATTTGTGCCGAGTCTCGTGGGATCGACTTCGACTTATCTCGCTATACTACAATTGAACCTAGTTCTCTTGCTAGTGTGTTAGTAGGCATCGAGTTAATAATTTAACTTGACCTCTATCAGTTAGGGGGTGTGGAAGATAATTTCATATGGACTTCATATTGAGCGTGGGAGTGGGCATGCGATTAATGAGGTAGACCACAGTAGATTGAGGCATGTGAGAGAAGGGCTAAGCCTGTTTCTACAATGTGAAGGTGTCGTCGTTCAGAGAGGCCATTATGTTCAGGGGTTTGAGGAGGTGTGGTAAAAAAGAAAATTCCACGTGTGGCAAGGTAGTAACGTAAAGCAATGAATTCACCACTGTTGACAAAGTAAAGAATCTTAATAGTGTTATCAAAGAATTTTTCAACAATCATTTTATAACGCATGAAGACATATGCAACATCAGATTTATGAGAAATAGGGTATAACCACACATAACGAGTATAATGATCAACAAATAAAACATAATATTTAAAGCCATCACCGGATAAAATTGGAGATGTCCAAACATCAGAAAAGATTATTTATAAGGGCGGATGGAACGTAAAGTAGAAGTGCCAAAGGCAAGTTTATGGCTTTTTATTTTCAAGCCAGACAGGACAATGCATAGAAGAAGAAGCAACACTGTCTAAATTATATGTACTAAGACTATTGTTCAAAAGTGGACCAACAGGATGACCCAAGCGGTGATGCCACACTTGGGAAGTGGCTTTATTCGTGGCAAATGCAAGGATGGGTTGGGTAGGCCACTCATAAAAAGCATTTTTAACGGGACCATAGGGCAAGATTTTGCTCTTTTGGATATCTTTCACAATAAATTCAGATGGTAAAGTTCTATGGACAGATTATGAGATTAACACAATTGAGAGATAGATTACTTGAAAAACGGAATTCTCCCGTCTGACAAGTCCCAAGCCAGAAAGATTAGACTGCAAGCCTCCAGGTATGCATTGTTTGATTACGTTCTTTATCGTAAATCTTTTGTAACCCCATGGATGCGATGTGCCTCGGAGGAAGAGGGGGCATATCTGCTCGAGAAAATACATCGGGGAGTTTGTGGTAATCATTGCGGAGCTCGAATGCTGGCGAGGAAATGTAAGCTAGCAGGTTATTTTTGGCCGTCCATGCAAAAAGATGCCAATCGATTGGTGATGAGATGCAGAGTTTGTCAAGTGCATGATGTGGTGACACACCCACAGGCACATGAAATGATGTCATCGAGTCGGTATGGCCGTTCGATGAGTGAGGAGTTGACATAGTTGGGCATTTACCTCGAGCTCCTGGCAATTTCAAATTTGTAGACTTGTAGTGGTGGCAGTTAGGGGTGAACATGGTCCGGTTCGGCCGGTTTTTATCATTTTTAAAACCGAACCATTTTATACGGTTTCAAATTTTTGAAACCAAACTAGAACGGTTTGAAGACGTAAACCATGTTATTCGGTCCGGTTTGGTTCGGATTGGTTCCGGTTTATTACGGTTTCATATGGTTCTTATCTTACTCGTTTCAATTCGATCATCAATGAATCATCAACTTAAAAAAACTACTACTAATGAACAAACAACTATATTATTAAATGACATACATAAATCTCAAAATGCATAACACAAAATAGTATTTTGAGTAAGATTAGGGAAGAAAGAGGAATAGATTTGTTTCATAAGTAATGAGAGACAAATGGAAGATAGATCACACACACACACACACACATATATATATATATATATATATATATATATATATATATATATATATATATATATATATATATATATATATATATATATATATATCAAATGAATAAACATGTGATACAGATTTGAGCTTTATTTAGTAAGAAAATATTCATGATTTTATGATCTCCAAAACACTGATATTGATTATGTGTACAATATTATTGTCCAACATAACCTAATTATAAGCAAATCAAAGACAATCGTATATAAAACTAAGGCTTATAAATGCATTTATCCAGATAATAAAAAAATACATTATGCAGTTCATCAGTATCATTAAGAGAAGTAAGTCATACAAATCAGCATCGACAAATATCCATAATGAAGTTCATCAATATCATTGAGAGAAGTAAGTCATTCAAATGAGCATACACATATTTCAAATATTGGTGTTGAGTAAGTATAAAGAGAAGAACGAGTTAGCAGTGGTGAGCTGTGAACCGAAATGTACTCAAGATTCTTTCAAAGGATTGAAGACAATTCTGTGAAATGATCAACAAAATTTGAATTTGTAGGATATGAAATTAACTATGCAGCAGCACTATATTACACGTAAAAAGTTCAAATAGATTGAGATAGATAGTAAAAAGCGTATAGATGTTTTAAAGTATTAGATGTAGGTGTGTGTGTGAGTGTGAGTGTGTGTGTGTGTGTATATATATATATATATATATATATATATATATATATATATATATATATATATATATATATATATATATATATATATATATCATCCGGTTTGGTCCGGTTTTAAACGGTTTATATTCTCTTAAATTGGAACCAAATTGTATTCAACGGTTTGGTTTTAAGTTATATGAAAACCGACCGATAAACCACGGTTTATACAGTTCCGGTTTGGTTCAATTTGGTTCAGCCGGTTGGTTTGGTTTTTAGTATTTTTGTTCACCCCTAGTGGCAGTTGATTATTTCACCAAGTGGGTCGAGGCCAAGGCTCTCACCGACATCAGGGCCTCGACCATCAAAAAATTTCTTGGGAAAATATTTTATGCAGGTTTGGGATTCCAAAGTATATAATCTCCGACAATGGGACCCAGTTTCTAGATGAAAGAGTGCAGAGTTAGCTGAAGGAGTATAAGATCGAGCATAGAACAACCTCAGTGGCCCGACCTCAGTCCAATGGACAGATCGAACAGACAAATAGGCAGATCAAATTTGGTTTGAAGAAACGGCTAAAAGATGAAGGTCGGGATTGGGCAGCTCAATTACCTAGCATTATATGGTCGTATCGAACAGCACCCAACGCGGCCACGTAAGAGACTCCCTTCGCCATGGCTTATGGATGCGAAGCAGTAATACCTGCGGAGATCGGGCTAGCATCGCCTAGGGTTTTGGCCTATAACATTCAGACAAACGCCACCGATCTACTTCAAGAGAAAGATAACATCGAAGAGAAGAGAGAAGCTACGGCACATCGAATGGCCAACTACAAAAGAAAGATCACACGGTATTACAATGCAAGGGTGAAGTATAAGTACTTCCAAGTAGGGGATCTCGTGTTGAGGAAGAATGAAGCAAGCAGACAGGACCCAATAGGCAAACTCGAGCCGAATTGGGAAGGTCCATACAAAATTCTGAAAGTGCATCCTAAGGGATCGTATCAGCTGGGCAGGTCAGACGGAAGTACAGTGCCTCGAACTTGGCACGCCACCAATCTCAGAAAATATTATGTTTAAACTATTTGTTCGCTTTATGACATTTGTAACTTTACTTTTGTAATACCCTACTCCCGACCCCTAGGTCCACTGGGGTCATTTTAGGAGGGTGTCACGGATTTTATTAACACGAAACAAACAAGTAATAATCCGGTTAACCTCAAGTATAAGGATCGTAGTAATAGTGGTTAATGCCGGGTCGATCTTACGGGGAACTGGCGATTGCTAACCCTAGTTTTTGTCTAACCTAAACTATGTCACGAAACAAAACTAAACAGCAAATAAAACAAAACTAAACCGAAAATAAAACTAGACAGAGGATATAGTCCAAAGCTAGGAAGAATACGGGTTGCGAACCTTTAACTAAATTAATCTAAGATGCAAATAGAAGTAAACTAACTAAACAAATTCAAGTTTTTAAGGATTTAAATTAAATGTGTACGAGCCAAACGAGGATTGATCCACCTATCCAACAAGCATTGATTCCCTATCTCGATTATATTGTGGTTTTTATCTAGGTTGTGATTCACCTCATCTAAATATGAACCCTAATTCCTTAGAAAGTTCATCTATTAATCCATTATCTTCCAATGCAAGATTAACGCGTTTTCTAACCAAAGGTGTAAACTTTATGTTTATAATCTAGCAATTAAACCTATTAACTTCCGTTAAGATAGATTCAAATACTATTCCTATTCATGGTGATCTAAGGTTTATAGAGATTTCCATCAATAATAAACAATTGACACATGCATATCTTCCGATATAGAAGCAATTAAACATAATAAACATGAATAAAGAAACAACCTTTAATAAAAACTCACAGTATACTCGATGAAAACGAAATCAACAATTGTTGGATGGCTTCACAATACTCGTTTGATGAAGCTTTTAGCTTCTGAACATCCTCAGCAACTCAAATTTGCAGAAACAGTGCATAGAAAGTAACTAATTTAATCTAGATCTAAAACGCATAAAACTGGAATAAAAGGGAGAAAAACGCAGCCTAAAGCCGCCCCTAGGTTTAGGGTTTCGAATAATGTGTGTATTGTTGCTCATATGTGGAGAAAACAGCTGCTATATATAGATTTTGAAGTCGGTTTGCCAAAGTCGGTCGACGGACGCCGTCCGCTTCTTGTGGAACGCCCGTCGCCTAGATCTCGATCGCCAGACGCCCGCTCAGACGGCGCCCAAACTCTCTCAGATCAAAATCACTCCTCGGGACGCCCGCTCTTGATCAAACGCCCGCCCACTCGGACGGGACTCGGACGCTGCTCAAATTTTGATCGAATTTTGATTTCTTGATCTTTATCTCTTTTCTCTCTAAGTCATTCCTTCATTATCTCTTTTATCATCAATTAACTTTGAACTTAATCAACTTTTGATCATCTCTTGAGCCTCAAACATGTATCTATAACACATAAAAACATCGCAAAATGTAATAATGTCCGAATAACCATAAAATCATATTAAAAGCACCAAAATCAACCAATTTTGCGAATAACTTATTTAAAACCTCATTTACTCAATATTTCCGTTAAACACTCGTTTCTTATGCATTTTAGTACAAATACGGGGGAAAATACCATAGAATATATCGTTATAAATCGTATAAATTCATCCTTAACAGAGGGGTTGCGAAGCTCTCGCCGCGACTTCATTAACTAGACTATCTTTTCCAAAATAATCCAATAAATTTATAATTAAATTTATAAATGTACACTAACTGTTTCATTATAAAATTGCAACAAATGAAATACTACAATTGTAATTAACATAATTTATATAGAATGTTCTAAACTGGTCCATATTACGCTTTCATCCTCATTACATCTCCTTCGAACCATTACCTAATTTTATTTATAGAAGAAAACAGAACAAAACAAAACAAACACACAAGAAACAAGAAAGCGAGTCGTCAGCAAAAACGCTGGTATGAGCATGTGGGAGAGTGTTATATATATATATATTTTTAAAAAAATGTTGTAACAATATATACATTTTCTAAAAATCTTATTCAAGTATTTATGTAATAATATACTTGTTTAAAATTTATATATCAAGTTCAAGTCAAGAAAGCTCATTCGAGATCCGTCAATTCATCAAGTTCCCTTACTAGACATCGATATAGCTAATACGATTGTCTCTACCTTATGACTCCCTTTTCACCACCTTATATCCACAACAAGTAATTTTTATAGTGAAGTCCGTCCTTCCGACACCCAATCTCCACGGGGCTTCCGGAGAGTCCACTTGCCTCGCACCCCACAACCGCGGTCACAGCCCAATGCACGCCTAACCCGATCGTGAAATCTCTCGTGGGCCCATCGAGCGAAAGTACGCAGAACGAACGAGAACCTTGCCGCCGAAGCGGAAACTAGCCATGCCGCTGCAAGCGGAAATGTATAAGTATAATATACCATGCCGCTGAAGCGGAAGAATGGTACCATACCACCGAGTTGGGACATGCAATGTCATTTGTACAAGATTTGTTTTATCATGTTATTATCATTAAGTCGAGAAAGTTAATAAAAACATTTTTAACAAGTTATATATTATTTATCTATATCAATAATATATTAAATTAAAATACTTTGAAAATACTTTAAAAAAAAACACAATTGACTTTTATAAAAATAAAATTGAACTCACCTTATTAATTACTCCATATGTGTCCTTACAAACAAATGGATTTGCGGCTCGTGCAAGCTTAATTAGCATAGCTTCAATTATTAATATTTTCATTGCTAAGCAACTCTTTATTTGCTGTCCTCTTTTGTACAAAACTAATCATTTTCACTTCAGCCAAACTCAGTTTACGACCCACAATTTCCCATGCATATGCAGACCACCATTTTCTTTTCCTAAACCATGCAGCATGGTACTTATTTTACAAAATGAAGGGATTCTAATTGCTAATAGAATAGTTGCATGGAGTTCGTAAAAGAAAAAGAATTTGGTGGTTTTAAAATGGTGGTGAAGAAGACAATGGTTAATAGGATGGTTTATTGATGGCAATGAAGGTAGTTTTCAATTGTTGGAAATTTCGTTGTACAGTAGAGCAATATTGATGTAATACTTTAGTGCAAATATGCAAACCTATATATATGGTGAAGGAATCGGACGGTTAGGGAGGTGATGTTATACTGTGCTTTAAATTGTGTATATACGTTGCAAAAGCTTAAAGGAGATGTTGTTGTGTTCTGTAGCGGTTTGTTCCTGGTTGACGAGCTTAGGTATGAACTAGACCTGAATATGACGTATGTCTCCAGCTTGTGGAATGATGAGGAGAAGTGGAAGGTTGGATGAATTATAAGTTGAAACTCGGTTGATGGTTTGTACTATTCAGGCGAGCATCATTATAAGGAGTTGAGTCTTCCGTCGCTACGTAGGGAAGAGCTTCGGTTTTAGTGTTCGATGTTCGGTAAAGCTCACCTGCACTTTCTACTTTCTATTTTATCGTAAATATCCCTCTCGTTAGCCCCGACCCTAGCTTAACATGACAACCTATCAAGTCCTACCTGACCCTACTAGACGACGATAGACCTCGATTAGTGGAGATGTTTACGACGTATAAGCCTATGGTGTAGCCTCGGTACATTATACGTCTATAATCTAAACCGATCATTTGTGATAAATGTTGAAAAAGCTATACACACACACACGTTCTTTTCTCGATACAAGGTAGAACTTAAATCTTATGCATTTGTGTCATTTACTTGTGTTTTACCATTTCAATTATTATAGACTAGATGTATGATTGCAATGTTGACTCCATCTTTATTTTTGAATCGCTCATTTTTGCTCGAGGGCGAGCAAACGCTAAGTAGGGGGTAGTTGATGTGAGTCAAATTGGCTATCATTTTCTATGTAATTATACCCTGTTTATACCTCGTTTTATATGTTTTTTGAGACATTTGGTTGCATTTTAATGTATTTACACCTTGGTTATCATTTCAGGACCTAGGACGTAAAGTCCGGGATTCTCGGTCTTTTTCGGTGTAATTTACTATACTCTCGGTCACCCTAGTGTCCTGTAGGGATTATGTGTGGTATTTGTTGTGATTTTGTACAGGACTTAGGTGTTTGAGATGTCCGGAAGGCGAGATACGAGGATTGGAACGTGTGCCCAAAGCTTAAACGTTCAAACGGATCAAAACGCGGTGGTACTAGCTACAACCATACCTTCCATTTATCTGCATTTTGATCCACCTTAGAGGCATTTTCTGGGCTGGACATCTTCATTAAAAAGTTTTAGACAATTTCATTATCTTTCCAACGGACTTTGAATCACTCGATTTGGAGGTCTACACACAAATTTATGGTCGTTTTTCTGACGGTTTTTGGCTCCGAAAGTTGCTGATGAGTTTTGTGAAGGGAAAAATCTGACAGGCGGCCGCCTGTCAATACAGGCGCCCGCCTAGCCGTCCAGATCTGCAAAACACTTTAAATACCCCCTCATTTTGATCTAGATCGAATCTCTCCCTTTTTAGATCGATTTTTCCAGTTTTTGCTGCGTTTTTCTTCATCTTTTCTTAGCTTAGATTAGTTGTAGGTAGATTAGCTTAGTTTAGTCATAGATCGTTGCAATCCGGAGGATCTCGGGGATAGATTGACGCGTTATTGACGGGACTTCTTCCGGAAAACTAATTTTCTACCCGGTAATTTTAATTAACATATTGTTCTTGTTTTCAATCTTGTTTTATGTTAGCTTTGATTGTTGATTTCTTTTATTTTGCTTAGTAGTATAATGAGTAGGTAATCGTTATATAGCCGAGATATGTGATAGCCTTCGAAATCGAATCCTTAGCTCATTGATTGAAGTGTTTTGATGTTATGATTGTTAGATTCTCGGTGTTGTTATCGTTCTAGAACTTATTCTAAATGACTTTTGTCGAATTAATTACTCGATAATCGTATTTCACGAGTCTTCTTTACATATGTATATTGCGAGAGGATACGGGAAAATGGGTTCTAGGATCACCCTGTAAAACCGACTGAGTTGTTCAGATTCGGTTTCGTGTGTGAGGTTTATATCATTGTTAATGAGCATCTCATAGATCGTAGACCGTGTTGGGTCAGTTAAATCCGGTCAATGGACTGTTGAATCTGACATCGGAGGGTAGATTATTGAATTAATGTCTATACTCGGAATTAGGAGACGACACCTTTTGAGTGACAACGAGGCGGACTGTTGAACCTAACATAAGAGGGTAGATTATTGAATTAATGTCTATTTTCGGAAACAGGAGACGACACCCTTCAACGATACCGAGAACATTAGAGTTTGTCGAAACACTTCCGGAAACGAGTTAGGGTTAGAGAGTAGTTGGTTGGATCATAGCTCGGCTATCTTGTTTTTCGTAGTTTAAAATCTTCTCTCTTATGTTTATTTAGTTGTTAGAACCAGTGATCTGACAAATCACCACGTTCAATTGTTGTGTTGACCTGAACTAGGGATGAGACCGACTTTGGTACTCAACCAGATTCCCTTTGGGATACGACCTTGACTCACCAATTCTAGGCTACAGTTGACCCGGTACACTGCCGGTGAGATTGGACACTTAGAAAAGGCCGATCACCTTCCTTTTGATTGAACCCTTTAGCCACTAACCTGGCTTTGTATTTTAAGACATTGCCATCTGGCTTCAACTTGGTTTTGAAAATCCACATGTTCCCTACCAGATTTTGTGAGGGATGATGTTGGACTAGTTCCCATGTTTGATTCTGAACTAGGGCTTGATACTCCTCTTGCATAGCTTTTAGCCATTTTGGATCAGCCATGGCTTGAGTCACAAAAGTAAGTTCCAGTGTATTTTCTAGCTCCACAGCAGCAGTCAATGTAAATATTTTCTTGGGTTTAGAAATGCCACTCTTGGCTCTTGTTTGCATCTGGTGATTTGGTGGTGGTGAGGCACTTGAGTATGATGTGGAGGATGAGTCACTGGACTGGGATACACTAGCAGGTGTGGATATAGGGGATTGAGAGGCAAGATAAGCATCAGTAGGGAAGTGAGTGTTATCTGTTGGTGGTGTATGCACTGGAGAATCTGAATGATCTGGTAATGAAGAATGCACAGGAGAACTTGGACCAGGACTAGCAGATTGTACTTCTGAATTGGCACCCTGACCTGATGAACCTACAGGAATAGTATAACTAGGAGCAAACACTATATCATTAGGGCTTGATATTACACTAGAAGTGCTATGAGGATGCATTAACTTATAGGGAAATTCTGATTCATTGAATTTAACATGCACAGAAATATAGACTCTGCCATTTGTCTCCATACACTTATGGCCTTTGTGAGTATGACTAAGCCCTAAGTAAACACATCTTTGGGTGTGATACTGGACCTTTTGAGTGTGATAAGGTCTAAGGTAGGGATTACAAGTACATCCAAATGTTTTTATTTTTTTTAGGTCAGGTTTCTTGTTATAAAGAGTTTCAAAATGGGATTTATGGTGAAGCACAGGTGTGGGAAGTATGTTGATGATGGAGACAACATGATGAAAGCTATCCCATCAGTATTTGAGGGGTAAGGAAGACTGTGCAAGAAGAGTAAGGCCAGTATCCACTATATGCCTGTGCTTCCTTTCAGCCCTTCCATTTTGTTCATGAACACGGGGACAGGGATGCCTGAATTTAATCCCATGTTCTGCCAGATAGGACTCAAAAACCCTATACTCTCCTCCCTAGTCAGACTGCACAGTTTTGATAGTAGCATTAAGAGTGTTTTCAACCATTTTTTTGAACTGAACAAAAGTAGACAATGCATCAGACTTATGTTTGAGAGGATAAATCCAAGTGAATCTACTACAGTCATCAATAAAATGAATATAATAGGTGACACCAGCAGTAGATTGGACAGGGGCAGGACCCCAGATATCAGTGTGAATCAGGTCTAAAACATTAACAGCATGACTAGTAGAAGAACCAAGGGGTACATCATGAAGTTTGCCAAATTGGCATGCATCACAGAAAGAAAGATTCCCATTAATGACAACACCATAATCTGAAACAACTTTATTTAAAATCCTTAGACTAGGATGTCCTAATCTTCTATGCCACACATCAGGGCTAGTTTCATTGGAGACTACAGAAGCAGTAAAACTATTAAGGGCATGACTCTTGGATTGAAGGGAACTCTTGGACCAGTTGGAGTCTTCATTGAAAAGAGGCAGAATCTGATACATGCCATTTGCCAGGGTTCCTTCCAGAAGTACTTTCTTTGACACTTTGTCCTTCACAAAACATTTAGAGTCATGAAATTCAACAAAGACATTGTTATCAGAGGTTAGTCTGGAAATACTAATCAAATTCTTTTTGATGTGGAACATGTAGAATGTCATTCAAGTGCATATCTGGTTCAATGATAGAGTGTCCAGTGTGTGCTATATGCAGTTTTTGGCCATTACCAATAGTTAAAGATTCATTACCATCATACTCAGATTTGATCTGAACGTTTGCCATGTCAGATGTCACATGGTTAGTTGCTCCAGAATCTGCATACTAGCTTGGATCTCCCACCATTTCTGGTGTTGTAAGATAAGCAGCTACTTGTCTGTTCCCACTATTTTGATTGCCATTTCCATTTCCCCGAGGGTTTGATTCATACATGTGCCAGCACTTTGATGCAATATGCCCAACTTTAAGACATATCTGACATGTAGGCCTTGGACCATTACCAGTAGCACCTCTACCATTTCCTCTACCTCCTCCCCTGGATCTGCCTCTACTTCCAGACCCTTGTTGATTCCCACTCTGCCTCTGCCATTGTTTTGAGGTCTAGAACCCCTGTTTCCTCCTTGATAAATTTGAGCCATATGAGCACTTGATTGAGACAGGTCCAAAGGAGAGGAAGAGTTAAACCTTGCAATCAAACGTTCATGGGTTAGGAGTTGAGACTGGACTTCAGGCCAAGATAATGAACCAACTCTTGATGTGATATTGACTATCACCGATTCATATTCCTTGGTGAGGCCTCCAAGAGTGGCCAAAATCAACTCTGATTGTGAAACTGGATATCCTGCTGAAGTTAGTTCATCACCATGAGTTTTCATGTGGATCAGATAATCGGCCATGGACTTGTTTCCTTTTTCAGTTTTGGTGAGAGCATCTTTCAGTTCCAGAATCCTGGACTCAGCCTGATTATTGTGGAGAATCTCCAAAGTGTAAGTCATGGACCCAAGCATCCATCCAAGTAATAGTGCATCCATGGTCTCCCACTCATCATATGCTGGATTTTTGATAGGAATCGTTGGATTTCCTGTGGTGTAGACATATTCTGGTGGTTTGGGATTAGATCCAAACACATGACCTTCAAGACGATGACCTCTGATAACTGGCAAAATTGAGTACTTCCACAAAAGGTAGTTGGTTCGATTGAGCTTGACAGTAAAGCTTGGGGTCAAAGTACCACCAAATAGGGTTGCATGGGTGATAGTAGGCAGATAATTACTTCGATTTGGTGTAAGAAGTGATGGTCGGTGAATAATGGAAAGAAGGAGAGCTGGAAAACAGTGGAGCTCCGGAAAGTGGAAGAGTGATGGTGGTGATTATGGGAACAGATGAAGATGAAAGCGTCTGAGTTGGGATTTGAGTACCAAACGAAATCGTTTGAGCTGGGGTTGGTGAAGTAGATGCAGGAGCTGACTGCATGCTGCCTGCCGGAGCTGTGCTCCCGGTGTCGGCCATAGCCGGAGAAGAAGATAGAGGCTCCGATACCAACTTTGATAACAGAATATGGTTCCAAAGGATAAGATTTCATTGATCATTGTTCATTGTTACATATAGACTATTGATAGGACACATGTCACTAGTACAATGTACCACTTGTCTAGGAGAATCTATCTTAGATATTACACTTATAGATATTACATTTAAGTCCTCCAATATCTAGAAATATCCATATACTCTAACACTTACTATGACCTTAAAATGATAGAAGAAATATGGATTTTGCATCGAATATTATTGGGACTTGATATTGAACCCCTGAGGGCGTTTAAGTCAGGGTGTTTGAGAGAAGAACTTTGGTGAAGTTTGTAAATGAAAATAATGGAAATAGTAACCTTTGGTGGTTGATAAAATTCAAAAGTCTCTCCCATTTGCCCTTGGAAACACCAATTAGAGCACTTGCATCAGACCTTCTTAACAATATCTCTATTTTACAGTTTTAAATGTATAATTTTTTAGTTTATAAAATCTTCATCCAATATGAAATGCACAAGATTATCTGTTAAGATCAAGCGCTTACCGTTCTACTAAAACCAATTGGTGGTAGTAAAGACGCTACTATATTTCTTTATACATTCAAGAGTGTGGGAATCTCTTCCAACATTCGTAAGGGGTTTTGTAATTGAGAATGCTAGATGGAGTTCGGTTAATTAGATGTGACGCTGCCAACACACATTCCCCCCAAAACCGAAGGAGTAGGTGACTCTCGAAACGAATTGCCCGGGCAACATTCAAGAAATGTCTATGTTTACGTTCTACACGACCATTTTGTTGAGGGGTGCCCACACACGACGTTTCAAAAATAATCCCATGCTGTCTAAAATAAGGATTAAGACACTTAAATTCAGTCTCATTATCACTACACACACTCTTAATAGTCGCATCAAATTGGCGTGAAACTAATGCCACAAAGTCCAAGAACATAGTTTCAACCTTCACATCAAATAAATCCAAACGGCCTAAGAAAATTCATCAACAATTGTCAAAAAATAGTGGCCCCACAGGTCAAGGGAGTACTGTAGAGACCCCATAAATCACAATGAACCTGTTCACAAATACGACTTGCACGACTTTCACTCACAGAAAATTGTTCACGTGGCTTCTTTACTCTAAAACAAACATCACAACCATCCTTATTCAAATTCTTAGAAATAATAGTATTTGGAATATGTCTAAGAACCTTTCCTGACGGGTGCCCCAAACGCCGGTGCCACAACTCCATAGACTCTTATCCATCAATAGCCAAGACCCTTGCTTCTGGAACTCGCAGAAAAAGAAAAGTCCATCTCTACGTTCACCCAATCCAATCAACGTCATCGTCACTTGGTCCTGCATAACACATAATGAAGAAGATAGTTGAATGCGACAATCATATTCATCTAAAAATTGAGTGACAGAAAGTAAATTGCAAATCAAATTCGGGACATATAACACATGCATTTTCCAATTTTAAATTTCCGGGTAACATCACAGTGCCCTTATTCGATGCAAGAGAGGTACTGCCATCCGGGAGGCCAACATGGCATTTATCAATTTCTCGAACATCTATCAACAAATTTACGCACCCAGTTACATGATGTGTCGCTCCTGTATCGATAATCCTTGATGATTGAGCTAATAGTCGATCTCTCGATTTGAGCAAATCAACGACACTTTTCTATTGGGCTGGACTAATATCGGTTAGAGCAGCCCGATCATGACTTCGAGTCGAGCTCGACCCACCTTCATGCAGCAAACTCGCCATTGCTCCTTCCTCGTCACTCTCGAAGCAGCTTGGGTTCGGGTTGATTCCGAGAGATTGAACCATCCAAAAACTATTTCCACCGTTCAGATTTTAGGAAATAAATAGACGAACATGCCCTCAAAATTTCGTCACAATCGGAGTCCGTTTCGATTTCCGATCGTCGTAAAAAATATTCTGCTGAAACAAATTGCAGCAGTTCGGTCTCGGTCGATTTCAGAGAAATTGAACCGTCCAAACGGAAATTACACCGTTCAGATTGTATAAAAATATTTCCAAACAACTCCTCAAAATTTCGTCACGATCGAAGTCTGTTTCAAAGTCCGATCGTTGTCAAAAAGATTCTGCTGAAACAAATTGCAGCAGGTCGGTCGCGGTCTATTTCAGAGAAATTGAACCGTCCAAACAAAAATTCCACCGTTCAGATTGTAGAGGAAACAATTTTGAAGAACCCCTCAAAATTGCATCACGATCGGAGTTCGTTTTAATTTCCGATCGTCGCCATAAAGTTTATGTAGAAAATTTTCAATCCAGCGATTTTCTTTTTTTCTTTCGGTTATGGCTTTGATACCATATTAAGATCAAGCGCTTACCGTTCTACTAAAATCAATTTACGGTAGTAAAACCGCTACTGTATTTCTTTTTACATTCAAGAGTGTGGGAATCTCTCCCAACATATCTATTTTAAATAATGCGGTATATATAAAAGAAAATTAAAGAATCCGGATGAATGCGCTACGTGTAGAGGAAAATTTACAAAGTATGTATTTTACCGTAACAAATAGATTTATCTGTTGTAATGTTATTTTTTCCTCAATCTGTATGTTGAAATCTCTAAAATACAGTTTTTAAAGGTTTAACGGTACCTGCCGTAAGTGCCTAGCGTCAACCTTAACCTCTCGGTGCCGTATCATGTGTTTCATTTCGAGGGACGGACTCCATTAAGGGTAGGGTTAGGGTTCACTCGCCCCACTCAATTTTCTACAATTACTAATATATCCCTCTTATAATAATAACATTGTGTACGTATATTACTACAAACAATTTCTATATCAATTATTCATTAGTTCAACTGGTTAGAAGGTTTATTACTTATTCTAAGGTCATGTGTTTGAGACATGGCGGAAGTCTATGATGAATGCAAAAAGAAATATAAGACAAAAAATGAAAAAGTGATCATTTTGCGTGTAAACAAGTTTGTAGCTTACACTCAACATTTTGCGTGTTGCTTTTAAGTATAGTTTGTTATGCATATTTGCTTTCTCATTACTGTAATATTTACTATTAGTTATTATATGCATGATGAGAAGTAAGGTGGCAAATTTCCCGATAATCCCGACCCGTCCCGAAATCCAGATCCCGAAAATTTCCCGACCCGAAATATGCGGGAAAGTGATCGGGTATAAAACTCAATCTCGTCGGGTTCTCGATCCCGACCTGAATATATATATATATATATAAAACATTTTTCATCCCGATATGAATACCCACAACCCTAAATACTAAAAACATAAACCTACTGCACTCTCTACTTCCGCTGTTTCTCACTTTCTCTGTACCTCTCTTCTACTCTCTAATATTCCAAAGTGCTCTTCTTCACAAAAGCCACCTGCCTCCACCAGCTGTCGACTATGTCGCCGTTAACTCATTTCTCCGGCCCCCACATTTGAACTATTTTTTTGATCAAATAATTGTTGTCATTTTTTTATATTAACATGAATAATTTTTAAGATCATATGTTTGGGACAATTATTCCCGACCCGACGGGATCCCGAAAATTCGGGTATCCCGATCGTCGGGACCCGACGCTTAACGGATACGGGCACGGGAAGAAAAATAGAATCCCAAATCTTGTCGGGACGGGTTCGGGTAGGAGGTTTATGGGTCGCTTCCCGACCCGATGGCACCCGAGTCAAAAGGGGATTTATTTATTTATTTTTATTTTTGGCAAAATATCAACTTGTGAACCCTACAAATTGAGCGGAAAGCAAACCATAATCCTACTCAATATTAAAAATAAATAAATATACACATATATACTAAAACGTATCATAATGCAGCAACAACAAGCTCAATTCATGTTTCTCATTTGTATGATATTACACACACAAGCATACAAACTATCAGTGCAGTGGCCTCCTGGAGTGTGTTTAGGCGAAACACGATATTGTAATGGTGGAATAAATCGTTGGTCCTCCGAGCAAAACGCCATACGTAAGAATACAAGTAATGAATTAGCTATAAATTTTTTTGTCAGTTTTAGTTACGACATTTACTATCAAACCTAACATTTCTTTCTTTAATTTACTATACAATACCCCAGCCTTCGTCAGTGGATGACGATTATATGGCCTAATTTGAAGGGAAATGACGATTGGTTTTTAGAACATTTCTTTCCTTAATTTACTATACAGTATCCCAACCTTCGTTGGTGGATGATGATTATATGGCCTAATTTGAAGGGAAATAACGACTGGTTTTGGGATAAGGAGTGGGATAAACATGGTTGTTAAAGGAAATACTTGTGTGGTGTCTCCACATGCGTGTGGAAAGAATATGAATCGCATGCTTCATTTTCAGATTCAAATATTGTGTGGCTCGATCGTTTCAGACATTACTTCCTCAAAATAAACTCCCCACACAAGTATCTTAATATGTAGATATTATGAGATGATGAATAGAAACATGGTAATACCTCCCGTGCACTGCATGGGCATCATCTGTGCATTGTATGGGCACCGTCCGTGCATAGTTTATATATATATATATATATATATATATCTCACAATTCTAATGTATAGCCAAGCAGTACGTAGTTGTAGGATAATAAATAATCAAAAAAAAGGAAACGAATCCTGATTGTTTCTATTGCATAAGGAGTTTTAGTATTTCTCAGATAATGAATGAGGAATATGGGATACATCCCCTCGATTTGTGCATGAGAGGGACTTAGATAATTCCACCGCCGCCGTCCGTCCTATATTAGGAATATGGGAATACATCCCCTTAATTTATAGGACGATCGTTTCGCACATCATAACAAAAGTGTACGTCTTTCTCACATTAATCCGGTTTTGTGAGTGTCAACAACGACTTTATTCAGTATACTCTGAATCTCATCAAATGAGTAGTCTTTAGGAGGCGGTATTAAGCCAAATTGCTTTGCTTTGGCATTAATATTTATATCATCGTATAGTTTCAGTGACCGATAGAAATAGTCACTTTGTGTGAATGGCGTATGGCAACTATGATCAGTCCACTCATGTTCCCAGAATCCATTGTTATTCCTGTTAGATCACGCCATGAAAACACCAACCTCTGACGAAGTTGTTGATCCTGTGTATTGTATAGTAAATTAACATTAGATATGTTAGGTTTTGATAGCTAGAGAGTAAAAGTTCATATATATATATATATATATATATATATATATATTGAATACCCGGATTGGTATGTAAGGCCGTTTGCATTCACTACCCCCTTTTGGAAAAACGATCTATTCGTGCACCCTCTTTAGTACATGGTTTGTTGGTTTGTTGACTTGTGCAATAACCCGCAGGCCATAACAGTGAGAATGTATAGTAATGGACGGCATTGGAGCCGGAGCCATATGTCGGTGGTATATATAATAAACAACAAAAATAGATATGGTTGCTAAAGCTGCATTATGTATGAGCATGACAAATGTTTGTATTAATTTTTGAGATAATTAATTAATTATTGAGAAATTAATATGGACAGGGATACATTGATCCCTGATAATAAATTTATAGTATTTCTTTCATTAATTAATCCACATAACGTAACAATTGTTTCATTAATTAATCCACAAATTAAATAACATTCAAACTATTTTATACCACACTTGAGAGGGCGTGTTGGGAGTGATATTACGTTATCCGAAAGCATATTGCAACGTTCCTAAAAAGACTTTGAAGATATATAACTCTCTAGTTTCTCAATTAATTTTTTTTAAGGGCTCAATTAAAATACTGAAAAAATAGTTTTGCAAAAGAGTATTTATCTTGTAGTGTATAAACAAATTTTATGAAAATGCATCCATTAAACCATTTAAAGAAATTACACACCATAGTTCATTCTCTGCCCCACATCAAACCTTTTTAATCTCCATATTAAACGGATTTTTTAACCACAATTTCACAACACACTTACATTCTCCACCTATAATTCACTCCCATATATTTATCTCCATTCACTTTTCCTTTGTTTTAGGATATAACACAACTTCTCAGCCATTGCACACATAACTTGATTACATATAAAAATCTGTTTTTTTATTTATAATTCTAAAGAACTGAAGTTTTTGAATGATATATACAGAGGGGAAGCAAAGTGAAAATCAAAAAATTTCCTTTGCTTTGCTTTGCTTTGATCCCCAACAAGAAAACAAAGAAACATATTTATACCCACAAAATTCTTGATATTTTTGTGTAATTTCAGTTCAATTGTATTTTGAGAAATCAGATTTTTTTTTAGAGGGTATAAAAAGAAAGAAAGAAGAATGTCGTTTACAGGGACATTAGATAAGTGCAAAGCTTGCGATAAGACAGTGTATTTTGTTGATTTGTTGTCTGCAGATGGAGCTACTTATCATAAATCTTGCTTTAAATGCACTCATTGTAAAGGGACTCTTGTGGTATGTTTTCCATTCTTTTTTTTAGAGAAAATATGTTCTAAAAACACTTGATCAGATAGTTTTAAAGGTTTCTTTGTTTTACAGTTTTACATACTACGTTTTCGAGTTTACTGAATCTCTATCTAAGATAAAATACATTATTAGATTCTCTATATTACGGATCTGGATAATGCGGTATATATAAAGGAAATTTTACAAAATCTATAGTTTACTTGTACAATATAGAGTATATAGTATCTATTGCAATGTTTTTCTTATTCTTAAATCTGAATGTTGAAATATCTAAAATACGGTTTTTAAAACATTTATAATATCTATTATATAAGTGCTCTAATAGATGTTTTAGGAGTCCGGATCCCTTCTAGTGAACGCAATGTTTTTGAAGGGAATTATTCCAAGTTATTAATCACAACATTGTATTTTATTGGCAGATGAGCAATTATTCTTCCATGGATGGAGTATTATACTGCAAGACACATTTTGAACAATTATTCAAGGAATCTGGGAATTTCAGCAAGAATTTTCAAAATGGTTTGATAATTTATATCCTAAAATCTCTAATAAAAAGTTGAAAAAAAAAATCTTTTGTTCATGTATCTATTTTTTATTTTTATTTTACTGAATTGTTTGCTTTTCATTATTGGTTTGCAGTGAAGCATGAGAAGGAAAATCCATTGGTAATTATAATTTACATTTCCAATCCCAAAATCATGTTGCTTGCTTTTAATTTTTTTTTTAAATAAATATAAAATATATAAGAATAGAAAATGACCATGACACCACATTATGTTGCTACACAGTTGTAAATCATTGATCAATGAATGATAGGCATACAAACATAATAATGATACTAACACAACAATTGCCGCAACATAATTAGGCAACGGGACAACGGATGACATGACATATATTTAAAAAGGGGTCTCAATGTCACATTACGTGGTCTCATCAACATATCCGATTATGATATTTATTGTGTGTCACGGTGGTTGTGACGGTAGCATTACTCATACAAAAATGCTACAACAAGCATATCAAAAACATCTCAAAGCGTTCGGGTGCGTAGCAAAAGCTAGTGCAATGCTTTGCTTATTATGTTTTGCCTCACTTGCGTGATGCCGCACTATGCTTGTTATGACATTGTCTTGAAATTCGATTGTGACAGTAACATGACTCATACGCATATAAATCTATTGGTCACACTGTGATCAATGGTATATAAAATGAATAAACACACAATGTTGTATCCCGGTCTTTTTGGATATACCGAAATTCCTTTTTGGGTAGCTAATTTGTGGTTTTTGCAGACAAGGGCTCCAAGCAAACTCTCTGCTATGTTCTCTGGAACTCTAGACAAATGTGCTGCTTGTGAAAAAACTGTTTATCCGCTAGAAAAGGTTCGCAACTCCCTAAAAAAAACCCGCGTTATTTTATATATAATGCAGTACAATCTAGTTGATCATCGTAATTCAACCCACTCGATGATGTGAATAAGTCTATTAATCCACCTGAAATAAATTCCTTGCTTTGTCCTCAAGTGTTAATTATATGTTAATGATCAATTATAGGTTACAATGGAAGGAGAAGCATATCACAAATCATGCTTCAAATGTGCTCATGGAGGATGTCATTTAACACATTCATCATATGCAGCTCTTGATGGAATTCTGTATTGTAGACACCATTTTGCACAATTGTTCATGGAAAAGGGTAATTATCAACACGTACTTAAAGGCGCCACTCATAGGAGGTGCGCGTCAGCGCCAGTGGAGGTAGACCGTTTTATAGCGGTGGAGCATGCACTGGAGCAGAAGGAGTCAACGGAGGAGGAGCAGCAGTCTGATCATCCACAAGATGAACAGAAAGAAGACGAGCAATCTTAAATTTTTTAGATGACTTTTTAAGTTATGGTTTTCGGTTTATTTTGGAAATGTTTTGATTAAAGAAAAGGTGTATTTGTTGTTGTTGTTGTTGAATTGTTATGTTGATTTTGAAGATTTGTGTCATGAGATTGTGTATTTTTCAATTACAAAGTGCATTGTATAGAGTAAAGTCTTTTTATTGCTTATATGAAATAAGGGAAATTTTGATGTGGAGTATCCACAATGCAAACATACACAAGAACAGAGGAGCAAAGAGTAGCAAAGCTCCACGATGTTTTGGTACTCATGCGAATCTGCGATGATTCGGTATCCCTGCAATGTTTTGTCACTCCGTACAAAACTTTGTTAGAGGATTATTTTTTATCGATTTAGTTGTATTCACATAAAACATTTTTTTCATGTTAGTGTGGATCCCTTCAATAAGAACGCTCGTTCTAGATTTTTCATATGAAAATGGTTTTTGAATTACATATCTTCCAAAATCTTAAGTTATTGCGGAGGTAAATTATTAGCATATTAAACCCTTCAACACGTCTCCACAAATACATGTCCATAACAAAGAGTGTGAGTTACATGACACACAAAGATATATAAAGGCATAAAAACCCAACAAATAAACTCAATACTTGCACAAATGTTTGAACTCGTGACCTCACGTTCTGATATCATATTGAATTATCATCTCTCCCAACCCAAAAACTTATTGCCTCACCACCATATTAAGAGATAAATTTCTCTCATCTCATAGCTTATGTTTTGAGGATATCGTCTCCCCTCTTATATGTTTGTTGGGTTTAAATTTTGTACATGCATGGTATCATAACTACTCATTCATATTGTTCAAATGTTAGTGATTTCTTTGTTATAATTTCACGGCCTGAAAAAACGATAAAGTTGTTAATATTGAAAGACATCATATTGTTTTCAATATCATATTAAGAGATGAATTTTTTTCGACTTATAACATAGGTTTTAAAGATAAATTCTCCATCTTATAAGAATGGAAAAATCCCTCCCCCCTGCCCCTTTTTTTTTTTTGTTTGGAAAAGAAGTAAAAAGAAAAGGGAAAACAAGAATAAAGATTTAAAAAAAAAAAAACAAGTGGAACTTTAAAGATAATGACGTTTCCCTGGTTATAAGAATATTCCTAAAAATATTGTGTTTGCTGGGGCCATTTTGTATAATTCACCACAAATATTTGATATTTTCATTGCTCCCATGCTTGAGGCATGCTCTATATTCTATATGATGAAACTATGCCTGTTGACATAATTTAGTGGTACAAAAACATAAATATTGTAGTGATAGTTTTGTCCATTTGAATTGAGTTATGAGAATTTGATATTATTTATCAACATATTTCAACCCTCACCCCCCTCCAAAAAAAAAAAAAAAAAAAAAAAAAAAAAAATCCGAACGCAGCTTAACAATCTAGGCCGAATTTGATATTATTTATCGACATATTTCAACCCCCCCCCCCAAAAAAAAAAAAAAAAAAAAAAAACGAACGCAGCTTAACAATCTAGGCCATTGAAGCACAACACTCGATTTGTAATATCAATAAAGTTCTAGGGAAGGGACGGTGGATGCTCAACTTTTTTTTTAATGATGAAGCTCACAATGTTATGGCGTGTTTGTGACACGAGAATAATGAAAGGGACTATCTTTTCATACAAATGTTGTTTTACACTTCAAACAAAGCGAAGTGAAACCGTTTGGATATTCCACACGCCGCCATTCGACCGTAAATGGCCCGGAAAATATATACTATTCTCGCCAATTTATGGTCAATTCATCATACAGCAGCCCATTCGACCCAATTTGAGTCGAATACGATCATTATCTTGATTTTATTCTAGTGAATTTTGAATGTTTTTCATACTTCAATACCGGTCGAAAGACATTCGACTAAAATTGAATACAAAACTTTTAATATTCTCATCTCAAATTCGATGTAATCAATAATGGTGTTCTTATATTGTTGTTGTTATCTCGGACCCAATTCTAGTGCAAGAATGTGTAGAGTATTCGGACTCAATATTGGTCGAATGATGCTCGACTATGTATGAGTTTGGAAAACTTCAAACATTCTACCTAAAATATACGAATCAATCATGTGACGACTCAACACATATATTTCACCATATTTCAAGATATGGATCATATGTATATATTCGACCAAACTTTGGTCGAATGAACGCAGTAAAATATAAAAATAAAAGCGAAATTGGAAAAAAATCATGTGCAGAAGATAAAAATTTATGTGAAAAGATATTCCCTAATGGGATAAAATGAAATGTATCGATTTTTCATTATATTCCAATGTTAATTTATAATTATAAAATAATAGAATAAAATGAAATTTTATTCCAATCGAATGAAAATCGACTATTTTAATTACCTCTAAAAAAAAAATGGCGGGTCAATATCTTTCACAAACACGCACATACAAGTATATGGAAAAAAGTCCCCACAACGTCATCAACTACTTTAATTAATCAATTAATAGACAATATATATATGCAAAATAATTGAACAACCTCCTGCATATAATATGGAGTGTACGAGGTCACATTAACATATATTGTCTATGTCCCTTTGAAGTTGGAAAGGAGGAAGATATATAGTTGACCATTTTACAAAAGAGATTTTTATTTGCAAAACGTCTGTTATTCAAAATGAACCATGTGAAAGTGGATTGTGAAGTCAAAGACTCAAAATATCGATTTTTCGGAGATCGATTATCACAATACACTTTTAAAAAGTCGATTTTAGACTACAGAATCGACTTTCAAAACGTCGATTATAATGTGATACAAATATAGTTTGGTATGATGGTAGAATTAATGTGAGGTAAATAAATGCCTCTTTGAAGTGCATGATAGGCTCATGGTGGATCTACACGTGAACGGGAGGGGTCACGTGGTCTCATTAAAATCCGAGATTTTTTTAAGCATTAAAACGATATACTTTATTGTTAAAAATGTCGGTTTTGTGGTTAAAAATATAGTTTTAGACTCCGCTGACCACTAAAACAATTTTAAAAATGTAATTTTAGACTCCAATAATTTCATTAAAACAGATTACTCAATCCGCCCATGTTTACGTTGAGAAGAAGTAGAGAAATTGTATTTCCATGTCACTGTAACACCCCTTATTTCATATCAGGTCAGGTCAAACAAGACATTAATTTTTAAGTTCTCCGTTGAAATTGTTAGAAAGACCTCGTGCAAATTTGTACGGGCCCGTTAAAAATTCCCACGCCCTCATGCAAAGTCTCTCTTTTATATATATTTTTTACTTTGCTCCCCCTCCTCGTTATATTTTCTCACGGGTCCGTAACGTCTTGACACGAGCCTCTTTAACAATTTCAACAGAGACATAAAAAAATATCCGTTATAACCCGACCTATTACATGAAATAAAAGATCTTACGCTAATCTGAAAATACAATACAATTTCTCAAGAAGTATGAAACTTGCTTTCTTAAAAGTTTGGGCCTCTATCATTGTCCGAAAAGCCGCCAATCTCATGGTGCTTGTCATATCCCAGTCAGCTTGCCATAAACTATCTTTGTAGGGGCAAAATGAAATTAACATACAAATAATTATAGTCTTATATCATTAATTATTAGCTATTAAAAAAAATTTGACTGTCATATATTTCCTACCATAATCAATATTGATTAGTATGTGGATTGATACATAAATTAGATATGGAAAATACTATATTCACATTGAAATTATTATAATAAATGATACAAGACATTTTTGTTGTTGTTGAGAAAGATGCAAGATACAAGACAATTTTAACATAATTAATTATGGTATAAGTCAATAAGTATTATATCGAGAGATGTAAATGATCCGAGTCGAGTCGAGTATTAAAGTTTATCGAGTCGAACATACTTCAAAATTTTATGAACGTGAGTTCTTGCACGAACTTAACATGATTATCAAACTCAAAATCGATCATGAACAACTTCGAATTCAAGCTGAAAATGTGTAGGTTTATTTCCAAAGAGTACATCAAATGTTAAATAATCTTGATGTGTTTATTTTTTTCATCTAGTAAGTTAAACGAAAATTTGTTTCTTGAACGAAACTTCTAAATTAATTATTTAATTCGTAAATACAAATACCGAAACATAGAATTTTATAAATATTAATACAACATAATCTTTTTTATTTGCATAATTTTAATTCGAGTGTGCTCGTGAGCTAACGAGTCAAGCATAAAAATAATTGAGACTGATTCGAGTAATATACAAGTCGAGCATATTCAATCTCAAACCACATTGAACTAAGGTATTCAAACAGAAAGCCGAATTGAACTCGAACGGCCGACGAGATATTTCTGATAGCGCTAAATGATTCATAAATGGTCCGGTCAACTGCTTAGACCGCCGTTATCGTTTGGTCTAAAATGGCTAACCCGGATTGACAGAACATTTATGATTTATGTCTCTCACTTATATGAGATGAGCATTCTGTTATTTTACCGATTTGAGATTTTATATAAATCACGATTCATGACGTAAAAATGTGTTGTGTTATTATGATATAATATTATAGTAACGGAATATTATAATCAATGATGTAATTATTATTTGCGTAATTTATTGTGTTATTTTCGTGTTACGGTATAATCAAACGAAATTTATAGATATGAATTCATTCGGTAAAACTTTCCTAAAACGAATATACCACTATCAAATATCTAAAGAAAAAAAAATAATAATAATAAAGAGGGGAGTCACGTTGTTCATTTGTCTCCGCAACCGAGAAACAGAAGCTAACAGCCAGAGAAATTTTCGAAAACCGTCGCCATTTTCTTCATAGCTTTCTCATTTTCAGAACACTGATTGGATGAGCTAACGAGCAAAGCCGATTGGATTTCATCTCCTGGAAATTCGCGATTGAGTGAGTGTTCAGTTTGGCGTATTTGCTTTTGTGTCCAAGCAAGTGTTAATCGGTGGAGTTTAATTCTTCTTCTTGTTTTCTCCGTCATTTTGTTATTCAAATGCTTTTCATCTGTGTGAGCTGGATATACATTGTTGCATTTGCATGTGGTTTGATTCTGAACAGTTTTTTAGGTCGAGTAGAAAGGAGAAATCAAACGCCGGAAAGGAATTAGTTTTAGTGTTTATGTTCGATTATTTTTACGATATGTGATAGACGCTCCGGTGATGACGTAGTTAGTATACCTATTTTCGTTTTTAGGTGTTTATTTTGTTGATTTTCTTCGTCATTTCTTCTGTTGAGAGATGGTTGCTAGTTAGAGCCCACTGAGTGTAGGAGTATGTAAACTGCGGAAATAACATGAATTTGGAGCGATTTTATGGAGTTGAAATATTGAAAATCTTTGGTAAATCAATCTTAATTCGTTACTGTAGTTTCCTAATGTCATCCGATTCCTTCAAATTTATGTTTAATTCCTTTTCTTATATGAAATTAAACTGACGTTGTGGTGATGAGGTACTAGTTTATATCTATTTTGTGCTTTTTTTTTTTCCTTAAATTTTATTTCATTCCCTAGCATGACCTCTATTGAGATCGTTGCAAGTGAGATACCGACTAAAACAGTTTTGAAAAAAGAACATTAGCTTGGTGAAATGACAACGTGGAGTTGAAGTATGGAAAATCGTCAACAAAATAAAAGTAAACATTACTTATAGATCAAAAGTTATTTCGGTGCTGTAGTTTCATACTTCCCAGAGACCAGAGTGTAAAATTATTTCAACTTCAGAAACGACAGCAATTTGGTGGAAACTTTGTCTAGTTGAAGTACGAAAACTTGTATTATAAAAAAGTAGTATTAGAACTACCTGTGTTATTCTGGATTTCTGGCCCTTTAGTTTCCTATTGTCATGGAAATCAAAGTCAAAAGCAGTAATTACTCACAAACTGGAAAGTGGTAACAGTGTAGTTATCATAACATTGCTCTTAAATTATTGATATCTGCTTGCATTTTTAATCTGTATGCCATAAATTTTTATGACCATTTGTCTTATGAACTTCTGTTTGATTGGTATCAGTTTTGAAAGCAAAAATGTTAGGAAGTAAGTTGATGGAAACTCCACCATTGTTATCTTTGTCATCGTAGAAAGACAGAAAGTATGGAGTGTGGAAATTGCGTGACTCAGGCTAGTCCATTCCGTGCAAGTGGCATCATTCAATACTCTTCTTTTGAGTTGTATAATAAATGTCCGTCATCTGTGCCTAGAAAAGCTTATCATAGAACTCTTGGATATCCAAGACTAAAATTCAGAGCCTATTGCATGCGGAGGTTGAGACGGACCAATGCTTATTCAGGTTGCATTGTGAAAGCCGATGGAAAGAGCCTATTTTGGCATGATTATTCATATAAACCCGCCGCTTGCTATTCCACCTGCAATCACAAGGGATCAAGGCAAGTTCAGTCTCAGTGTCAGGGAAATGATTCTGTCACCTTTGTTAATGGTCGCGACACGGATATTGATACCACAGAAGCAGATACTGACGGGAAATTTGAGGCTAAGACTGACATCGACAATTGAACTGAGTGTCTCCAAAGAAGGATCAGAAGTGGAAGAAAAAGAAGAGATTCTTAGTTTGGAAGAATTGAGGGAGGTGATGCAAAAGGCACTTAAGGATTTGGAGTTGGCGCGGATTAACAGCTCTTTGTATGAGGAAAAAGCTCAAAGGATATCAGAAGCTGCAATTGCACTGAAAGATGAAGCAGAAATCGCTTGGAGTAACGTTACTAGCTCACTCAATAGCATACATGACATTGTAAATGAAGAGAATGTTGCTATGGAAGCTGTACAAAGAGCAACAACATCCCTATCTGAAGCTGAAACCAGGTTTCAAGAAGCTGTAGATGCATTGAAAAACAAAAAAGAAAGGAGTGGTTCTGGACTAACTTGTTCGACTAATGAGAGTGGAGAAGAAGAATCAAGTACCTTGCTAAAGGAAGAGGAATCACTCTTGGCTGCTGAAACTGATTTAAAACAATGTCAAAGTAATATAGCATGTTGTGAGGCTGAACTGAAGCAGTTACAGATCAAAAAAGAAGAATTGCAAAAGGAAGTGGACAGATTGAATAATATAGCCGAGAAAACACAATTAAAAGCTACGAGAGCGGAGGAGGACGTGGCAAAGATAATGGTATTAGCAGAAAGAGCTGTTGCATTGGAACTTGAAGCTGCACAATATTTGAATGATGCAGAGATTGCTTTACAGAGAGCCGAGAAGAATCTTCCTGTATCTTTTGTTGAAAGTGCTGAGGCTGTAGTACTCCAAGATGGATTATCAAACCAAGACTTGTTGGATGAGAGGCCAATTGTTCAGGAGTCGACAAATGGAACAACTCAGATTTCCAGTGACCAAGGCAAGGAGGTTAGTATTGAGGGCTCCGGGCTAGTTTTTGATAATTTACATGACAGTCTGCTTGTTGCTTCCAATCAGATACCTGATGATCTAGAATGGTCTGGTGATAGTGGTGAAAAGAATGAGAAACTAAGTGCAGATATTCCACAAGATGCCGAAACTGATGCAGGGAAGTCCAAAAACGGTCAAATGAAAAAGCAGGAAGTACAAAGGGAGCCACTTAAGGACAGCTCAACACAGAATGCTCCCAAAGCAGTACAAAATAAATCATCTCGCTTCTTTCCGGCATCATTCTTTTCATTTGCTGCAGATGAGGAGTTCAGACCAGCTTCAGTTTTTATTGGTCTGGCGGAGTCTGCTAAGAAGCGACTACCAGCACTAATTGTTGGGTCACTGCTTCTTGGAGCCGGGTAAGCATAGCTGGCAACTTGTGTTGTGCCTGAATTTCTCTTTCCAACCCCTGTTTTTTTATGTCACAGGTGTGTGTGTGTGTGTTTGAACCATTGCTTTCAAATGTAATATTTGTGTTTGGAACTTTGTGCCTCTCCTATCTCTTTCTTTTTTTCCTGCTTAACTCTACTTCAGCTTTTCAAGGGGTTAAGTTATTAAGTTGGGTTCTTGTTGAAATTCATTACAGAATGTTATATCATGTCAAGCGGCCAGAGAGGTTTTCTCAACTATTTCAACCCCAAGAAATTATCACTACTAGTATTGATGAAGTTTCTATAAATGCTAAGCCTGTGGTAAGACAGATAGGTACATTGCCAAATACGATCAAGAAACTAATGGAGATGATTCCTCATCAAGAGGCATGTGCTTATACTGGCTTTTAGTGTTTGTGGCTTAATTATCTTGTCCTACTTTTGGCAACATACATTCTCTAATGGGATTTCTGTGCCTTGTCAGGTGAATGAGGAGGAAGCTTCCCTTTTTGACATGTTATGGTTATTGCTTGCAAGTGTTATATTTGTGCCACTCTTTCAAAAGATTCCAGGAGGTGTATATCTGTGGCTTCATTTTCATGCTCATAAGTAGTTTGAATTTCCGGCAGTGATACTGAATTGTGTTTTTCAATATCACTGTTTTTACCCTTCAAAAAAATATCTCTGTTTTGTTTTTTATGTTTTTCATTTTACTGGCTAGACTTCTTTCCCTGTAATTAGGAATTCCCTCTACAGTGAAATGCTTAATATTTATTAAATGAATGAGTAAAACAAAAAATGTATGAATGTTTGTGTGTAGTTCTCTCTCTGTGTGTGTGTGTGTGTGTGTGTGTGTGTGTGTGTGTATATATATATATAAACACACACATTTAGTACTGAATGTTGATGCTTTGTATGCTAGAGTCTAGCTCTGTTGTAAACTGATGGTGTTTGTTTTTTTGTCAATGGACTCTTAGGAAGTCCTGTACTTGGGTATCTTGCTGCTGGCATATTAATTGGACCTTATGGTCTTTCTATTATTCGGAATGTACATGGGACAAAGGCTATAGCAGAATTTGGAGTCGTCTTCTTGCTATTCAATATTGGTTTGGAGGTGGGACTGTTACATTTGATGTTGTCTTTAAATGTTATTACCTTTACTACAAGGGCTAAAACTTTCTGTTCATGCATTGCAGCTTTCTGTTGAGCGACTAAGCTCTATGAAGAAGTATGTATTTGGCTTGGGCTCTGCTCAGGTAATATGATGATTGTGATTTTCAATGTCATCATTCTCTGACATATATTTCTGTTAAAGTAATGGTACTTTGTAGTTCCAATATTGCATATCATATCCTTCTGCTTTAAATGTAGGTTTTGGTGACAGCTGTCGTGGTTGGCTTCTTGGCTCATTTTGTTGCTGGGCAGCCTGGTCCAGCTGCAATTGTCATTGGAAATGGCCTAGCTTTGTCTTCCACGGCTGTTGTTCTTCAGGTAAACTCTTACTTTTTGTTAAGTGACTTTTCAACAGTCCATATAGCTCTCTGCAGACTTCCTGTTTTTCTTCTTCTTCTTCTTCTTAAATAATCCATTATACGTTTCAGTAGTAGGATCTTATTTGAGAATTGTGTCTTAACACTTAAGCACAGCCATCTTTGATTTCTCTTAGATGGAATAAGTTCAGTGCTTGATGCATAAGAAACATATTTTTCTTCAATGGGGTAATACTTCATTTCATTGCGTCTATTTATTATTTCCTAGTACCAATTCAGTCCTCTATTCCCCTCTTGGTCGGTTAGAGAGGAAGCCAGTTGTGTTGATGCACATGTCTTAATGTAGAGCAGTTTAAGGTTGATTGAACTAGGTGGTGGTTGCCCATGTTCTTGGGAGTAACCCCCCATATTTTGATGAAGAAATTATTTGAGAAGACTGGGAAAGTGTCATGGTCCGATAATATTGTTGTTTGTGGATAATAGGTTATTTATTCAAAGATTTCAGTCCGAAACTGATAGCGAGAAATTTATGGAACAATCTTCTGTACATATCATCATTCAAAGAAGGATTTGTAAGCTAAATTGCACAATGATGTAAAACAAATTCACCAACATGCAAGTGTTCAAACAATAATTAGAAACATGCTTTTATTTATACACATCATCATTCTTAGCTTTTAGCTATCAAGTTCTAATTATGGAATAAAGATGAAAAAGGAAAAAAAAAAGTCCATGCAAGTCTAGTGCATTGTTCCTGAGTATGTATTTCATGGATTGGAAGATGTATTTGAGGACTATGCACACATGGGCACATGTAGCCAATGCGTGTCCCATCTGAATTGTGTTGGTCACAGGCTTTGCAAGTTTCCAAGGTCCGTGATTTACACACCAGTGACAATAGAGAGAAGTTGAACCCCAGGGCATTCGCTCGTGTCCCTGTGGGTGATATGGAAGCCAATTTACACTATTTTAGTTAATATCCATTTAATGCCAAAGGAAAGGATCCGAGAGATGTGTGGTTTCTGGCTGTCTTCTGAAATTTCCGCTTCTGTTGGTTGTCCATGTTGGACCACTAGGAGCTGATATATTGTTTCACATATTTTCTAATAATTTTTGTTCTATTACTTTTATTTTGATATTGACATTTCAATTGATGACATCATTATTTCGAATTATAATGGATAATGTTACAATGGCAGGTGCTACAAGAACGGGGTGAGAGCACATCTCGTCATGGACGAGCGTCATTTTCTGTGCTGCTTTTCCAGGTATGTGTAGTTTCACTGGTTTTGTTATTATTTCATATGTCACATTTTCTTGTCCTGGGTGTTTTTTGCTCTCTTTAATTTACTACCGTTCTTTTTCTGCTTGAACCCATTTATATAAGATTATTCTTTGTCTGATTCAACTTTCGTGCAGGATCTGGCTGTTGTAGTATTGCTAATTCTCATTCCTCTTATCTCACCAAATTCATCTAAAGGAGGGGTAATCATTTATATGTACTTTCTCCCCATTTATCATTGCAAAATCTATAGCCCCTTTATTCATACTCTTAAGTTCCTGTTATATTATTACATATAGTACCAAAATTCCAGGTATTTGTTTATTCTGACAATTTGATTGAAAGACATAAGAATATATGTGTGTTTGTGCGTGCATGCATGCGTGTGTGTGTTGAATAACTAAAAGAAAATCTTGTATGCTTTGTTCATGTTGTGGTGCTTATTCTTCAGCCTTGCTTTAGTGATGAGTCATCATTAACCTTTTCTAGATTGGTTTCCAAGCCATTGCTGAAGCCCTTGGTCTGGCTGCTGTGAAGGCAATAGTTGCTATTACTGCTATAATTGCTGGGGGACGTCTGGTAAGCTTTACTGCGATATGACCTTGAAAACATTAAAGTATTTAATACACTATATAGTGCAAAACCATTTGTTGATGCGGAAATTTTATGGTAAGAACGGGACTGATCTTTTAGTATGTTGTGGGTGATGTGCAGTTGCTTCGGCCAATTTATAGGGAGATCGCAGAGAATCAGAATGCTGAAATATTCTCTGCCAATACACTTCTTGTTATTCTCGGAACTAGTCTCTTAACTGCTAGGGTTGGTGGATTAATGTTTTTCGTTTTCAGTTCCTGTCGTTAGCCCTTTGACCATCACAATATTATAATACCAATAATTGTATGTAATATTTTACCCGGAACAGGCTGGCTTATCTATGGCGTTAGGAGCCTTTTTGGCTGGTTTGCTTTTGGCGGAAACAGAATTCTCGTTGCAGGTTGAATCTGATATTGCTCCATATCGTGGCCTCTTGTTGGGACTTTTCTTCATGACGGCAAGTCCTTGCATCTTTATGAACTATTTTATTTTCAAGTTTTTAACTTGCATATTCCGTTAAAAGTTTCTAAACTGATCTATCCACGTAGATTTTGATCTGTTTGGAGTTTTCTTTCATTTGATTCTGTCAAGACCGAGGATATCATTTCATTTTGCTTTCGTGTTGTTCCCTTTGTCTGCAGGTCGGAATGTCTATTGATCCTAAACTTCTGGTATCCAACTTTCCTGTAATAGCGGGAACGTTAGGCCTTCTAATTGCTGGGAAGACTTTGTTAGTTGCTTTAGTAGGAAAAGCTTTTGGGCTGTCCTTTGTATCTGCAATAAGAGTTGGTCTTCTACTGGCTCCAGGAGGAGAGTTTGCCTTTGTAGCATTTGGTGATGCTGTTAATCAGGTTTGCACGAGAATCTCTATCTATCCGAGAAATGTTATGGTACAACCGTTGTACTAATTGGATGGATGTGATGTATCCATCTCACTCTGCACACTCCGATGTGAAAGATGTTGAAAATAGTAACATCATGTCCGTTCACTTGGTACATCGGTTGTACCTTGAAATTTTCCCTCTCTTTTCTGTGAAGAAAATGTAGTCTACAGTTGATTATATTTCATTCACCGCAGTTTTAATTGGTTATCGAAGAAATCAGGGGTGTTCCCTATTCGTCTTCCCCAATCAGTCTCTGGGGGCATGTGGAATTTTTCCCAAATATTTATGCTTCTTGAAACTATTTGACACAATTGTTTAACTGTTTTCCATTTTATAATCTTCTCCCTACTTTTCTCCTCGGAGTTGCAATGCACAAAACCGAACATACTTTGCTCATAACTCAATGTAATGGAAATGATATCTTGCTGAATTCACTTGAATAGAAAAATCTTATATCCAAACGGACTGTAAGGTTTCTCAATATTTATTTTTCCCTTTTCTAATGTTTGAATTTGAATGGAGCTTCTAAGTTAAAAGTTGTTATTCCAGATTGTAAAAACCAAATGCAGCAAAGAGTTACAAAATGTTTCATGCTTATGTCTATCTTTGCTGTCAACTTATTTTGTTTTCATCTTGCGTTTGTGTTGACAGGGAATTATGTCTTCCAGGCTCTCGTCATTGTTGTTTCTTGTTGTTGGACTTTCTATGGCAATAACACCATGGTTAGCTGCTGGAGGCCAATTATTAGCCTCTCGATTTGAGCTCCATGATGTCCGAAGTCTATTACCCGTTGAAAGCGAGGTAAATTATAATTCTGTTCAGTACATGGCAGCCTTACCCTGTGAAGAAACTTATTGGAGTAACACATATGTTCTCTTCTTGCTCCACAATGATTGCTATTTTCATATCCACGACGTCTCTACTTGTTGGCTACTTGGTCCTACTAAAAATAATAAATTCTTTTATGGACTAACCGAGTTTGCCTTGTCATTATCATACTTGTTAAAGTGTATGGCGGAGGCACGGCGTGGTATGGGCGCCATGACGCCATGGCGCCGTGGCGACGCCCGACATGCAAGGCGAGCAATAAAGTCATAGCACTTATATTTTTGGCCTTTTAGACTATAACATATATAAAAGTCAACAAACAAGATCACATAATGTCATCTAAACATGTTTTAAGCTTTTAACACACAAAACAAGTACTACTGATAAACTATAGTGAACCAATCAACCAAAAGGTTTCCGGTTTCAAAAGTTTTAAACGAATCTAATAGACTAATACTAGTACTAGAGTTCACAAAATGACATAAAAGATAGGCATTCGCCATTAGGCAAACAAGTATCAATAGAATGATAGTTTCAAATAATCATCGGTCATCACTCATCATCATCACTAATAAGCTCCATCGGACCCGTCCCCTCATCACTATTCTCCCCATCCACTCTTTCATCAATGTTAGTGTCATAATCATCCAAAACAAATGGGTCAAAGAGAGATTTTATGGTGCAACGGTTGTAGGAAGGTTATACCAAGTGGCATACATTAGAGCCTCTCATTTTACTCTTTCACATAATACACTTTTATCGTGTGTGAGAGGTTAGAAATGAGTGGTTGTAATGTATGCCACTTGGTACAACCTTCCTACAATGGTTGTATTTTAAAATTTCACATGGGTCAAATCAAGATGATCTTGTATATCTTCTTCAGTATCATAATCTTGAAATTCTTTTTCACTTTCCTTATCCACTAGTTGTGATTGGGAAACTCGACCTCCTCTTTTTTTTTTTTTTGCTTACTCCATCTCCATGGAAGGTCGCATATTCTTAGGACTTAGGAGTGAAGAGGCAGCAACGGGAATGTGAGGGGATGAAAGAGAATAGGGATGGGTTGACTAGGTTTAATATTGTTAATAATTGGTTTGACATTTTTACCTTTGAAATTTCAAAATTTTCAAGAAAAAAAACAGGCGTGCCACGCCTCACACGCCTTGCTCGCCATGGCGACGCCATAGGGCCGCCCGACATGTTCAGCGCCATAGATACTATTAAGGTGTTGGAGCCTCGCCTCACGCCATGGCGCGCGCCTTAACAAGTATGGTCATTATAATGAGGGATGATAAATGTATTTATCTGCTTGCTTCAAGTCTGATATATCGTAAGAAACCAGGCATTTGTGTCAGCCCTTAGATGCTTCAAACATTTTATTTGATAGGCGCACATGCTTTTACTTCCATATTATTCAATCACAATACAGCTGTTGTGATACTTGTGCTTTTTCATCTCAGACTGATGATTTGCATGATCATATAATTATCTGCGGGTTTGGGCGTGTTGGCCAGGTATCGAAAATTTTCATTCTTGTCATAGAAACGACACTTCATTATACATTGTATTCTATATGGTTATGCTGTTGCTGTTTTTATCAAATTATTTATAATTATAGTTGATTCTCTTCTCCTTTCGTCAGATAATTGCCCAGCTTCTCTCAGAACGCCTCATCCCTTTTGTTGCTCTTGACGTGAGGAGGTGACATATCTAATTTTCTTCCATTTTTGCGCAAGTGAATTAGAAATTGGTGGTCAGACAGTGGCTTTTGCAATTTTTTATTGACTAAATGATATATGAGCTGCATCATGGGAATATCACTTACTATTATTCAAAATGTATATTCCATTAACCTTCATAATTCAGATTTAATTTTCTTCGTTCCTATGAAACCATTTGTGTTAGTATTATGTGACCACTCAAAACATTAATCGAGAGAATAGATAATTGAGAAGGATTTCGTAAAGAAAAAAAGAGATAATTGAGAAGGATTTTTCTTCTTACATGTATCAGAATGATTACAGGATATATATACAACTTAATCCTAACGGTTAAAAGTCATTTAATATGATTCCCCTAGAAAACCGTACGGATTCAGTTGTTTGTGCCTACACAATCTTACTTTATAGACAAAAATAACAGTATACTAAAGGATGACAGAGAAATAAGAAAGGAACTTAAGGAACAGGCTGTACACAGAACTGAACTCATTGCATGATACCTGGTATGCTGCTGGAGTAAGGAAAATTTAATGAGTATATAATACTCCCCCACCCAACCCCCTGAAAATAATATATATGGCTTTTTTTATGACAATGTGGTTCTGGTTTACAAAAACATGGGCTTCTCAAGGGGTGTCATGCCCATAATTGATTTCGTCTTCTACTTTTTTCAGTGACCGGGTTGCATTTGGACGCCAACTTGACCTTCCGGTGTATTTTGGTGATGCTGGTAGCCGAGAGGTGAAGGAAACAAAAATACCTTGATATCCATCCTATCTGCTATCGTCATTGTGACATGTACTATTTTGCCCTGTGTTTAGGTTCTTCATAAAATCGGTGCTGAGAGGGCATGTGCTGCAGCAGTTACTTTAGATTCTCCCGGAGCTAATTACAGAACCGTATGGGCTCTAAGCAAGTATTTTCCGAATGTAAAGACATTTGTCCGTGCTCATGATGTTGATCATGGAATCAATTTGGAAAAAGCCGGGGCAACAGCAGTATGCATCTCTTGACTACCATGTTTATATATCCTTTTAATGACTGTTGAAGTCGATAATTGTCTGAATTACTCACCTCCCCAACGACTTAATCTTTTGAAAAAAGATGATAATTCAACATGGTACTCCCTCCGTTTTTTTAAACTGTCGGAGAGAGAAGAACCACACAAATTAAGAAAGTGATTGATGTGCCTGAAATAGAGTGTAAAATAACAAAATTACCCTTCATTACTTGTGCATGGAAAAATTGTACCAAAATTTGGGTTATTGAAATGAAGGGTAAAAAGGAAAAAAATAAATAAATGTTGTATTGGTAATGTAAAAATGACAGATAAATAAAAACAAAGCAAATTCTGAAAAGTGACGGTTAAAAAAAAAAACAAGGAAGTATCAGAATAGGAGGTCGTGAGTGTAAACCACGCTGCCAAGTGCCAACATTAGCTCCTTATTTGTATTTCGTTATGTTGGGATTCTTTATTTGACTTTGCTTGCCCGATGTCGACACAACCCTTTTTTAAATGCCTTCATGTCCAATTTTGGCCAAACTGTTTGTCTTAGACACACATTTATTGCTTCAGAGTTGCTGCTTCTTGATATGTGCGTGTTTTTATTATAGGGTGACAATTGACATCTACTATAAGTTGTAGATTAATCGTGAGCCGTTAACTGAATCTTTCAGGTTGTTCCGGAGACTTTGGAACCTAGTTTACAGCTAGCAGCAGCTGTGCTTGCCCAAGTAAGTGAAATACCTATGCCTGACTAGTAATAAACAAACAAGAATATTATTATGTATGTGTGTGTTCTATACCTTTGTTGTTTGTTCCTCGTATACTTTTGTCTCCTTTCTTGAAATTTATACATTTTTCTAGGCTAAACTGCCAGCTTCTGAGATAGCATCGGCGATCAATGAGTTTAGGTCAAACCATCTCTCTGAGTTAACTGAGGTATTTGTCTGGAATATAAGTTCATTATCCCCTTCCCCCCAGGTCAATTGAATTATTCCAGTTCGTCACCATGGTCTCTCTTCACCTTATTAAAAATGGTAACCAACCAAAATTTACTGTGGCACCACACCTTTGAGGTTCGACTTGTCAAAAGTCGATTTTGGACCGTATAATAGAGTCAACTTTCAAATGATTAGGCATGATAACCGATTGTTTGAAAGTCGATTCTATGGTCTAGAATCGGCCTTGAAAAGGTTGATCGTGTGTGTGGGGGTGCCATATAAGTTTGGTGTGGTACCATTGCAGATTGCCTTTTAGAAAGTCTTCGACACGCTTGACCAATGGAAGATTCTTAGCTCAAGTATCAACTTTCACCCAATGAAAAGTACATTTTCAAGTATAGAATCAAACGTAAAAAAAAAAAAAGTCGATTGTCACTGTGGTGACTCGTGTCTCTAAAGATACTTAGAGCCCTGCTATATATTATTGCTTATTATTTGTTTACATAATGCAGTTATGTGAGGCAAGCGGAAGTTCTCTTGGTTATGGTTTTGTAAGAATGGGGAAAACTCCGGTTGCAGCGGACTTGTCAGATGAAAACCAAGTCAGTGAAGGAACACTGGCAATCTGAGTTCTCTCTTCTTTACCTTTGCGTTGAACTGCGTACTTTTAGGTAAGTATGTTACACCGGAAAAAAATAAAATTAAGGAAGAACATGTTCTCATTATGAGGGACTTTTAAAACCCGATTTAGAGAAGGAAAAAAGAAAAAGAAAATAGTAATGACGATAACTGTACAGCGTTAGCACCTAGCTATCTTTTGATACCATTTTGTACAGAGAAGTATCTATCAGCCTGCAAAAATCGAAGGAAAACTTGGGATTCATTCAACATTTTAACCAACTGCGTAATTCTTCTATTGTATGGGATGATGTCATGCAGCTGCTATAGTATTGCTTTGTTTTGTTTTTAGGTACGTTTTTACCGTTAACGTAGCTAAGATTTGGTGCACACTGCACACTGCACACTGCACACGCTTGTGTTTTTGTTGACCGATTTTATAATATAATCGCTATTCGAATGTGACATATGTCGCTTGGTGTGGATTTAGGAGGTTCTATTGACACACCCCTTTTTACTACTATTATTTCCGACACCATAAAAAATTACTCCGGCACCACAATTGTTTTCTAATGAACGAAATGTCAGTGGCATTGTTGTTGTTATTGGAAACCAACGTCAGTGGTGTTCAAAGAGGAACGTCAGTGGCATCGACATTTACGTTATAAAAGTGTCACAACTTAGAAACAACACTGCCACTGACTTTCGTTTGTGAAAAAAGCAACGGCGTTGGTTTGATTGCGACTTTCGTTTGTTCATGAAAAAATAATCATAAAATGGATGTCAAAGTTGGTTAAATTTATTATAACGGTTTGTGAAATAGCACTGACGTTGGTTTTCAATTGCAACCACAGTGCCACTTACGTTTTGTTCATCAGAAAAAATAATCAAAAAATAGGTGTCAAAAGTAAAAAAGAGTGTCAATAGAACCCCCTAAATTTATTATAACGGTTTTAACGTAAAATCTCTCCGGTTTGTTGTGTAAAATAGACTTTTAAAAAAAGCAAGTAAAAAAAAATTGCACAGCGTTATAAGTTGTGTGTGATCAGTTAAATTGTGTTTGGGTCGTGAAATTTTTAGACAAAGGCTAGATACAACTTGTCTCAAATGATTCACAAGAATCGGATGATTTCAAAATGCAGGTTCTATCGGCACCTTACCGCACCTAAAAATTGCTTCGAAAACTACGATTAATTTTCACGAAAACATTACTGCTCCTCTAACGTTATTTTTTCTGCAAAACGTCAATGACACCAACATTTCGTTTTATGGCCAGCAGTATTGCCAAGGCAATATTTAGTATGGTCAGAGCTATTTCACAATAATACAAAATAAATCCATACACCATTGCCCTGGTATTACTAAAAATTTACCACCACCCTTTTTTTTATAGAGCAAGGGCAATGGGGAGTTCGAGTCATTGGCACCGACATTTTTTATACATAAGGAACGTCAGTAGTAGTGACATTCCTACGTGTGTGGTGCCATGTAAAATAAATAATCAAGAAACCTGGTGCGGAAAGTAATTACATAATGTGAATAGAACCTAATACACTTTCTATTAAGGATGATTACATATTTAATCCCCATGTTTCTTTATTTTCTCAAAACTAGCATCTATCTTTCATTGTTACGATAAATACTCATATATATATATATGCGTTTTTGTTATGATAAACACCTCTAATGTTTCATTCTTATGATAAACACCGTTATGTATGTGTTTTTGTTACAATTATAGGACGACTAACCGGGTGTTTATCGTAAACATGAAACATATGAGTGTTTATCATAACCAAAACGCAAATATATATGAGTATTTATCGTAACAATGAAAGATAGGTGTTTATCATAGGTGTGTTGATCATATGGGTGTTTATCGTAAACATAAAACATATGGGTGTTTATCGTAATAAAAACACATACATGGGTGTGTTGATCATATATAAGAGTGTTTATCGTAGCCATGAAACATACGAGTGTTTATATAACTTGTCCCATGCTTGGGTCTAAAGCCCTAAAGAAGAGATGTCATATATTCAAGTCGCACCCTACCTTTTTACTACATCCAACTTTCGTACATGAGAAGAAAAGAAAGAAAGAAAACATCATTACATTTAAATGAATGATTATATATATATATATATAGTTGTAGCTGCCTTTCGTTTCGTAGTTATCATATTAAAACCTCCAAAGTTAAGATCTAAGATCAATTCGAGCAGCAAACTCTTCTACTTCTGCTTTCTTTCCTTGTTTCCTACTCCTTCGAACCGAAACCTGCAAATTTTAAACACACACCACACCACCACACCGTACCGCACTTTAAACATGTATATATTTCTGTATATATATATATATATATATATAGGTATATATATATGTTATAATCTTAATTCAGGTTTCAATGTGCATAAAGTAATAAATAAAAGCTCACAAACACATGATGATACCTTTGGTCGCTGCATAGTGTTACCAAAATAACCTATTCCAAAGGACAAAGATGTAAATGCAGCTACAATCTCAACACCTTTCACTTTCGCCTGAATTTAAATTACAACAGATATCAGAAAGATGTACGCAGAACAAAACCCTATATATATATATATATATATATTACACTTTAGCCTTACGGTATGTGCTACGTGTCACCGTACTGATGTTTTCGAAATAATAAGGGATAAAAAATATCATTACTCCTATATCTATATATACTCAAAAAGAAATTCGTTTATGACGACTATCTTACAGAGGATGAAGCTTCAGCTTGCACAAGGAGGACTCCGGCACTTATATCAGTGCCACAATGATTTTTTTCTTGAGTTACGGTCTGCAAAACACTCGAGCAAGCAGAAGCCGGGCCAGACTCGGATCTGCAGCAAAATACCTTCACTTACATTTCAAACAGCTTCGACAACCATTTCAGTTGCCAACCCAAGGCCATTACGCAAGCTAGCTACTCGTGACTAGCTTAGGATTGGCTCGAGACAGTACTCAACTAGGCTTAAATAAGCTTCAACTCAATCCAACTTGAATACTTAAAAAGTCACACACGAGCAATGCAATACTAAGAAGCAAACTCAAATACTTATTTATCTATCTATAATTAAAACATATGTATATGTACACACACACACACACACACACACACACACACATATATATATATATATATATATATATATATACACACACATGTACATGATCTCTAAAAAATTGATCCAATTTTTATATCGATTTTTGAAGTTTTCCATGATTTTGGGTTGGTTTCATACAATTCTGTCTCTTGACGCTTATCAAGTACTACGTATTAAAAAACATTCAGTTCATCAATCAAATATAAATCCATTTTTTTTTGCAACTATAATAATTTATTTCATAAAATACAGTCTAGAGACTAGAATGACAGTTTTAATTATCTTGTGATAATTCATAATATTTTCGAGTAAAGTTTCAAGTCCTATTTAACTCAATAAGCTCAAAGTAAAACTCAAGCTAGGTTCGAGTTTCCAAACCTTCCTAGAATTTCAGCTCGAACCCATATTCGAAAAGCACATGCTCAAACTAGAGAAAATGTTTATATGCTCGACTCGCTTAACACATTACTCAACTCGGTGCTATAACTAGAACGAGAGAGTAAGGAAGAAAGAAAGAAAAAAAAAAAAACGTACAAAGATGACGAGATGCAGCATTCACGGGAAACAAGTTCTTTGATCATATTCTCTCCGGCACCAGTAGCACAACAACCAACTACAAAAGGATCTCCAGAAGGGTTTCTTGAAGATGCCCAACAACCAGAACCATACATAGCTGCCAATCCCACACGACCACTTACCTGTCGAAAATATCTAAGATGAGCACGAACGGCAAATGATAAGCTACCCTTATGAAAATATATCAAAACATTATCAGAAGGAGAAATATGCAAAAGGACACGGCAAGAATTCATAAACTGTAACCTAATAATAGTACATCCAATTGGAAAATCTATGAAACTAAAGCAATGCATTCATACACCCGTATGAAGAGGTATTTTCATACGCGGCAAACCACCACTCATTTCTACATCTGGCATGTAAAACGGTCAAAAAAACTAACTGAAAGAACAAAGATCCAAATGAGAATACAATTGTGCGGAATAGGTATATATACCAATATGATACGGAAAAAATGTCTTTTATCAATCAGGAATATAGACACTTTTGGTCCCTTCTGTTTCACGATTTTTGCACTTCTATCCGTTTTCATCTTGACACTTTTACCCCTAATCCAAGCATCTCTTTTTCTACATTTCCAAAGTGCCACGTGTCCAAAATCTAGCATTGAAGCTACAAAATGCTCCAGCCAAAGAGAACTTGACACATGGAAAAATAAAAGGACGGAAAAGGTACAAAAATGCATAGACGAGAGGTAAAAGTGTCAAGATAAAACATTAAGGATAGAAATGCTAAATTCGTGAAACAAAAGGGACTAAAAGTGACATCTGAGTAGAACCTTCAGTGCAATACCACCACTGGAAGCACCAGATGCAATGTGTCCTTCAGAATCTACGCATATAACTCCTATGGTGTCCATAACGCTATCCTCTTCTGACAGATTTTCATCAGAAGATACGCTGCCGACTTCATTCCCTGTCAGCCAAACACCAGGAAGAATCTCTAACGCAGAATGAAATGCAGACCCAATAAAAAGAAGTAAAAGCCACTGAAATCTGAAAATAAAAATTTGCTGCCATAAGTTTGTTAGCACAGGCATGGATACATGGATACCAATACGTGGATACAAGATATGCTGGTCCAGGATTTTTAAAATGCAAGATACGGTTATGGAAGGGCATAAATATTTAAACAATAGAGACCAAATTGTACATATAATGAAACTACAGGATCAAATTATAAATATTAAAAATCATACATTAAAACAACTTTTACTGGATTTCTATATTTTTAATAGTTTTTCTTCATTTTGGGTAGCTTTTCATTATTATTAGTCGATTTTCTCCAATTCTCAACTAGGTTCATCATGTATGTGAGTTATGGATATGTATATGCGGAAATTACCTTATAGGAAATAAGCTGTTAATCAGTGGAATAATTTACCTGACATGGAACCAGTTGCTCGGGTGGAATTAGTGATTCTTACAGGAGCATTTTTGCTGCTCTGGCGTCTTCAAGCATTTTTCTGTATCTTACCCAATGAACTTTAGTCCTTTCAGTTATCAACCACTAGAGCATCATACAAAAAGGCGTGATTAGAGGTGTAAATGAGCTCAGCTGCTCACAAGCAGTTCGTTGCTCGGCTAGCTCATATGAAAACTTACTAGAACATGAGCCGAACTCGAGCAACTCATTAAAGAAAACTAGCCGAACTCGAAACTTGAATTGAATGCTTACAAACATTATTGAATTTTTTTATTATTATATTTAAATGTAATTTTGGCTTTTGAATTTTTTGAGCATAACGAGCTGCTCAAGCTCCGGTATGAAAGTGCTTGAAACTTTTTCGAGCATAGTCGAACCAACCTCAAACATTGCTCAAAACTACTTCGAATCGAGTTTGAGCATGACAAATTTAATATATATCAGAGCCGAGTGTGATGCTTCCTTCCATCCAAGGATAAAGGATCAGCCTAGTCAACATAGATTTCTACCAACATAAAGTGACAGCTGACAGAATACGTTACCTCGTCGTTCTCTTCATTATTCACAGGTAAGGCAATACCCTTTGACTTGGCCCATCTGTATGCACCTTCCCCAACCAAAAACCTGAGCAATCAAAAAATAAAAATTAGATATAAAAAAGAATACCAACGAGACTTAAATCCATTAACTGCGAATGACTAACGCATTTACAAGCACAGAAAAGAACACGACATGTTGGTAATGATATTCACTGGATGAAGTATATATATATATATATATATATAGGAAACTGAAAGAACATAACAAATTCTCATATACATAAGACTACTTCCATCACTTCTTCTTTTAACAAATTCGTTATTTTACAAACTCAAACAATATTTTTCTCTATTTTACAAAATCCCTATTCAGAGTGAAATGCATCAACATCTCTATAACGAAAATGCAGAGAAAGAGAGATCAAAATGCATAGGAAAAGCAAGAAAAATTCATACATGGGTGGAATTCGACCAAGCAGAGATACACCTGAGAGCTGCTCCTTAACCATCAAAGCGGCTACCCGGATAGGATTTCTCACGCCTGCTAACCATTAACTTCACAGAAATGCATAAAAATCAAATGATAAGTGAATCCATAAAATGCATTCAATGGAAAATATAAGACTCCTAATAGCAAGTCTTTCTGATTGCTTTTTAAGTATATGGGCGTCTTTAGCGTCACCACAATATTTTTAACGTGGCACCACACCGGAAACAATCAACTGGCGGATAGTCGATACTCAGCTCTATGATTGACTGGACAAAAGTTGAATGTATTGTGATGCCAAAAACAGTAGATTTTATGTGGTGCCAATAAAGACGCCCTTTGAGTATACCTAAAACAATACGATGATTACCTGATAAGGCTCCAACAGCACCAAATGCTCCTGACTCACCATCCATAATACTGGCATCACATTCAACATGGCCATCCTCCGTCAGGTTTGAACCTCGCCCGGCATTTGTGCAAGGATCATCCTATCAGGAAATTGCCATGACAATATTCAAACCTAGAATTACCAATTAAGACTAATAGAGTAGATAATTATTCTTCTTTCTTCTTCTCTTTGAATAGCTAAGAACTGATTAACATTCATCTGTAGATAAATGCTTCCACATCCAAGCCAGTCATGTCAACAACCATACACATAGCAGGATAAACAAGCTTGACACATGGCATAAATGGATTTAAAAGGGAAAAAGAAATGCATAGACGAGAGGTTAAAATCCAAAGATGAAACTTTAAGACGTGAAGAAAAAAAAGGACTAAAATTGCTTTATCCCTACCAATGGCGGATAAAATTTAACAATCTGACTAATCAAGGCAATCTTTTGAGAGAAATATATAAATCACACAAACATAATTTTGCATCATCAAGCATATTTAATAAAATAAAAATAAAAAATTTAAACACAAACACAGACAGACAGAGACTCGGAATATAATATACATACAAAAAAGGGGAAAATTAATACCTCCAATACTTGAATAGCTGCAACAACAGCATCTATACATTGCTCAGAGCCCTGAAATTATATACAAGATAAGCTGTAAGACTATCTTGTATAGAAACATGAAGGTGACACAAATTAGTTATCATCTGTGCTTCTATTACTATTAAGCTTCTATGGCGTTCAAACAAAAAAAAAAGAAAAAAAAGGCAGACCGGAGACTGCCGGAGGACAGAAGCGGCGGCAAGACAGGCGCGTCGCATAACAGAACGGAGAGCTTTCTCATTAGACGGCGCGTGATATCCAGCGCCGACGTGCACGGCGACGAAGTATCTAGGTCTTTGATCAGTTACTTCTCCCGCCATGTAAAACTTGCTGACGTTTAAACGTTGGCTTAGAAGTAGTTACAGTAATAAGTCGAGTCAAACCGAGTAGTTGCAGGTGGGCTAAATTTTATTCGGTTACATGCTTGTTCGTAATGGTTAATAAAAATTTATTTTCAATCTCAACTCGTTTAAAAGACAAATGTTTAGCTCGGTAACTGTATTTTCACCTTGCATCTCGATTTTGGTATAAGTTCGGCTCATTAAGGTATAAACATCATCATTATACAAAAAGTATTAGATGAATTTATCTATTAGATGAATATATAACTTGGAATTTGACATCTTACGTTTATGCTGTATATTAGTTTATCAATATAAATAAGCTTGCGAACATAATCAAAAAAAATCGAGCCAATCTGGTGTTCATTTGTTTTGAAAAAGAGTTTATAATCATTTTCAACTTTGTTTGTTTATTAAACGAACGATCACAAACAATCCCGTGACTTAAACGGACCAATCTTGAATATGATTTTCCCATGCACTTTATAAAAATTTAACTTCTTTTTATTTATTAAACAAACAATCACGTACAAACTCGTAACCTAAACAAATACAAGCTTGAACAATAGATACTCGACTCGAGTAGTTAAAGAAGCTCTAGTATCATCACTATTCACTACTAAAAAACTTTCCTTTCACTACTATTTTGGCAAGTTTACTGCATGAGTTGAACCTTACAAAGGAGAGTATACCTAATACCAATGGGGATCTAAAGAAATTACAGGGGACACGGGAGTAAATTCAAACATCCACCAAAAACACTAATAGCTTTTTTATGTTTTTTTAATTTTTTTGAAGCAAGCTTTTTTACGTTTTTAAACAGCAAAGATACATCATTTTAATATAAACCAAAAAAAAAATAAAAAATCTAGATCTCAGTGCAGACACTGGACCCCACCCCACCCCATGTGCCTGATAACCCCTCCCCCCATCATAGTCCCATCTTAAGATGAATAACATACCAAAAAAGGTATAAATAATATATATAGATCATTTGTATCATAAAGAAAATGTGCTTGTTTGGTAATATGTGAATCAAAATAGAAGGTACACAAGGAACATTCAATACAACAAATAGTACAATGTAAAAAGGTATCGAGAAATTCTTGTATAAAGAGTCGTTATTGCACCACACTACAGTACGAGTGACATAAAATAAAGACATTATTTTATACACTCACACGCCCGTCCGGTGCCATAAATACTCTCCACCTAAAAATCTCTCATAGGTATATAGAAAGAAATCAAAAAAAAAAAAAAAAGCAAGATGTTGAGACATCTCCCTCCCTACTGTTTGCCAAGGAATATGCTTGTGCATTGTTTTATAGTATCATCTGGACTTGTAACTGATATAAAAAACAAATTAGTATAGTTAGGGGACCAAAAATGTCGATATAAAAGGTAAGACTTAGTTTTGAAACAATAAAGAAACATGAGGACTTAAAGTGTAATTATCCAGGTAATATAATAACACGAATAAATAAAAGATTAAAAGGTTACCTGTATGGCCAACTGTTCTGTCTGATTCATATATCTCAAAATCATTCCCTCCCTGTAGAGAAAAAAAAAACAGAAACCAAGAAGCTGTCAAATGAGATGTTGAGCTACAAAAAAGTTTGAAACTTTTATGTAGGCCCGTTTTTGAGGTTTTAACAACGGAATGGATTGGATGTGATTTCATTCCTGCGTTTCACACACAATAGAACGAAAAGGGTGATATTTCTATATTAATAGGTCACTGCACTTCCTTATGAGAAACAGTGTTCGATTCTTATTCCCAACCCGAATAAAAATCCCCCTTTCGTATCTAAACACGTTAAAATGATGTGTGTGTGTGTGGGGGGTGGGGGGATTTTGTTATGTAACATATCGTGACTGTTTCAAGGCAGAGGCAGACACACATATGGTTAAGGGATTTCGTGGAGCCCGTTGAACCGAAGAAAACTAGCAAATATATAACACTAAAAACAAGTTTGTGTACCCGTTGAATAAAAAAATTTATGCACCCGTTGATTTTTCTTTTCTTCTTCCTTTTTTTTTTCTTCTAAATCCGACACTATTTTAAGGTGAGAAGAAGAAAATTCAGAAGTAAAAGATAACGCCGCCACCTTATAAGTTTTGTCGCCAAAGAAATGAATCTCCTGAAAATCATCAAGGTATCTCAAACAATATGTCTTATCCCATCCTTGAGGAAACACCTGCTCAAAATTTTTTTTCCCTCCAATTAGCAAAGCAAACTATTTATTTAGCTATCAAAAACGTCCCTCTCTCATTAATTAAAGAGATACGACACTTTTCGTCTCTTTTGTTTCACGCTTTTTGCATTTTTTATCCTCTATGTTTCATTTCCACACTTTTACCTTTCATCTATGCATTTTTTTTCTACTTTTCCGGTCCATTTTTGCCACGTGTCAAGCTTTCATTGGTTGGATCATGTCGTACCTTCAACCTTAGGTTTTCAACACATGGCATATTGGACTGAAAATGCTAAAAAAAATAAAATAAAATTGCATAGATGACGGATAAAAATGCTAAGATGAAAAATGCAAAATTCAGAAAAAAAGGACCTAAAGTATTGTTATCCCTTAATTAAACATAATTTCAAGCTTAATTAAACATCAGGACTGATGATTACTCACATCAAAGCTAATTTGTCCGCCAATCGAAAAGGTTAGATTGAAATCTGCAAACTTCTCCCGTAAAATTTTCACCATCTTTGAACGCACATTGTGAATCTGAAACATAATAATCAACATCACAATTCTGATTTTGGTTTTTAAAAAAAATAAAACTGCTTAACAAGATATGTATCATGAACGTAAAATGATAATGTCATCAAATTATATCACTTTACATATTTTTAAACGATTGATGATCGATATGGGTCTCGCACATTGATTAATGGTCTACAAATATATTGTTTTACGAACTGAAAATGATACTGTCACTACACATATTTGTATCATTTTCACCAACTGTAAGAAGGAGAATGATACTGTGAGTACATTATGTCAGTGCACATATCTGTACACCATATATGGATGGCTGTGGGTCCCACCAATTGATTAACGGTGTACAAACGTGTAGTGACAGCATCGTTTTCACGAACCGTAACGCAATTATATGCATAAAATATACTACCTTGTCATACTTCTCAAACTCATCTCTTTCTTCTTGACTACAGTTTCTTCCAATTGGTGATACATTTAGCATCCCACTTCTGAACTCAATAAAGGTACCCCTGGAAATAAAAATGCTTCAAAAAGGTCATGAATAAATTGCATAAACTATCTGCAGAAGTAAAAAAATAAAAAATAAAAAAATAAAACTACAACAAAATCAAAGTAGTGCTTACCGTTTTATTGGAATATCCAAGTCAGCAATATAATGAAGAGTGAAATTTATGATTTCCTGCAAAATAGTTTTTAGGTGTGAAAAGACTCTCCCTACGATAAACATGCAGGCAAAAATAAGTTTTTTTTTTTCGTTTTTTTGTTTATGACTTTGGGAAAGTATGATCAATTTTGTAGTGACACTACACTAAATTTACCGTCGTAACACCACACACATAATAGACCTTTTCAATTGTAGACCATAGAATCGACTTTCAGACGGTTGATTGTCATAGTTGACTTTTTAAAGGTCGATTCTATGGTCAGGATAAGACTTATGAAAGCTCGAACGACAAATGTGTGGTCTCGAAGTAAATTTCAAGTGGTGCCATTAAAGATATCCTTCAGTAAAAATATCTTGTGTCTTTAAAATTCATGACTTCATGGTAAAAGTTAATCCTTACCTTGAGCTTTTCTTCACCAAGATATGTTTTCAAGCTCTGCACGAACGAAATAATTCAAAAAAAAAAAAAAAAGACAAATTATGACAAGAGCTCCAAAATATTCAATAGCATGTGTTTTTAACTTTCAGGAGGGAGATTCTATTCTTAACAGTTTCAACTAATGTTGTTAAGGAGAAGTGCAATTTATACATTTATTCGATCATTGGGTTTTATGTTCCCCTCTGCAATTTTGTAAATATTGTTTTGCTTCTCCCACAATGATGAGATCTTAACTAGTTCTCATATATATATATATATAGATGAGGTAGTACCTGAGTTCCAATTAGATTGCCAGCCTTATGAGCCACTAAGCCATTTTCAGAAAACACAAAATCATAATCACTTGTAACTGCACACAGGGTTAGAAAAAGGTATAGTTAAGTGAGAAGACACCTAAAAAGGTGTGTGTGTATATATATATATATAATATATACCAATTATTCAATAATCTTTATGATTTTTTACAGTTCTGAGTAGAGAATCTGTTTCAGATGGTTTTAGTGGATCTAACTAATTGATTAGGATCTCTATTTTACAGATCTACCGTGTTTTACAATATTTACCGTAAGTGCTCTAATAACATACAAAATTATAATCCGGTAGCTAATGTGTACTGAAACTATGGACCTTCATACAAAAACTAACCAGTTTTTCCAAGTTGCTCTGATATTTTCACAAGGTCAGAACCTCCAACAACACCAACTGTGACAATCTGAAAATCATCACACAACAAAAAAAAGAATGGTTACTTGTTTAACAAGAAACGAAAAACAGCAAAAATATAACCTCTCATTAAAAGAAGTAGAAAGAAAAAAGCAACACCGATTCACCTTTCTTAGTTCTTGAATAAATCTCAAAGTCTCTGGGGCAGCCTCCTAGAAAAGGAGGGGGAAAAAAAAAAGTGACCATAACATGAGCCCATAAGCACTTGAGTTGTATTCCAGCTTAAACAAGATGATCAAAGAATAACATAACTTATAACAATGGCGGACCCAGATTTTTTTTTTTCAGTGGGTGCACCGGAACAAATTTCGAAGATCGAGTGGGGAAATTAGTAGTGTTTTTACATTTTTCTACCAACAAAACTACGTCGTTTTTCGGATCTCAATGGGCACTGGCCCCCACCCTACTCCACTTGGGTCCGCCCCTGACTTCTAATCGATCAAATTTGGAAGGGAATGACAACCCGATGTATGGAAGCATCCTACTTACATGGGCTTCAGGAATTATGATGCACATATACTTCTGTCTAGTAGTTGTGTCCCTTTTGTGGTACGTATCCGAACTAGATACTTAGGATAACAATTGGGGATGTATTTGTAATTTTAATAACTCAGATATGTGAAATGAAGAACCATGTTGAAATGGAGTAAAAAATGCCGGATAATGAATGAAAAACTTCCAAAACAATGAAAAAACAACCCGAAGAAAGCCACTAAAAAATGTTTAATTGTATGTGCTCTGATATTTATTAATGGTCCGTATAGTTTTATCACGTGCAGTTTCGTCCTTATATTTTTCATATTTACGCATATGCCCTTTGTACCTATATAGTATATCCTACACTTTTTCAAAAATCCTGCACTTATGTCTCCTGTGTCATACCCATGAAACCTAAACCCAAATTCAAGCAAAAGTCAAAACATACAGAGAGACAAAAAAAAAAATATTTGTAAGATACCTTCCTGGGAGCTGTAAGTGTGCCATCAACATCAAACAGAGCAATTACACCAGCCTTTTTTGCAGCCATTGTCAAAGAGTAGATACTGCGAATATATTTGAAATCAAAACTGTAAACTTCCTACATCCAATTCTCGTAATCACATTGAAAAAAAGGGGAAAAAAAGGACCCGAGATCCACAAAATCCAATAATCGAATCTGAATGTAACACCCCGTTGAGTTACCTGATCTGCAATTGGTACAGGTTACATGAAGACTCAAACAAACACAAACACAAACACATACAAACTGGAACCCCGATAAGATAAAAGTCCAACAAGAAAGTAACAATCTCAACATAACAAAAGACAATAGTGAAGCTATCTTCAAAATGCCAATACATTAGCGCGTGGCTCCCGAAAATCTACTAACTTTCTTATAAATGTAAGTAAACAACATTGCTCAATAAGAAACATGGGTTTATAGTCACCCCAAGAAGGTGATGCATAAAAACTAGCTCGTAAAGTCTATTAGAATAAACCGTTAAATAACAAGGTCATCATACTCATAACATCTAATGGCGCGGAATTAGCTCGTCTACAATGAACATTAATCAACAACATTTCTTTACAAAATGGACATCAACTTCATAGCTTCCACACACCCAAAACACCATACATTAGCCAAAACAAAAAGGAAAAAGGAATTATTTTTCTTACTGAAAATTTAAGTTACATTCACCAATTGCCCAAGAAAAACCAGGGGAAGAGTTTTATTCAGGGCGTCTTTAGCGGAACCACCGCAGTGTTTTTAGCAATGATCACTACACCATTATACCGACAGAAAATCGATTCTAACCTATAGAATCGATTGAGCAAAAGTCAATGGATTCTGCAAAATGTGGTCCCAAAAGGTAAAATCTTTATTTATAGCAATTGCTATAATTGCATCAAACCAATTCATTCATCACAAAACAAAACCTTACCCCCAATTTGGTTCTTTTTAACAGAAAAGAGAGGATAAAGCACAATTACCCAATCAACAATCAATCAATTAACATTTTGCATGAAATTCACCAATGCCAATTCACCTCAATTCGGTTCAGAGAGAAAGGAGAGTAAATTGATCATTACCTTTTGTAGCAAAAAAAGAGGGTAGACTCCAAATTCCACCGATTTGCTGCTACTCTGTAAACTAAGATTTGCTAGAAGCGTGAAGCGGATATTAAATGAAAGCCCAGATGCAGATTTGAAGGCTCTAGATCGGTAGATTATCAATGCAGCAAGACTTTTTGTGAGTAATTTCTGTGTGGTTGCTTGCTTAGTGATGTGTGAACTTCCCACGTTCCAACTGCATACTAAACGCCGAGGATGTTGATTCATGCATCATTTGATTGAAGAAAATGAATAATATAATAATAAACCGTCGATGAAATTCCGCCAGTTTTTTTTTTTTTTTTCAGTTTCACCATTTTAATTAGGCTTTAAAAGAAAGTCTGTTTTTTTTTTTTTTTTTTTTTTCTTTTCACCTCAGATGATAGTAAAGTATGAATATAGTAACAGCTAGGGATTTAATCGTTTATTCGCAGACTAATATGCGAAAAGCAAAATAGTTTTTTTTTTTTTAAGGGCTATTTTGGCTATTTGCCTTAATAATAATAATAATTGTACTATTGTAATAATAATAAAGAGATTTTATTGACTATCATGAAAATACTCTGAACACCGTGATTACCGTATGACAATACACAATTAATATATGATACCATATTTTTCACACGAAGGAATGCCACCACTAACATTGATATTTTTTTATCTACAAAAACATCACCCACGCTAGAAAGTGAGATCGGTTTTCGGGCCCCGAACACACCTTTCCGATCCCGAACCGATTCGATTCGGGATTCTATTTTTCTTCCCTGACCCATTCCGATAAATTCGGGATCTCGAAAATCGGGATCCAGGATATTCGAGATCGGAAGGTCGGGAATGAATTTCCGAATATATGATCTTAAAATATATTCATATTTTTATATAAAAGGACGACAATAACTCGATCATAGCTCATAAATACATCAAAATTAAAAGTTAAAACAATCAAATTAGAATTAAAAATACCGGAAAAATAATCTTCAATCCCAATTCGATGAACAATTTGACTTATCTCCAGAAAGTAATGAAACACTAAATCCATAAATAATTTAGTAAATCGTGTGAAATCATGAGGAAAAAAATGAGATAGAAAATTGAAGACTTGAAGTAAAGAATCGATATCAGAAATTTGAGATAAATAATTACCGGATCGAAAGTGGTCGGAGAAGACACTGATCGGCGGCGGAATCGAGCAATGTGAGTCAAGGTCTCGAGCGGCAAACGCAAGTAGTTTTTCTTTAGGTTAAGGGTAAAATGTGGGATGAGGGTATTTATATGGGTGGAATTCAGATTATATTATATATATATATATATATATATATATATATATATATATATATATATATATATATATATATATATTAAATATATAAATATATATAAGTATTATATATATACATATTTATATGTATTAAATAAGTATTTAATATATATATATTAAATAAGTATATTAATAAAATAAAAAATAAAAATACAAATTCGGTCGGGATCGGGATTTTTCGAGATGGAGTTTTGAACCCGATCCCATTCCCCGTATTAACTGGTCGGGTAAATTCCGATTTTTGGTCGGGATCAATTCGGTCGGGATTATACGGGTCGAACGGGTCGGAAATCGGGTCGGGTCGGGAAAAGCGGGATTTTTGCCACCCCTAACCCACGCCATGCGGACGATGGTCGACATTGTTTTACTCACACCGATCGTTGTTGAAAAGAAAGCCTAGGTTGCTTTTCAACTCCGATTGCTGGCGTTACACAACCTACCTTTTTCCCCTTGGATTACAACCCCTTCACCGAAGTAGATTCTAGGCTAGACTAAGATGTTTGTAGATGTCCATAGGCATTTGTATGGGTAATGATATGTCCAGAACACACGATATATTTTACACTTTTGATTATAATGTAAGAATAATTGATCGATGACGGTCTCATCATAATCTTTAATGTGAGATGTGGCGTGTATATTTTGTTGTGTACTACATAACAATTTCCTTATTTTTAGTGCTTTAATCGTGAGTATACCCATGATCCAATATGACTTTGTAAAGCCGATTGTATGTTCATTGTTAATATGATGTTGTTATTGGTACACATTTGAATAAGATTTAGATATCAAAAATAGACATTTGACCCGTGTAAAATTGAATATGAAGCTTCGGTGGTATAATGTCATGGGCATGGCCAAAATAACAATCGCCTTCTAAGGGAAAAAAATGTTTAAAAATAAAAAAAAAGGAAATATATAATATTTATTTGCCAAGTGTAAAAAAAAAAGGAGAAAAATAATATTTTTTTTCTCGAATGGTTTTCACTAGGGTCTGACCTGACTACCCAGTGGAGAGATCATGTTACGAACTCGCTACGGGTGAATTAATGGGTATGTATTTCTTTTCGTAAAAAAAATAAAAAATAAAAAATACTACTCCCTTAGTTTTTTTTATATGTCGCAGAGAGAAAAATCACACATATTATGAAACTAATTAATATGTGTATTGGAAATGTATTTTTTGAATATGTAAATATTTTGTTGGTAAAGAAATTTTTAGTATTGGAATTGTGTTTTTTTTATTTGAAATTAAATATTTTGTTGGCAAAGGAGAAAAAAATAATAAATGATACATTGAAAATGTAAAAAAATCATAGATAAATAAAAATATGATAAATTCTGAAATATGATGATAAAAAAACGGAGGGAGTACCTCCGGTCCAAAATATAAGTCATCCTAGGAGTTTTCACACAGATTAAGTATGTTGTTGAATGTCAATAATTTGAAAGTTAATGTCTAAAATACTCATTGACTATCATTAATACAATAGTTGTTAAGTAATGAAAATTTGTTTGATTCATAATAAATTAATGGTAAGACAGAGAAAGAATAATAAATATTTTATTAATAATATAGAATGAGTGACAAGTAGAAAAATGTAGGATGAGTTATATTTTGGACCGAAAGTAGGAAAAAAATCTCAACCTTGTTTGGGTTAAGATTCTATCAATCGTGGCGGGCACCTGACCGTTGTTCTCGTTGGCCACGCGCCTCTCTCTTCCCTCCCTCTTCCTTTTTCTTCACCAACGACAGCCTGTGCAGCTTGAAATCCCTTTGCCCATTCGAATATTCCCTTTCTCTCCCTATTTTCTTTGTTGATTTTCATTTTCTGATTATTTGGGACCTTTCTTTCGTTTAAGTTCACCAAAATTTTTACCATCTGGAATTTTTTATTTTATCTCTCAACGGTGTAATTGCATCTTCAAGGACAAGCAAAACGCCTCTTTTGCGTATTCTTGAATCCAGAGCTTTTCTTGCTTTGAAGGAAGAATTAGGTAAGCTATCCATTTATGTTCGCAAATTGTCTCATTTTTTTTCCAGCATTTTGCTTGCTTTAAGCATCTCCATTGTTAAATAAGTTCGATCTGGATTTTTTTTACGTGGGAAGTGAATATATGATTGATTGATAATGGGGAATTATGAATTAATCTAAGCTTTAATTTTCTCTTCTATCCTAACACTGGGTGGTTTAATTTGTCATGATTTGCAAGTGAATTTCATGGCGTTGTAGGATATATATCTGAATAACATTACATTTTTTTTTTTTGGATTGGGGATGGTTTAATGTTGTGTATTTAACAATGTTCTTAGCTGCCTTTCCGTTTTTTCAAGATTAAGGCTTGTAAAGAATATGCTCTTTGGAGGGTGGAATCCCCTTTCAAATAATTAGTGTAGTGATCCCATAGTTTTCAAGGCGCTTGCGTAAGGAAAAAATCGAGGTCTTATCGTCTAGAAGGTAGGCGGCGAGGGCAAGGGTGTCCTGGGGGCAGGCCAACAAGGCCACGGCTTAGGCCCAAGGCCCTTGTTTTTATATGTCACCAGTGTATATTAAGTCTGTCTGTTTTATTCGAGCTTAAAAAAAAATTGTAAGTCCCAAATCAATACACTTGCTTAGTTAAAAAAATAAAATGTATACCCTAAAAATAACCAATACATCGTAATTTTTTGTAGAATCAAGGGTCCTAGAACAAAAATTTAGCCTAGGGCCCAAGAGTAGTCCGGGACGCCCCTGAGTGAGGGTTGTCTAGGCATGATGTACAAAAAAAGGGTTCTGTGTGTATTTCTGTCTGAGTTGGTGCATGTATAAACTAGTTCAATCGATATCATTAAGCCGTTAGAACATATTACATATGTAGGCGCATGCAATTGTTTTGATGTGGTGGCCGGAGCTTAGGGTTACAATGCTCACAAGGCACAATTGAATATTTGTTTGATAGTAAATAGGAATTAGTCTTTTTTTTGTGGACTTTTACGGATTTTTTTTGCTAATTGGCTTCTTTTCTTCAAATTTTTCCGTAATCTCTTAGCATGGTGAGGCGAGCCTAGGCAACCAGGCGTCTAGGCTTCGCCTAACGCTTTAACAACTATGGGCGATACTTTTTGTGTTCCTTTTACAATATTAAAACACAATTGTCTTAACGTGTGTCTTATGCTTAAAACTCAATAGAAACACACCTTAAAACACTAGTAACGTGGATATAGAGTCACTGCAGAGAGATCATATCACTGATTTCACGGATCCCAGTTGGGTACTTTTAGCTACACAAATAGCTAAGCTTTAATAATCTGACTAAGTGTCTATGCATTGATGGGGGTGTATTTGCCAATGCAGTTGACATCTCAGAAGCAAAAACTCACTGATCTTAAAGACAGCATTGATGAATGGCCATTGTAGTTAAATGTTATGAAAAATGGACAACAAACAGCATCACCTTGCGATTTTCACGACTGCAAGTCTTCCATGGCTGACCGGAACTGCTGTCAACCCTCTTTTCCGAGCTGCATATCTTGAAAAACAGGATCAACATCGAAAGGTCACATTGGTAATTCCATGGTTATCTCTTAAAGATCAACACTATGTTTACCCTGATAAGATCACGTTTAATACGCCTGCGGAACAAGAAAAGTATGTCCGTGATTGGCTTGAAGCAAGGACTGGTTTCACATCATCTTTCACTATACGCTTTTATCCGGGCAAGGTAATCATTAGCAACTCTTTTTTCCCTATATATGTGGAATGAGGTTTCTATGTATGCTAACTAATTAAAGGGAGAGATAAGAAGGCTTGCCTCTTTTGTTTCATGATTTTTGCATTTTTATCTCCGATGTTTCATTTTGACCTTTATATTCCTCATCTATGTGTTGTTTTGCCTTTTCATTACATTTTTGCCACGTGTTAAATTTTTATTGGTTGGAACATGCTAGTTGTTTGGCACGTGAAACTTCGACCGCAAAATGTAAAAAGAAAAAAACATGAATGAGGGGTAAAAGTGTCAAGATGAAACACTAAGATAAAAGTGCAAACTTCGTGAAACAAAAAGGACAAAAAGTTTCTTTATCCGTATGTGTTGAATGAAGCTTGTATGTATGCTAACTAATTAAAAGGAAATTTATGAATGTGTATGATATTTTCAAGCTAGGTTGCCCGGGTACGTAGTGATACGTGGATATGGGATGTGTGGGTGCAGAGTTTTTGCAAAATATAGGATCTGGATATGGATATGGATATGGAGGGTATGTATGAAACTGTAATAAAACTGTAAAGGTCAAATAATACATCTTAAAGGATAAAGTCACTTTTTGTCTCTTTTGTTTCACAGTTTTTGTACTTCTATCCTAATCTTTAATCTTGACACTTTTGCCCCTTATCTATGCATTTTGTTTTACATTTTTAGTCCTAAGTGCAACGTGTCCAAAGTCTAGAATTGAGGATGCAACATGCTCAACCAATAAGAATTTGATGTGCGACAAAAATGAACTGAAAAGGTGAAAAAATGCATAGATGAGGGGTAAAAGTGCCAACATAAAATATAGGGATAGAAACGCAACAATCACATAGCAAAAGAAACTAAAAGTGTGTTTATCCCCATATTAAAACTTATATAGTAGAACATTTTTTTAATGGTTTTCTTCATCTGTGGGCAGTTTTTCATCATTTTGGACAACTTTTCATTTATTAATGGCAGTTTTTACTCAATTTTCACTACGATTCTTCATTTCACGTATCCGACTGATGAATATGCATTATTTTGAATCCCGTATCCAACTTTTAAAAACTACCCCCCCCCCCCCCTCCTCCCTCACCCCAGGTATGTATCCTAATTATCCAATGCATATATGTGACACCTCTCCATCTGCAAATAATTCTCGATGTGAAAACATAGAGCCGGGGGGCGGATCCTTGAATAGGAAAAAGAGTGGATCTGCAGGGTCCCAAATGAATTGGCTGTCGGATACCTATCAAATACAAGAATCATTGCCAGACTAAAGTATATGTGCATCATAGACTGTGAGACGTGCGCCATATAATATATCTTTGTACTTGCACCGCAGTTTTCATTGGAGAAGAGGAGCATTCTAGCACTAGGGGATATAACAGTAATTATACCAAATGAAGAAGCAGATATTGCAGTTCTTGAAGAACCAGAGCATCTTACATGGTATCACCATGGCAAAAGGTGGAAGAAAAAATTCTGGCTCGTGATCGGAGTTGTGCACACTAATTACCTTGAATATGTTAGGAGAGAGAAGAATGCTGTTGAAGCTTTTATTGTTAAACAGATTAACAGCTGGGTGATTAGCATATATTGTCACAAGGTATGTTCTTTGAAATTACCTTTTTGCCCAAAGTACAACATAATACCCTCATACATATTTAGTGCACATAAGGGTCGTGCCCCTGATGCGATGCATGTAGATCCGCCCCTGCCCGTGTATGGTGTAACCTAGATACCTAGCATGCGCCACATCATGCGGTCCGGTCCCACACTGCCTTATCAGCTGCCATGTCATGTTATAACATTGTTCACTTTGAACAAGGTTTCTTACTTGTATTTAAAAAATTCAGGTAATTCGGTTATCTGCTGCAACACAAGAATTACCTAGATCAATCATCTGCAATGTCCATGGCGTAAATCCGAAATTCCTGAAAATCGGGGTTGAGAAAAAGGGACAGCAACAAAACGGTGATAATAAAGCCTTTACCAAAAATGCTTACTATATTGGGAAAATGATATGGAGCAAAGGGTACAAAGAGCTTCTAAAACTTCTTGGTGATAATCAAAAGAAATTGTCTGAAATTGAAGTTGATTTATATGGTAATGGTGAAGATTCAGATCAAGTAAAGGAAGCTGCTGATAAACTGGATCTGACGGTCAGGGTTCATCCTGGGAAAGATCATGCTGATCCATTGTTTCATGAGTAAGAACCTTTTGCACTTTGTATAATATAATCATTACTTCTTTTCTGTACGGATAATTACACTTTTGGTCCCCTTATTTTCTTCACTTTCTCAAAACTGACTCCTAATCTTCATATTGACAAAGATAGGGGTTAGTGTTGAGAAACTGAAGAAAAAAATAGGGGACCAAAAGCTCTTACACCGGATAACTTTTAAAATTTTGATAGACGTCTTTAGTGGCATCACACAACACCTCTCTCGTGATCAGGGCCGGATCTGTGTTATTCCAGGGTGGGTCACGTGACCCCACTGAGATCTGGGGATTTTTTTTAGTATTTGTTGCTAAAAAATATCATTTTGTTGTTAAAAAATGTAGTTTTAGGCTCCGGTGATCCCACTGGAACAAATTTTTAGATAAAACAGTCCGGTGACACCATTGGAAGAAATTCCTGAATCCGCTAGTGCTCGTGATACCACACCAGCGTGTGAGGTTCGACTTTCTAGAGGTCGGACCTCACCGTGGTGCCCTTAAAGTAGTTTGGTGTGGTGCCCTTAAAGTAGTCGATTCTAAGGTCTAGACTCTAGGATTGTGTGTGTGTGTGTATATATATATATATATATTATCTTTGATGTATATACAGTTTATATTGTTGTTTTGAAAATAAAACAATGGTTTCTGATTCGTTTTTCAGCTATAAGGTGTTCTTGAATCCCAGCACCACAGATGTAGTCTGCACAACCACCGCGGAAGCATTAGCTATGGGTAAAATCGTCGTTTGTGCAAACCATCCATCCAACGACTTTTTCAAACAATTCCCGAACTGCCGCCTTTACAACAACGCCGACGGATTCGTGGAGGCAACTCTTACGGCTTTAAAAGACGAGCCTGCACCGTTGACTGATGAACAAATGCACGAGCTTTCATGGGAGGCTGCAACCGAACGCTTTCTTAAAGTTACACAGCTGAATGACGAAGACAATGATGTTATGACGCCGACAACGCCTGTCAAGAAATTGAAAAAGGCGCCTTCGAATAAGCTATTTGCATCGTCGTCATTGAGTTTTTCCAAGAGGTTTGAAGATGCTTCTGCCTATATGCATTTTGTTGGAACGAGTTTTCTAAATGAGCAACCAGATGAAGATCAATGCAAACAACTTGGCTTGCCTTTAACTTGATATATATATATATATATATATATATATATATATATATATATATATATATATATATATATATATAGGGTCCAGTGGATTTTTCCCTCTTCTAATCAGTAAGTTATGTAGTGCAATTTGTGTCTGGGGTGAAACATATGTTTAATTGGATCTTTCAGTGATAATTTTGAAGTTATGTAGTGTAATTTATACGTTCGCTGAACGTTTTTCTTGATCCGTCACCGATTATGTTTTTTCTATTTTTTCGGTTTTTTTTTTTCTTCTTCTGGATCTGTCACTGATTATATTCTTTTTATTTTTCTGCGGTTTTTTCTTCTTGATCCGTCACTGATTATATTCTTTCTATTTTTTCGGGTTTTAGCGAACGGACGGATGACACGTAGTATGAGAAGCAAATCTTAAGTCTTGAAATGAACGGCTCGACTTGATACTTTTTTGGTATCAATATCATACAAATCAATATGTTCAAATGACATTAAAACATACAAATCAATTTCCAAGTACAATCAATTATTTGGTTTGATATACACCGTACTATGTGCTTTTGTCTATAATCCAAAACTAGATGTTCGAGGTCTTTAAGAGCACCACATTAAATTTATCATTGTCCTTAAGTGCACAATATTATATGCCTATTCTTAAACCTTATATCTGATAGATTTAGTGTGGTGCCCTTAAAGTCTCCTTTACATTTTTTTGTTTTCTTAATAAAGCGAGGCTAGCTAGCATAAACATACTTCTAGTACCAACATGATTGTAGTTAATCATATAAATCCATATTCTCTGTGATATTAAAACATTGTGCGTTTTCACCCAGTTGTTGGTCTTGACATGTTGATGAAATATCTTGACAATCAATTATTTGGTCTCACATATCATATATTTCACCGTAGCAAATATGTACTTCTGGTTGACTGGAGTGTTCAAAATAACGATACTAAAGCGGTTATGATTTTCCATACGTGGAAGCACCCGTGGTTCTTGCATGGCGAACCGACTTCTTCTATAAGCTGAGTCCTACGTGTTAGATGCTTCAAAGATGATAGGTCTATCACAGGCAACTCGAATAGAGGACGTTGAAGACCATGTTCCTTATTGCGGCGTTGCAATGGGAGAAGAATAAAGCATTTTGGAACGGTGGTAACTCCCTTCTTTACAAGCCTACTAATTTCTTTGAAGACATTTGAAATCATTATCATGTTTCTATCCGAATAAAAAGGACCAGCATTAGGCAAGAATCTAAAATTTATGACAAACAATCATTATCTTATAGTGTGTGAAAACCTATAAAGGGACAGTATATTATTTATAAACATAGACAGTAGTCAATAACTTGTGTGTAACACCCCGAATTTTCAGAAAGGGTAAAATAGTAATTGGGTACGGGACAGGAGCATCACATTGTGAGTGAAAAAATTAACATACAATGTGAAAAATATCTGGAAAAATCATGAATGTGAAAACGTATTAAAATAATAAAATACGAGAAACAAACATAGAGATAAAACGAATAAGTTCACAAAATTTACAAAGTAACGATTAAAAAGAGATAAAGAGCCAAAAGTCCTTTTGTTGACACAAAATAAATAAATAAATAGACACACTCATTTTTTAGTTGCAAAAGACAAACAATTTTCAGACGGACAAAATTACCCTTTTATTAAAGGGACGCGCGATACGTATTATATATTACGCTTGCAGTTTGTTTGTTTGTTTGTTTTTTTTTTTTTTTTTTTTTTTTTCAAACAACCGCAACTTTTGATTTCTAACTCCGATCATCGAAATTTTTCACCAAAATTCATGTTTTTTTTGCTCTTCAATTTGAGCCCAAATACGATACTCCTTCCGACGTATATTTTGAAAGACGAAAAATATTTTTATTAACCGAGCGCTTTTTTTTTATAAACGATCAGAAGCTTTTGATTTAGAACACCGATCATCAAAATTGTTTCACCAAAGCTCATATTTTTTTTTATCTTCATTTTAAGACCGCATTTGATACATTTTCGATTTAGTATTTGAAAGCCGAATTTAATCGCAGATTTACACTAACACGATGATCGATGATCGTGATCGATATCGGTAGTATCGATGATCGTGATCGCGAGATCGATGTCGTGAGTATCGATGATCGATGTCGAGTTATACAAGAATATGCAGGAGAACATTCCACGTGATCGTTAACAAACTCAAGCAGATTAATAGCAAGTACAACAAACTATAGATTTAGTACAATATGTACATCGATTAACAACATGAAAAATAAAGAAAAAACAGATTTCGCTTGTTTAGTCTCTATTTACCATCATCAAAGCTATTTAATCATCTGAATTTGCTGTAAGGTCTTTATCCAGAGATAAAGATCATTCTCCAAATGCAAAATCCAGATACACTAACACACCGTGTTAAATTGGTTTATATGATACAATTCAGAAGAGATAGAATCATTAACTGATAACTTGATTAAGGTGTGGTGTTTATAACATGCAGGTTCAGTAGTTAATCACTTGAATTAAGCCTAAAAAGTACATCAGACTAAAAGGTAATACATAGAAGATCAGTACAACAGACTATAGTTTAGTACAACAGTACATCGGACTAAAAGGTAATACATAAGATCAATACAACTCTCAAACGAATCAACTATCACCAAATTATAAGAAGGATATTCAAGTTCAAAGAACTAAATTATCATGCCCGAATTCACAAGGTGATGAATTACAAGTTCAAGAAGCCAATGAACCAGCCTATCTATTACGTGATGATACAATGTAGATAAAAAACCTTAGAACACCAAGGCACATAGTAAGCCTATGAACTAGGCCTATCTATTGCATTAAGGCACCTGATAGACGCAATATCGATGATCGAGTATCGATGTCAAGTATCGATGATCGTGAGTATCGAGATCGATGATCAGGCTCAAAATGACTCTCCTTTCTTGATTGGAACAATATTGGCGGCTACGAAGCTAGAAAAATACACCGATTCTTCTCAAGATATTTAAGGAAATCCAAGATCTCGGAAAATGTCGAAGACTTGCATTGCATAATTGAAGAATTAATGCACTAGATTTTTGCACCAACCTTCAACTTGTATTTTACTCTCTTGAATTTTGGCTTCCAATTCAAATTTTTCTAAATGGAAATCTTGCTTGACGACTTCGAATTTGGAAGTTTCGGTCAATGGTCGTTTAAAAAAGAAGAGATAATGCTTTGTGTTCTTTCGGCCGTATGGCCGTAAGAGGAGTGATGATCAATATTCTCAATGTTTCCATGCTTTCTTTATCATCGGTAGTATAATCCCATGATTCAAGACACAAGCACAACGCTTTGAAAGCGGCATCCATTTGAAGCAAACCCACAGTTGGGTCGCAGCTTGTTGATCACCGTGGGACTTTCTCACTTTCATATTAATTGTTAAGAGCTCGTAAGAAATCGAACAAAAGTATCCAATTCAATTTCTCTTCCTCCACATCCCGATCCCATGAATCACTTAACAATATTACGTAGCTAATAAAGACTAAATTAAACCCATCATTGAAACCAAGATCAATAGTAGAAATTTCATTGCTTTTACTGCAAAAATAATAGCTTTTGACTTATTATTGTTCCTTAGGCGAAGAAACTCCATGGAAATTTGAAAGTTGCAGAGTTTTTGATTTGGGAATTCGAGAAATTGCTGTCAGATGAAATTGAACATAAATAATTAGATAAGGATGGGATTCGGGATCAAGATCATTCTCCACTGCAAATTGGTAGCTATCCGGAAATGGTCGAGACGAATTTGAAGGTGACGAAGTTGAACGGAATGGGTTATGTTCAGATTGAAGAAGTTGATACGCTGCTGATGATGGTCGCCATGTTTTCTAAGTAAATAGGGTATATTCGCCCGGCAGAATTTATTTGTCCTTAATGCAACTAAAAATTTGAAGATGGATTAAAGATTAAATAAGAGGGAAAAAGTGGACTTTTACCTAATTTTTCCTTAAAAAAATTACTTGATATTAGGCATAGAGATAACAATGAAAGATTTCACAAAATGAAATAAAGTAATGATAAAAAATAACTTACAATTATACCGGGAAAATCGTGTTGGTGTTGGATTAGTTTGTTGAGATATTCATATTCTTGATTCTATGATGGAAAACACCAGATGGCATGAATGTGGATGATGGTTGATAGTGTTAAGCAGTAAAAACCAATGATTACGTGGGAATAAAGAAAAAGGTGATATTTTGGAGAACGAAAAAAGAAACCCCTATATATATACAATGAATGTGTTTCTATATATATAATGAGTTATGCGTTCTTTGTAAAAAAATGTTGAACTCCAATAAAAAGGTTCTCCCACCGTTCGGTCTCTAGGATTGGTGGATGATGTAAATCGAGAGATGAGTGAGTTATGTGTTCTTTGTAACAAAAAGTTGAACCCAACCTAAAGTTCTTCACCACCCCGTCTCTACTGTCTAGGATTGGTAGAGTATGTAAATCGATGGACGTGTCTCAATGGTTAATTTACCTAGGCTACCTTAAGACCTATTTTTGTTAAAACGAGATGCTTCACATGAGATTCAAATCTTCACACTCTAACTAGGCTATTTTTGCTAAAAGGGGACGCTCCACACAGGATTCAAAACCCCACACCCTACCAGATTAAATAGCACTATAACACCTAAAGTTCTCTTAAAAACACTCAGCCATTGAGTTCACGTTTATACACGTGTTCTTAGTAATGTTGAGGTTAGGTGGTAGTTGTAATTTTTATGGTGGTAGTTGAGGAGGGTATTGATGATATGGTTTTGGTATGTGTAATAAATCGTGTGTCATAAAAAATTAAATTGGGTTTGATTTCCAACATTTTTTCTGCAAAGGATATTTTTGCAATTTCTTTGAAAACAAAAAATTCCATTATTGGCTACCTAGGCGGCTGCAGAAAAGATAAAATTCTTTTTTTTGAAACTTTCAAAAACATATATGCAGGCAAGTAGGCAACCATGTGGTAAAAGAGAGAGAAAGAAAATTTTGTTTTGGTCACCACTCGTTCTGTTTCTATTTAAATGTCACGGTTGCTAAAAACATAATTCCTCAGTCCCAATTTGTTTGGAATATTTTAGCACTCTTCAAATTTAAGAGAACATAATTTATTACATTGTCTAGTAATTAAAAACACGACTAAGATACAATTACATTCTTTTTATATTGTTCTTATATTTTTCAATTAATGTTGATATATGGCATTTTATATATTTATAAAGCAACTATAATTCTAAACATTAGTAATGAAACTTATTTGGGACAAAAAATATGTCTCAAATAAATTGAGACGGAGGGAGTACATATTAAGAAAAGTAGTTAATGTTTTGACTTAACATCGAAATGAGCAATAACGCCCCTTTAATATAATTAATGCAAAGTTGTTTCTAATCACTCACCCCTTAATAAATAAGGGTAGATGCAGACAAATAAAATAAATAATGTTTTGAAAATGTAATTACGATCGATAAAAAGAAATTTGGTTTTTAACAATTGCGACAGTTAAATATGAATGAAGAGATTATTTTTTATTCTATAAAAAACTAATTATCTCTCTTTTTCTTAGGGGAGAAACTAATTATCTATACTTAAATAAATGAGCCTTTAAATGCACAATACTAATTATCTCTCTTTTTCTTAGGATCATTGTGCTTAAATACACCACGTTACACGTATACTTTTAAACCTTGCAGTGGTGTCCCAATAGATTTGATGTAGTACATTTACATACTCCTAAATAAATAAATAAAAATTATAGGAAAAATAAACTTTTTATTAGCACAACCTTCATATGGTTGTAACATAAAACATCTTATAAAATAAATTCCTTTTCAAAATATCAATACTCTAACAATAACATATTGTTTTCTCAAAAAAATTAAAAAAATAGCATATTGTTTGTCAAACATAAATAAATGACCATCCTCATGGTGTCACTAAGTCAGAACGTATGCAGAATGAGCCGAGCCGAAGCACGATGTTCAAGCTCGAAATTCGTTTATAATCGGCAGACTCATTTCGCATTCGTTAAGACAAACGAGCCTAAAAGCCTCATTCAAGCTCGGCTCGATAAGAAAGGAAAATGTTCGAGCTCAAGCTCGAGCTCGAGAGATCAGCTCGAGCTCGAGATCAAGCTTCGCGAACAGGCTCGAACTCGAGCTCGGCTCGTTCAATAGCTAATTTTTTTAGGGGCTCGTTCAATAGCTTGGCTCGTTCAATAGCTCGTTCAATAGTTATTTGATATTTGTTTTATATATTTATATATTTATTATTTATATTATATATAATATATGTTCACGAACACTAACGCGTTAGCGCTCACGGCGAGCCATTTCGTCGTTCGTTCGTTTACTAAATGAGCAGAGAACCTTTTCGAGCTCGGCTCGATAACATAAATGAACGAGCTCGAACGAGTTTAAACGAGCCGAGTTCGAGCCTTGTTCGCGAACGTTCGGTTCGTTTAACACCTCTGGGTGTCACGATAGAAATTGTGTATTCCCATCGAACCTCACACACTGATAGGGTGGCCATGACACAAATCGTGTGGTGCCATTAAAGACTCCCGAGCAAATATTGAAAGCAAAGATTTAGAGCAGGATACAGGATAATCAAGCAAAACATAAACTTTTTTTCAAATCAAAACCAATGGAAACAAGTCTCCTAAATGGAAAAGAGAGGGTCAGGGGTGGGTGGGTGGGTGTGGGGGGGGGAGGGTGGGGAGGGTAATCCAGTTAAAAAAGAGTTTAATAACATCCAATGGATTACATAATGAATTAAACAAAACAGAAAGCAAATAATCTGAGCATTGAATTAGTAATCTGATGCAGATTGTTTCCATCCACCGAAATTCTCCTCTTGTCCAAATGATCTTTCCGCAGAGTTCACCTGTTTTGAAATGTGAAAACTAAAATTTACGAATTCAATACATGTTCATGATCAATATATATATACTAAAATTTAAAACTTTGACATTCATTCATGTTCATGATCCATATATATATATATATATATATATATATATATATATATATATATATATAAAAGCCTTTCAAACGACTCGTTTTAATGGACACATGTAGTAGTATAATGAAAAATTCTGGCCAGATTTTGCTCACGTGTCTTTGAAATTACGGAAAAAATCAATTTTGGCAAAAATCAATTTTGGCACGAAAAAATGAAAAAATTTAGAACTTTAAGATGGTGAAAAATAATGGGTTCTGCGAAAAAGAGATGGTGGAAGACCAGCAAGAATGTGTAGTAGAGTAAACATTTGAGAGATCAAGATGTTTACTTCAAATCTACTTTCGGGACACACCAACCGACATTCGACCTCTTGACAAATCGAATCTAGGCTCAATATTCGACTCTGCAGAGTCGAATGTCCGTTTGTGACATCTACAAAGTCGAACCTAACCCAACATGTACCTCTTTACTTTGGCCAAACACATCTTTTTTATTATCAAAGCTATATGATAAGAGTAGTGCTATGATGACAATAAAATTATCACAACAAACAACACTTTTACACCATTGATCAATGTGTATGATACGCGATTCCCACTGTAATCAACGGTGTAAAAGTGGTTATTTAAACTGCTAAATTTACCTGAGGAATGAAAGTTAAAGCAAGCCGGATTTCTCCACGATATTGCTCATCTTTGACAACATTGTAAGAAGTAGGTGGAATGTTTCCTTCATATAAAACTGGGTCCAGTGGGATTCTGTTTTACCAAAATTACCCCCACATTTATACATCCAAAAATATTATAAAAAAAAAAACGTATTTAAACACGATACACTTCGCGATTCTCAAAGACAAAACAAGAAGAAAAAAAAACTATGAATCACTTACAGTGCCTCTCCAACAAAATCATCGTTAGTGAAAGTGTCCTTGTCCATTAGTTTAATTTTCAGCTCGGAAACACCTTCAGAGATCGAAAAAAGAAACGTTTCGTTCCACTCGGGTGATGTTCCTGCACCTGTTCGGAAAATCAAAACAGTTAATTTATGTTCAAGGTAAAGGCAAAAGCAGCCAAAAAAACTCTGGATATTACCAAACAAAAACCAAAATGCACTGTTTTTTTAGGTTTCTCAACCGGTTCATATACGGATCACATTGGACCCGATTATTCGGGTTCAATTCTTGATGGACCTCATTTTGAAGGGTTGGAATCTCCCAAAAGTTGTTTTTATGTTCACAAGGTTTGAACTCGAAACTGTGTGAATAGAAATCCAAGTTTTTTTTACCACTAGACTGAGCATGTTAGCCATTATAAAACACACCATTAGTAGCACCAAAAGCGTTTTTACAACAAACAATCGACTCTATAACTGAGAATCGACTTTCTGCAAGTTGTTTGCCAACCAAAAGTCGATTTTCAACTTTAGAATTGAATCCGTGGACACCAGAAATCGATTTTATAGCCGAGAATTGACTTTCCACTGTCAATTATGACGATCTACCAACAGAAAGTCCATTTTCAGCTTTAAAATCGACTGTATAAAATTCGATTATTACTACGGACACCGAATACATTTCACTTTTTCAAAGTCCATCTCATAACTGTGAACTGACTTTCTGCTGGTCGAATGTGACATTTACCAGCAAGAAAACAATTCTCAACTCTAAACTTGAGATTGAAAAAGTAGATTGTTACCGTGTGTCACAACGAAAACATTCAACATTTTCAAAGTCAATTATATATATAGCTGAAAATTGTATTTTTTTTTAACCAGTCGATCGTGACAATCTACAAATACAAAGTAGATTCTCAGCTCTAGCATTAAGAATGAAAAAGTCGATTATTACTGTGGTGCCATTAAACACGTTACTTAAAAGAATGCTAATAAAAAACGCACCATTTGCAACACTACTTTTCTTCTCCTGACTCCGGTAGGTGAGAATAGCATAAGGATCCATATTAGCTGCTAAAAAACATTTAAAAACAGTTCAAAATATAATCAAATTAAATGAAATTTATTACAACTTCAAAGTTATTGTAGTATTAAAAAAAACACAAATTCATGTATGCATCTAGTTAACAAGGTAACAGAAGATGATAGACCATGTTCAATTCAATTCTCTCTGTATTAACATATCTACCTCCCCACCCCCACCCCCACCCCCACCCCCACCTCCACCTCCACCTCCACCCATTTCAATACAAGAAAATAATATAAATAAATGGTGTCTAACATCTTTATTTATCCCTTAAAAAAAAACATCTTTATTTAAATGAATAGATAAATTGTGCATATTCAATTGACAATACATCAATCTGACTTCAAATGGGCCTTTGAAATCCCAATATCTCACGACATCTTTAGTGACAACAGACCAAATCTGACATCACATTACTTCTGTGAGGTATGACTTTCAAATTGCATATATATACGGATATTTGACCTCGAAAAAGTCAAAAGGTCGAACTTTAATGTGGTGACTCAAGAATACATTTTTCTGTGGTGCTACTAAAGACGTCCATCTCTACGAGGAATTCTCCCATCCAACTTCAATTCTCAGATGGCCCCACTGCTTAGTGAGAGATGGTTTAGATAACACTATCTGTGGGGGTGATATGGGAAACTTTGAGTTTTTATGCTTAAAAAGTTAAAAGTTTGAAATATATGCGTCGTATGAAACTGTTTGAAAAGTATGCCTACAGGCTACATCGGCACATGAGCGATGCACGAGCCACACGTGACCACCGAGCGACGCATGATGCACGCAGAGCCGACGTAGGCATAGTTTTCAAACAGTTTCATACGACGCATATATTTCAAACTTTTAACTTTTTAAGCATAAAAAACTCAAGTTTCCCGGTGATTTTATATCTGACGGTCATAAAATGAGAGGAATCCACATGGTGGGGAGACAAAGAAACATCTGAGCTAAACGAGCATACTTTCTGATCTAAAAAAACAAATTTAATTATTTAAAAATAGATACATTTCAGCAAGATATAACACCATTATTTGCTCTGATCTTCTGAACCTATATTCAATTTTCCTCAATATCTAAAGAAGCAATTAAATTATTAAAAAATTATAGCATGATATCACCAGTATTTGCTCAGAGCCCCTGACCCTAAATTCAATTTTCCTCCAAAAAAAAAAATAAAATTATTAAATAAATAAAACGAGCTGCAATCGTAAGGCACATGCATAATCAGTATTCAACAGATTGAACAATTGATGAGTTAAAAAAATATTAAAAAAACACTAAGATCAGATCAATGTACAGTAAGAAAAAAAAACAGAGAAAGAAAAGCAGATCGCGCGCATCAAAGACTCCAGATCACGTCCTAAACGCACAATCAACACAACTGAATTGGATAAAAAAAAAAAAAAAGAAACAAAAACTTACAGAGAAATTCAGTGTTCTCAAGGCCTTTGGCGCCGATGAGGAGAACTTCGAGCGTTCCGACAGGCATCTCTGAAGGTTTAGTTGACCGGAAAGAGATGGAAAAGATCAAAAGACAGAGACTTTGAATCAGACTGTATAGCTATCTGTAAATGGAAGAAATTGGGAAATTATTTATAATAACTGCCTAAGGGCGATTGATACGATTATTTGGACTGGTTTGAAACATGCGGAAGTCGCATACGGCGAAGGCGCGTAAGGGGAACGTGGAAAATGCTATTATTATTGGTTTAATCACACTATTTTTTTTTATTTTTTTGGTTTGTTTGAAATGAATCACACTGAAATTTAAATAATGCTTTTTAAAAAAAGGAAAGTTTACACTCAACTCAAAGGATATCATTGTCACTCTCATAAAATTTTGTGAATGACGTAAATCGATGACTATACTTCAATGGTTTGATTCGCAAAAATTGTATACACAAAGCTATGTAGAGGATATACTTAAGTGATTCAGTTTTCAAAGATTGCATATACACAGTTTTATGGAGGATTGTAAATCAGTGTTATGTTTGAGTGGTTTAGTTTGTAAATACTACCGGTACATTTTATTTTGCTGAAATAAGTCAATACATGGTATCGAATTCACACACGTTGCTACAACACAATTGCTTTTCTACCACCGAGTTATGCCCCTGGGGGCTGAAAGAATGCATTTTTACATAATAATCAGTAATAGTGATAATATTTATAATAATCAACGGGAGCCTTTATTTGTCTCCCAACAATTTTACCGGTGCACTACACCTACTATACACCGCGCTGAATCGACTTTTTAAAAATCGGTCTAGAGCAAAAACGGATTTTTTGAAAGTCAATAATCATAATACATATACGGGAGGTCGATTTTTGGCTCTAGAACGATTTTCATAAAAATAGATTCTAATGTAGTGCACATACAGTGTGGTGTATGGTAAATTCAATGTGACGTAAATAAATGCTCCATAATCAATAAACAATACATTGTAATCGATGATGTAAGAATATAATATGTCATTTTATTGTATTAGTAGCGCTAGTCAAATCCACAACTCCAATTGCTAGACAAATTTTACGTCATACTACCTACGTCCCTAAATATAAGACATTTTAGGGATATGCACAAATATTAAAAAAGTATATGTATGTAATTAATTTAGATAATTAAGCCTAATTTACCATTTGAATACAATCAATCTAAGGAGCGAGAAGTTTGAAAAGTTGCCGAATGAATAATAAATTTTAGGCACTAGATTGGAAAATTGTAATAAATGTTTTTTTTTTTGTATTTTAAATTGACTAATATTAATTGACAATTTTTTTTGTGTTTAAAGTTATTTATATTCCCTTAAAAAGATTATTTTATTTATGGGAAATTAGGGATAATGACACAATCTGGAATATTTTTAAGTAACAGGACAACTACATATTTTTTATAGGGAAAATGACAACTGTATAATTTTTATAGTCAGAATGACAAACAGTGAATCTCCCCAGTGAATCCCGAAATCAGTGAATTTCGACTGTGAATCCCAAAAATAGTGAATTTCGATAATGAATTTTGAAAAATAGTAAATTTAGGCAGTGAATTTAAACAGTGAATTTCGAACACAAGTGAATTTCGACAGTGAATAAATAGTTTTGTCCTTTATGCAAAAGTTTTAAAAGACTGTCTTTTTACTCAATTAATGAAATATTTCTGTCATTTTCCTTCATTCTCCCTTATATTTATGGGCGGGGTAGTAGTCAATTTGGAGGTTTCCACGCATATTAAAAAGTGGATTAATGTCATTATTATAAGAATAAAGTCTAAATTACCCTTTAAATAGCAATAATGCAGTTAGGTAAAATTTAAAAAGTTCTTGAACGTATTGATTAGGTGTAGTAGGAAGGAAAATAATAATAATAAATGCTTTCTAGATATTTTAAAATGACTAATATTAAGTGACAAATGATTACGGCTAAGAATGACAATTGTTTAGAGATGAATGCAGTACATAGCTACGAGAGATTTTATGGTGCAACAGTTGTAGGAAGGTTATACCAAGTGTCATACATTAGAGCCTCTTATTTTCACTCTCTTTCACATAATACACTTTTATCGTGTGTGAGAGGTTAGAAATGATTGGTTGTAATACATACCACTTGGTAAAACCTTCTTACAACGGTTGTATTTTAAAATTTCACCATAGCTATAGGGATAAATATACTCTTGAGCTCTTTCTCTCTCTTTCAAAACTAGCTCATATATTTTATATTCCATCCGTTCATTATTATCTGTCGCATTTGAGAAAAACACACAAATTAAGAAAATGAGTAATTGCATTGATTTAATTATAAAATACTAAAAAAAATCTTAAAAAGTGTAGTGGCGTATTGAACATGAAAGATTGATTAATTGAACGAGTCTAGAAGTTGAAAAGTAATATTGAAAAGCGGAAAGAGTATTAAAATATGTATTGAAATGTAACTACGACACATAAAAAAGAATTTTGATTTTGGCAATTGCGACAGTTAATTAAATAGGAGGAGGGAGTATTGATTAATTTTTGTCTTATGACTGTACTTTTAGTTACACTTTTATGACATTAACGGAAAATTAATACTACATCCGGTCTAAAATATAAGTCATCCTAGCTTTTTTACTTTGGTCCATAATATAAGTCATTCACAATACCAAGAGAACATTAATAAACATTTTTCCTTATCTTACTCCTAATTTATATTAATCCAACCACTATTATTTACTTCATAATTGTTGCATTTATGATAGTCAAGGGTTGTATTAGACATTTTATCCATACATTAATTACATTTAATTACTTTCTTAATCAATGTGAAAATTCTAGGATAACTTATATTTTGGATCGGAGGTAGTAACTGACGTTTGACTCTATTGTACCCCGATCGGAGGGTATTTATAATTACTTCCTTAATCAATGTGAAAATTTTAGGATAACTTATAATGTATTTGAAATGACAAGATTGTCCTCTTATAAAACAATGTGATATGGAAGTACTACCTCTGATTCAAAATATAAAACATCCTAGCATTTTTAATTTATCGCATAATATAAGTCATTCTCACGTTTCAATGCTAAATTAATGTACTTTTTCCATTTTACCCATTTCAATGAATGGCATTTCATACACCATTTAATAAATCCTAAGGGTATTCTAATCTAAAATTATCAAAATTTGATAATTTATTGAGCTTTTTAATATGTATATCAAAAGTTAGGATGACTTATATTATAGGGACGGAATGTTGTATTAAAAATGCCATATTAAATACCTATTTTGAAAATGATGTACTTTCCCAAAAAAACAAAGCTTCCGTTCAAGTCAAACTTGCATTGGGAAATAAAGTTTTTTCTTATCTGCTTTTAATTTGCATTGCAAACGTAAATACATTGTTATTCATTGTAATTTTTGAGGAACTTATTCATTGTAATTAAGAAAGGGTAAAATTGGAGAAATAATAGCAAATTGTTATGAAATAACTAGTCACTAACCCGTGCAAAATGCACGGGTGGTGTAAAAATAAGAAAAAAAATCTTTAGAAAAATTTGATGTTTTTTTATTGTTCATTTCATTTTTCACCGATATTCTCCACTGCGGTTACCTTAAAAATCAAAAACCGTGCATCTCGGAGAGGTTAAATATCTTCATAGATATATAAATTTACATGCATGTAATTAAGTATAATCATTTAATAAGAATACGGTCAACAAATCCATCATAAAGCTTCAAAACAATCTATACTAAATTATAAATAAGCATCGAATGAAAAAGAAAAAGAAAAAGAAAAAAAAAAAGCTAGAGTTGAAATTATATTGTCTCTAATAAACCTATATTTCCTTTAGTTGCACTACATACTAAAGGCAACATGCTACATCAATTGCACGTTTTAAGTTTCGGTTAATATGCGACACAAAAATAAAAATCTTGTATAAAAGAATTAATAAAATAAAATCAGAAAGCAGAAAAATCACATATTCAGTCACATCTAGTCCCTTAACACCAAATGAAAATATTACAATCTAGAATTTAACTCTTTTGCCCCATCAAGAGAAAATGATACGTCACCGACAATAGATTGTATGCTGCTTTTATACATGATTTCTTGCCTTTGATCCATAATCATTGTATTTTTTTTTCATTGCAAAGACATATCTACGACAGAATAAGAAAACTCAAATTAACAAACATGAGAGACTATGCCCCAACTATCCAAGTTGCACCATCAAATGTAGTTTCAATTTAAAAAGGCCAGAATTTGGTAGTGAGTCGCGTCACAGTCAACTTACCGTTTTTAGCAGTACCACTAATTTTGAGCATCCTATGACTAAAGCAAAAGGCATGAACAATGATGGAGGAATGAGAAATTTGAGGAAAGCATGACAAATGTTAATAAAACCGAAACTATTTATTCTTTATACACTTCTCTATAGATATAGATACCAAGAAATATACATTCAAAATAGAAAAGAAATAGTCATCCAACGAACATCTTTACTCACAAATCTTTGACCGAGAAAAAAAAAGTGCAATGGGAGCACATAAAGAATGATAACACTCTCGATCAAAGCTACTACTAAAACAACAATAAAATAAAAAGTCACAAACAAACAAACAGCCACTAAATAAGTCCCGACATTGACCTCAATTTCTCTGTAGTCGCTGCATCAATAAATAAAAATTAAATCAGGAAAAATTCAATTAAAAGCACCAACGGGGGGCAGATAATGAATGATAACACTGTTAATTAACTGCCACCGACTATCGATCCAATTATAAGTTCTAAACCATCGAAAAGAAATAGAATATTGACTTACCCACAACATTGATTTTCAATTCCGATCCTCAACAGCTTATATGTTGGTTCAAATCCTTATTCTTTCCTGCATCAAAAGTAATGTTGTCTCTTAGTTGGTGTCTGCAACAAAATAAATAAATAAATAAAATAAAACAATTCACCAAAATAAAAATTCAATTAAATCAAATCACAAACCCAGGTACATGAATAGATGCTAATTTTCATATCATGTTGTTTTGCTAAAAAAATACATATTCCGGGCCTTAATCACGAATTGGAAGAGTAGGAACAATAGGACAAAAATACAACTTGCCCGGGGATAAGAAATAACTCCTAGAGGTAAATTTTACCGAAAATAGAAATGAAGCTTGCCCTTCACTCTAACCTCCATCACCCTTGACTAAAGACCTATTTTATCTCCAAAGAAAAATAAAAATCACACCTCACCCGATCAGCCTAAATAAATAACAAAAATGCATAGATATTTAGATGAAATTTGTTCCCGAACGATACAATACTTGTTACAGCCTTATGGAAACGCGAATAAATAAATAATGGAAAGAAGTATAAAACTACCTCACTTCGGCAAGGGAGAAAACATTGAAACTCTCCCTCATGGAAGAAACATCCATCTACATGATAATTAAAAAAACAAAAACCTTGATGAAAAGGGGTATCATTAAATCATTTCAGCAAAAATCAAAGAAAAAAAATAAAAAAAAGTTTAATACTTTAAAGATTTATGAATCACATTTTCTCTAACACATTTCCATATCTCTTTTATTTATTTATTTTTATTTATTTATTTATTTTTTATATTCATACCTCTTCAAACCCTCGCCTTTATACTCGATCGTTTTCCAAGCTGTCCTCCGTTACTAAAGCCTTTTACTTCTCTCCCATTGTTCTTAATTTAGTTGCTGCATCGGGAAAAAAGAATGAACATGAACCATGTAAAATTATTGTGGGTACTTTTATTGTTAGTGTTTTGTTTAGTCAATCATACATGAATCAATGCATGGATTAGTATATTAAATCAAGGGATAATGACATACCCGGTGGGATGATATATATAATAGCACAATTTTATGTTGGACCTGGTGTAAATCCTAGTTGGTACACCAAAACCAATAGGAATTCAACTTCCACCAATGAGCCCCTACCTGTAAAAATTTTCCACCAATGTATCACTTTGAAAGTGTTGACTTGGTGATCCAAAACTTGCACCTGGACCATCCTAAAATTAGTGATATAATAGATCCTGCAAATATATAAAAACTGAAAATTGGGTTGCAAAAATATAAAATCCTTAAAGATTATTGGTGTATACAATATGCAAATCCAGATAATTAATCAATAAGACACACCCATACAAAATTGACACTGTTGTGAAAATCACAACACATGCTCCTGCTTTTCATAAAAAAAAAAAATGCAAATCACTTTCTGTGCTTGCCAAATATGCATGAAAAAATAGAAATAAACAACCGAAAATAACCGAAAAATATACCATGATATAAAACGGGATCAATAATTTCTCCTGAAAAAATAATAGTAGCAAGTTCATGATAATCAAGAAAACGGGGATCAACTCCCATGGGAGTCACTCGCTTGGACGTCGAGCAGGACATACCAGCAGTTTTTGTTTGAATTCATTCAGTGAAGATTGGAGGGATTTTAGGAATTGTGCCTATTCTAATTTCTAAACTTGTTAAATTTTTGTTAGGAATGTTTTTTTATTTCTTTGACCGTGAGTTTGTTATATTGATGCCTAATCCCTCCAATTTAAGTATATATTGATGCCATCATAAAAATGTGGATGTTTTGTAATTTAGAATTTATTTGCTTTTTATTGCTAATAAATGTGTATATTTTGAACATAAATGCCATCAATATATAATCTTTGACCGTGTTTTTTTTTTTTTTTTTTTTGTGTGATGCGTTTTAATATTTTTTTTTAGGGGAATGAGGGAGAAGGACATAAATATTTCATCAATTGAGTAGAAGGACAGTTTTTTGAAACTTTTGCATAAAGGACAAAACTATTTATTCATCTGTCGAAATTCACTTGTGTTCGAAATTCATTGTTTAAATTCATCGCCGAAAATTCGTCATAAATTCACTAATTTTCAAAATTCATTGTCGAGATTCACCGATTTTGGGATTCATCATCAAAATTCACCATCGAAATTCACCGATTTCGGGACTCACTAGGAAGATTCACCGATTTTAAGGATTCATTTGTTTGTCCTTCTCGCTATAAAAATTATGCGATTGTCATTCTCCCTATAAAAAATATGTAGATGTCCTGTTACTTAAAAATATTTCAGATTGTGTCCTTATCCCTAATTTTCCATATTTTTTACCGGGTTTGGGTCGGGTAATTAAAGGGAAACGGGCTAAATTGCTTCTTCTATATATTATATATAGTTATCATTGATGAATCATCTATTATTCTGATTGATTTACGTAGATTTGAGATTAATTCAGATTATTATGTTCACATTGTAATATCTACTATAAATACCCTATTATACTATTGGAATAATGTACAAGCAATTTTCTTTTCTTCTATACTTGTATTTCCTCCATTATCTTATTAGTTTTATAACACGTTATCAGTACGAGTCTCTAACAATTTCTCAAATCATCAAAATTGTTTTGATGAAGTTTGGCAACCTTCGAAAAAAAAAAAAAACTCCACAAGAATCACCATTAATAGATTGCCAGAAGGACTCAAGTCGATCAATTGATATATTTTATATTTACACATCTCGATACAGGTAAACATTAAGGTAAAAAATTGATTTATTTAAATTATTTATCGTGATCAATTCTATTATTTTATAGATATATGTAATATTGATGCTAGTGGTATTGACATCATCAAATCATGATGGATCAAGTCAATACCACGTAAGAAAAAGATATGAGTAATACTCATCGGTGATATAAAGCCTTGATGACTATATTCCTTAGATAAAAGATTTTGTCTTTTGTGCGAATTGAAAAAGGAGGCATGATCACATGAAGTTGATCAATGTTTGAAACGAGCATATAATGGATCAGAAATCCATATGAAAATAGAATGCTTGTAAAAGTTTCAGGGCATCACCCCTGTTAGTCTTTCAGCTTTTCATGGAGTTAAGCAAGGCTGAATGGTGAGAAAGTTTCAGGGCATCACCCCTATTGAACTATCTACTTCTCAGGAAATTACCCCTAGACCACTTGGCTTTGCTTAGAAAGTTAAACTGTCCATTCATTCTCATCATGTAGGTCCAATTACTCCCGCTGGGCCTGAGACACTCAGGTGGTTCTACAAGATCGTTAACAGAACTGGAGTACCAAAACTCCATATACATGTTTATGGCTTTAAACCAACCTCCTATTGTCAGAATCTATACAGTCTTCCAAAAGACCATAGGTTATCAATCACCCCCAGCAGACTGTAAAGTCTTCATGATCACAGCGAGTTAATGAATTAACCATACTCCTACTGCATTTTGGTGGATTGACATTCTGATCTAGTTCAGTAGTATTTATCAGCGTAATCCCCAACAACCAATGTTGGATGTGGTCTGATTAAATCAAATAGTAACTCCTTGAGTAATTGTACTTCAAGGTCTAAGGTTGTTATTTAAACATTCTTTTAGAAAGGATGTAACAGTGTAACCGTCACGATCCGATCTCAAGAATCTTATAACCAACCTTTTACTCATTGTATTAAGATATTTCACGAACAGTCACCATCTGAACGTGTATACAAAATTTCCAGTCATACCTTCAAGCACTAGTGCTAAATGCCTCTATTTGCGGAAGTGGGGTAAATTTAATTCACACATTATCCGCAAATTCATAGGCATCTTCTAGGTAGACTTCTCGGTATTGCATAACAATGTAAACCGTTATTTTGCAATCAAAATCTTTATTGAGTTAAGCAGTGTAATGTAGCATATCAATAACTATACAAGACAATACATGGTTTTTCCTTTCAGTGAAATCGTTTCACTCGGAGGTAGGCTGAGCATCAGTTCCAAATACTATGCAATGGCCTATATCTGAGCATTGAATACTCTTTTCTCTGGTAATATCAGAGATTCCTCCAAATATTTAGATGAACTATTCGGCGTTTTGAGTAGTCTTTAGACAAAATGTCTATTACTTGAAAGCTCCCACTAGCTTGTATCCTTCATACGACCCCGAAGGTCAATATGTACAAGCTATGATACTTATTTAGCTCTATTAACACTTCCTAATAAAGCTTACTTAGTCATTTTTCCTTTGAGATAGTGTTCTTAGACTGGGAGTTAAGAATCACCCTTAGCCAGTCTTCATATCTTATCTCTAGGATATATGCACTAATAAATAGATGCTGAAGAACCGTTTATCTAATTACGGAAAAACCATTTGTCTTAATAGTTTATGATGTATTACATATACTTTTTCAGCATTACTTAGTGGTTTTGACTTTATCAGACAAAAGTCCGAGTCTCAGAATCGTATACAAATGTCATATTCATTTTCTTTAAGGCAACTATATTATCGATGTGAAAGTGAACCCATTTGTTTCAACGAATCTGAAAACAGAAATTAAATTTCTGCCATATTCAAGGATTAAAATCCGAAATTTTGTTTCCTAATATCACTCCCACTATCTTAGCTGAAATAACTACCCGTTGTTTTCTCTTTAATCATTAATGCTCAGCTACCTTGTTCTGACAAAAGAACTTTAGCTTCTGAGTCAAATTACTCGGTTAAGAAAGTCTCTAAGGATTCATAGGTTAGTGATCCGAAATCATTTTCCTTATCCTATATTTCTCTTATTAATATTTCGGTTTAGCCTTTAACTTATTTAGTTTAGATGACTTGCACTTGTAGCATTTACCTTCCTATTCTTGGCTTTCTATAAAGGAAATTGCCGTGAACTAGCAGTTCATTTGAGTAGACACTACTTGTAAACTATGGGATGTCTTAGTGAGATTGATACCTAATCATTCTCGTCATCTTTGAACTAATTTTGTTTTGTCTCCCGTTCAACACAAGTGACAGCAGTGACATCAAAGTCACTTAAGTTTGTAGGCTCAAGAGGAACATCATCTTCCGAAGAATTAATTTGCATTCTCGATTATTGAGTTCAACATTCTTGTTACTTTTCCACTTTTACGAAGTCATCATCGGTCAATTTATCATGTTTAGCAGTTTAGATACCATGAGATAATATGTAGTTGCAAAAATAAATCATGACAGAAATATAAATCAAATCATACACCACAACATAAAATAATTTTAGGAATAAGAAACGTGATGTCATGCATGCAGTTTATCCTACCATTCCAAGGATTTAATCTCACACATATAGTGCCGCCGTAGGGAAAGTCAAAGAGGTGATGATTAAATTGAGACAATCTCTCTCAACAATTAAACCATTAAGAATCGAACATCTCATATTTAATTGTTGATTACCTTCCTTTTTCAGCCAAGACATTTCCTAAAATATCCTTGTGATTGTGACCTAATGTTTCAGATTTTTAAGTACGCCCCGAGTATGCCGCCGTAGGGTAGGTCAGTGACCCGACGAGTACTCAAAATCCTATCCTTTCAGAGACCAAGTCTTGAATTTTGATAGCGGTGAAGGCCATCCGTAGGGGGCCAAAATCAAAGCGGCACGAGGCGTCACAATTCTCTCACGTGCTTGTGTCAACAGTAGAGGCCGTGGGATCGGTTGTCACCTTCCCCGCTCCCACTCGTTATTTTGAAAAATAGATAGTTTTATTAGGATTTTCAGAATTTTTTAATAATCCAAAAAACAATAGATCATGAATATTTAATTTAATCCTCCCACTAGTTTATCGGTTCTAAATATCGTCTAACTAGTGTCAATATATTCACGATTTTCCAATTTTATGGATTAAAATTCCTTTATGTTGACACTACACAATTAAAATTTACCAAGAATTTTATAATCCTAATCTATTAGGACTTTATTAATATTCTAATAATTCAAAAAACAATAAGTCATAAAATTTAAAGCTCCCACTAATTTATCGGTTCCAAATACCGTCTAAGTAGTTGCACCATATTCATGATTTTCCAATTTTTTGAATATTTAGAAATTTCTTGTGTAGACACTACACAACTAAAATTCACCAAAGAATTTAAAAAGTCCTAATTTTGTCATGATAAAGATTTGGGATCTTAGAATTTTTCCAATAATCAAAAAACAATAAATTATGAAAAGCAATCACCAACTTATCGGTTCCAAATACCGTCCAGTTGGTGTCCAATCTTTTCACGATTTTCCAATTTTCTCGATCATTAAAATCCTTTTACGTAAACACTATATAAATAAAATTCACAAAGAATTTTATTATACTAAAAAATTCTGGGATTGTTGAATTTTTCGAATAAGTCGAAAAACAATAAATCAAGAAAAACAACCACCAACTCATCGGTTTTAAACCCTGGCTAAGCTTTAACCGAGTTCACCGAATGGTGTCGGGATTGGCTAAGCAGACCCGTCCTCTTCGTTGGTTCATGTACGACTGCTGGATGAATCGGGCTAAGGTTGCCCCATTGAGACTCAGCTCGCCGGATGGCTTGACCTTGCCGGACCCCCGACGCTAACGTCGCACTTGGACGGACAAGTCAAGTCGAGTCGAGCCAAAGCCCTGTTGACCGCCAGAGCAAATTTTCGAACCTTTTGCTTAGTTGGTGTCCAACTTTTCTGGATTTTCCAATTTTTTATTATCAAAATTCAAAATTTATGTAGACACTACATAACCTAAACCCCGTAGGATTTATATCCCAAATTAAGTTTATCATGTGAATTTTATATCCCGATAAAATTCCGTTCGTTTTAATTAATTTTAATTAATTACCTAAATTAATCTAAATTAATTTCGTTTCATACATTCCTAATTAATTTCACGTTTAATTATCTACATGTATGCATATTCTAGGAGTGAAATTAATGAATATGATGCATGTCATGACATGGTTATCTTACATAAATTATCAAACATGAAAATAAATACGTAAAAATAAACCACTGAGATGGACCGTTGGTACCCCGTATCTAACCTATTTAAACTAGGAAAAAGGAGAAAAAATAAATAAATCCTTGATACCATCTTGATCTTGGATAATTGATAAAAAAAAATTGATTCCTTTTCCTTTTTCTTCCTTCTTCAGCCGTACATCCTTTTTTTTTTTTTTTTTTTTTTCATGAATAGTGCCTGGAACGTGAACAGTGCCCGGAAGTCCAAAGTCCAATATTGTCGATAGTGTTGCAGCGCCCCTTTTCTTCTTCATTAAAGATGTTTTGACCGACGGATCCGAAAAAAAAATACTACTCTGAAATTTAAATTGTAAAAATAAATTACATATATCCTATACTCGTATAATATTAATTATACGAGCTTACAATAGATCTAACGGTAAACAAGTACCAACCCCAATCCATCTCGTTAACCAAAACATTCAATCATTTAAAAAAATAAAAGATGCAATCTAATATGCAATTCCACTCCTAATTTAATTAATTATGCTATCGATATCGTAAAATTTAAACCTGTCTCTGATACCACATGCTAGGAGTAGTAGCACCGATCGAGACACTCGATCTTCGCACAGCGAAAGCTTAATTATGCGATTTACGATATGAGACATAACTAATTAATCTTACGAGACGGTTAGTAGATTTACCCAAACCGGAGAGATATGAGAATTCGACAAAAGGGAGAAGCCGTGATCTTCCGGATTGTATCTCCAAGCGACGACTGGTGGACGTCGATCCTCGCCATAGAACCTCCTCGAATATGCATAAGAAAAAACCCTAAGTTTTTCTTCTCTTAATGACTAGAATGAGAAACTAATTTTTCTGTTCTTTTATTTAAGTGTGGCGCCAATTTATGATGTGAATTGTGTTAGGAGGAACTCTCTTTATATAGGAAAATAACTAGTCAAGAGAGTTATTCTTTTCACACCACAAAAACATATTCCCATAAGGAAAAGATATTTTTGCTACAAAATAAGAGATAATTCCCAAAAAATCAATCTCTTAATTATTTCATTAATTATCCAACAAATAGATAATTAATTAATTACACATATGAGATAATCTAGGAAAATTTCTTCTCCTCTCTTAATTATCTCAAATGTGGCGCCATTTTTCAGTCATTTTAATAGAAAATGTCTTTTTTATTTTACATATTATTTACCAAATAAATAATATTGCATATTCATTAAATAGACCAACTATTTAATTTAATCTCGAGGTTCCATAAAACGAGAAAACACTCGCGTGTTAGGAGCTAACCCGGGGACCATGGACATATAACCAGTAGCTACAATAAAATGAATAAAATATTCATCGAACAGAATATTTCTACTCAACTTATTAATTTCGGAATTACGCCACCATAAATCCGAAATTGAACTCTATCGATTATAGATATAACTTATTCTCAAAACGTCGAGTCGAGTCGATAAGTGTCCATTGATATAATCATTTCATATAAACTAACCCTCCATAGACTATCCGTACTGAAGTAGGATTATTTCCGTAAACCTTCTTCACTACATCTTATCCTTATTTACCATTAACCCACTAGTGATCAATTAGTTCATAACCAATACGAACTCCCGGGATTGATCAGTTTCTAGGATCAAAAAATAAGGGGATTGTCTTTCTACTTCCCGCAGGAAGGAATAGATTCCATATCTGTGAGACACACACTTCTCACTAATTCCAGAATAGTGCCAACGTGAAAGTGATTCGGACCGCGCCTCTTAGCGATCCTTAACGAACACATCAAACACTATCCTGAAACAAGTAGGAGTCTGTAATCACTTCAGGATTAAGGTTAATTCATATATGATCATCTTGTGATTTAATAAGATTTCTCAATCACGGAATTATATGAGAAACTCAGATTAAATCGGTCCAGTCCTATATGACTCTCATCATATATAAATGCCTCAATTAGACAACCAATGTCGACGGACCGGATAGGACGATCACACCATAAAGTGTTCTGGGCGCATTAATGGTGGTTTGATCAATAGACCCCATAATTTGATTAACTTCACCACGGACTAACATTTCAAGTGTATCACCATAAACTTAATCCTCATGTGTGACACACACTAAGTTATATGGCTACATATGATACGACTTAGGGTTTTCAGTAGTATATTACTTACAAGCACGAAGCAAGTAATAAGATGAGAATAAATCTGTCATTTATTAATTCTAAAAACAATTACTAAAAATTGTCTTTCGGGCGTTACTTCAAACAATAAAGACTTAGTAAGCCTGCAAACTTGATTAGGTTTCTCTGTTTTAAGTCCAAGAGGTAGATCCATATAGACTTATTCATCCAGTTCACCATGTAAAAAGGCATTGTTGACATCCATTTGGTGTATATGTCATTTCTTGGAAGCTGCATGGGCTAATTGAGTTATGATTGTAGTGACTTTTGCTTACATAGGAGTGCAATTAGTTGCTAACAAGCTAATAACCTCTAATAACAACTCTAACAACCTACTAACTAACTACCAACTAACTTTTAAATTTTTCCAAAAAAAAAAAACTTTTAAATAACGTACACACTTGATCATCTTCAAAGTTGTGTGTAAACAATATTTTGTGATGTACCGGGCAAACTTTTGGCTTATGCTGTACAAGGAGATCTCAAGAAGTTGATGATTCAAGCTCTTTCTCAATACATGATTCATTGTTTCACACCTACTAAAACTCATATCATCGATTTGGAAAACGAATGGACGGAAGTTTTTTAGCTAGGGGGTCGTCGGAAGGGAAAGACATCCACTAAAAATCATGGTTTGATTGCTTTAAGAAAAAAGGGATGGTGGCCTTGGTTTTTGTGATCTAGAATGTTTCAAATACTTCTCCCCTAAACATAAAAGCATGTAGAATTCTTAAAGATCATACTATCTCAGCCCACATTTTAAAAGCCAAATATATTTCAATAGGTAAATGTAGAGTTTTTGTCCGTGGACCATTTTTAAGTAAAGGTGGCTCCGCCCCGGCCTACCTCTGGATCAGGGCCTTCTGAAGAATGTGTTGGGATAGTGTATCGTGTGTGGAGTGATTCACAGAACAGATCCGTAATTCACGGATGAAATTACGGATAATTGAATGCGGAAATTAAAATCGAAATTAACATTTAGTTTTATAATTTAGATCTAACACAATAAAGCAACTACGGTATAGATCTAATAAATTAACACAAGTAAATGATAGATCTAATGAAACAAAGATATGACGATTAAGATCTAACAATTAAACTATCACAGTATAGATCTGACTTGGAAGTAAAGCAATATAAAGTGCAACGCATAAATAAATGACAAACCGAGGCGAGTATGAAACTCTTTCCTTAAGACAAATTGCTCCGGTATGGTGCCCACGGTAGTCGCAACTGTCTCCCAAGATACAACGGTTTTCGTCTCGGATTTAGAGGCACTTCAAAAATCCGAGCTCCGGCGAACTTACAGAGTGCTCCGACTTCTCTTCGACTCAAAATCTAGATCTACATGAATGACTAGATCTATATGACACTCTCTTTTATGGTGGAAAATACAAGAGAAAACTGAATGAATAAACTTTCATCAATGGGGTTGTTTATATAGTGGAGAGGAGGAGCCAATGCTTAAATCTGATTGGCCGGAACACGTCACAAAACTTTTCCCCTTGGAAAAGTTATTAATTTCGAAATTATGCTTAATTTTATTTAGAAATTTCGAAATTAATTAAGCTAATTTCGAATTATTCCACTCATCTGATTGGTCGGATGATGTGTCGTCTGAATTCTGATTGGTCGAACGACTCAATGAATTCTGATTCGTCGAATGACACAATAATATTTCAAAATTAATTTATGGTAAATTTCATAAAGAAATTTTGTCCGAAAAATTAATAATAACACCCGAACCGAGCCGAGCCGGACGGACGGCGGCGGCGGTGCGCTCGCGCGCGCTTGTGGAATAATCTAAGTCCTCCCTCCTGCACAAAAGTGCCTTGCCCCTTGGGGCACATCTATAAGAGAATACACTAGCTCTTATATATGGAGATCAAGTCTCCTATCTTTCCAATGTGGGAGAATGAGTTGAGGTACTCCCTTCAACTCTTATCTCCACCACATTTTCAACCAATTTTAGGCATTAATTTCTCATTCACCCGACATCCGAATCAAGTGATTCAAAAGCCCATCATCAACTACTCCGTATGAAGTATTTAATGATATCATTAACTCTCGATGATATACATCGGAGCCTATCCGTAAATCGCGCTAAAGTTGACCGTTCAACCTTTTAAAAGGGCTTTTTCTCCAACAGTCCCCCACATGAATGAAAATTAATGCAAATGCAAATGCAGACTCTGAAGAGAAGTCAGACGGAAAAATATTGCATCAGGAGAGGTAGCTTCTGGCCTTGAACCGCCTTAGTGAAGTCTTATCGGATTTACTCGGCTAATCGGTGAACTAGGTCTTGAGCTATTCAAACCTTTTTAGTGTAAACCAAGGCAATAGCACTCACACAATATTTTCCCTAGCACCTTTCGGTTCTCATGGTTGTGTCCGTCTCGGCCGTGGACAACACTTGGTTTCAGAAAATGCTTTAGAGAATTCAAGCCTCAAAATTCTCATAGAAGCGGCCCCACTTCGCACTTACATAGGTGACCTCCTATCAAGGGTATTCTGCCCTACCCCACTTGAATATCAAGATATAGGAATCATTAAAAGCTAAGCTTAACCTCACACCCTCTGCAGATAGCACTTTTATTCTCTCAGAATGGGTAAGTCTTGGGTATTCTTTATAGCTTAGTTGTCCCTTTTGAACCATGATCTTGGGATCTCCAGTCAACATGGTTGGGTTTCCACTACAAGGGAACATGCGTAATAGGCTTCAGTCCCATTCCGGTTGTCAAGATTGACATCTGATCTCTAGCTAAACCTTTTATAAGCGGATCCGTGAGATTCTCCTTCGACCTTATATAATCGATGGAAATCACATCATTAGAGATCAATTATTTAATGTTATTGTGTCTACGGCGTATGTGTCGAGACTTACCATTATACACACTACTATATGCCCTTCCTATAGTCAACTTACTATCGCAATGTATGCTGATAGTAGCCACTGGCTTAGGCCAATACGGAATATCCTCAAAGAAATTCCAAAGCCATCATTCTTCAATGCTATAAACTCATCTTCCAATATGGAACGAGCTATGCACGTTTGTCTTGTAGACCTTTAGGACACAGCACACCACCAATCGTGGATAAGTATCCACTAGTGGAATTTGAATCTATTGTATCCGATATCCAGTTGGCATCACAGTATCCCTCTAATACTGTTAGATATCTAGTATATCGTAATCCCAGACTCATAGTGTACTTCATGTACCTCAATAACCTATTTAAGGCTTTCCAATGAGTATGATCTGGATCACTCGTGAACCTACTTAGTTTATTCAATTCATATGCTAAGTCTGGTCGTGTACAATTGGTTATGTACCTCCGACTTTCATTCACTTGAGAATATCTCAATTGATCCATAGGTTCACCTCTATTCTTGACTAAGTGCATACTTAGGTCAAGTGGAGTGCTCACATCTGGAACTCTCAGGTCCTTCACATCGAAGTCCATTGTCAACATCATTTTCGTATTCATGATACTCTCATGAGTACTTCCGATTATTAGCATGTCATAGACATACTATCACATAGGTGTGTTCTTAATGTAGAAATATATATGTCCTACCCACTTGACAACATAACATTGTCAAACTCGATATGCCATTGCTCAAGCTAATATTCAGAGCCCCGAGAGACTTCACAAGTCTACACACCTTACTCTCTTGTCCTGGAAAGATGGACTTCTAGGCTATAGACTCCAGCTATATTGATGAGAACCCTTATATAAGTAACTCTCGTAACTGGTGAGTAAGAAGTCAAGGCCTTCTTTCTATTGATACCCTTAGGCTACCAACAACGCCTTACAATAAATCCATCAATCTTAAACTTCTTCTTGAAGATCCACTTGGAACCAACCACCTTCCAAGTGTGGTTTTGCATGACGGATTTTATTTCACTACATATAGCTTCTTTCCAGAAAGGAGCTTATGGACTTGACATTGCCTCAGCATATGTCCTGGGTTCATTTTCTACCACATAGGTCAGAAAATCAGGAGCAAAGGACTTTGGAGTCCTAGCGTTTACACTACAATGAAGCTCCTCAAGTTCTTGAGGATGACACTCTTCTTCAGACTCACATGTCCGCTTACTCAAGCTTGATTCTTCTTTTCCTTATATTGAAAGAGATCTTCAAGGAACACACATTCTTAGACTCGATGATGACATGTTCATGTACATCATTGATATCTGATTTATGCACCAAAAACAATAGGCACTAATGATCTTAGATCCTATCACTCACTTTGGTTTAGGTACTTCGACCTTATCCAAACACCCCCACATTTCCAAGAATCTGTAGTCTTTCCACAGTTCATATGGGGTAGCACCCTTCTTCTTTGAAGGGATGTTGTTCAGAATGAATTCTGCTGAGAGGACATCTTCCCCCCACAAGTTCTGATGTAAACTCGAACTTATCAACATAGCATCCATCAACTCTTTAAGAGTTCGGTTCTTGCACGAAGCAATACCACTTGATTGAGGTGTGTATGGTGTAGTTGTTTGATGAATGATGCCGGGCCCTTAGCAAGACTCATGAAACAATACATCATATCCACCATCACAATCCCTACGGATACATCTCATCCGTTTGCTATGTTTATTATCACATTCATTCTGATAAACCTCAAGGCATCACAAGCCTTATCTTCGCTTTTCAGCATCATATTTCGGTGCTATACTCAATAAAAGTAACATTATACTTTTATCACCTCTAGTTTGCATGAATCAGGAGGTTCTGTGTTCCTTTCTACCGGTCAACCGGTGAGTTAGCCAACATGGATTCAACACATACTAGACACTTGTGATTAGGATCAAATTTCAAATTTGGTAAAACACCATGTTCATCAATGGACAAACGAATTTGAAATTTGCAAATCCTAGTTATAGTGTCACAAGCAAATATTACTCAAGCATGTAAGCAGATCTTAGAGCCAATCTCACTGGCTCTTGACGAGCATCACTTTTGTGCTCAAGTGACAGTACTCATGTCAACATAATGATCAATCTAGTTTGATCGTTCGTAGCACCACCGAACTTTTCCATCCAAGGGATGAGACTAACCGGTCATTGGTGCTACGTCTAATGCTACAACAGGCACGTACACTTGTGTCACAAAAGACACAGCCACAGTTGGATTCACCTCGGTGTATCCGAGTAGAATATCTACATACTGCTCAAACCAGATCGTTCACAAGTGAAGACACAAAACATATAACTAGTATAACCACTTCTGTAATATAGAGTATACACGCACCAAATTTCGTATGCAAGGCACTAGTACAATTGCACAAAATTAATCATTGGGTGCAGTAAACCGAATTTTGCTATCACTTGGAGCGAATGCAATTTTTTTTTCTAGCAAAGGTTGTAATTTTTCCCTTTTCTTCCCAAAACAATACATTACATATAAGAAAGACAATAGCTTTCTAAACACTTGGCAGCCACTATAAGGATTCATGCATTTACAGAATCAAACCAACAATACTTTGTTCATGATCATACGCACAGATATACATATATAATTTTTTTTTCCTTTCCTTTTCTTACTCTCCCTTTGCTGGTGCCAAACTCAACCTATATACATGCCAACCAATATTCAGAGAAGATAAGCCATGTCGATTAAGCACGAATAAAATTATGCAAATATCGGGCCAAAGTGTATTCACACATTTTTAGAGTAACTTACCAAGTCCCTAGTCAATCTGAGATATCTAGAGTCGACGACGCTGCTCGAGTATCGAAGTTCTGGACATGAATGAGCATTTACCCAACCATAATCATGAACAAAGTCATCATTGGTGGATTCACCCAAGGGCCGTGGATCGATTCGGGATGTGCATATCCCGGTGGTGTGGGCCGATTGAGAAAATTCTGAGCAGCCTTCGCTTTACTAATTCTAACTTTGGAAGCTAGCATTTATTTACTTCAATGCTTGCGCGTAGCTCCAAGAAGGTGTTTCTTCGCAAAGTATCTTCAGGGGTCGACATCACTTCCGCAACGTCGTTCTAGTCTCGACGCCGCCTCTCAGTTTTTCTCTGCTCTTTACATCTTTCCATTGTAACTTTATCTCGTAACTTTGATTCCTTATTGACATTTTGTAACTACATATTATTTTTGTGGGTTGGTCTTATCGACCGGCTCAGCTTTTGAATTTTATTGTTTTCCTTTATTCACGTTATTTACTTTTGCCTTAGCCTTTACTTGTTGTTTGTTTTTACCGCTCGGTGCTCCATGCATCGCTTGCTACTTGCTTTTGACCGAGAGTATGCCCCTGTTAAGCGTTTTGGGATTAACACACTTGGGATTTATTTGAACTTCTATTCGACTCTTTGCCTTGGGCCTTTCACCTTAATCGCTGATAGTGCATCGACTTGGGCAGTTAGCCCGACATTGCGAATCGTGCTTTGCCTCTACCAGGAGACGCCCATACAGAAAGGTATACTTCCTGACTTACACGTGTGGCCCGACATTCATAACCGCCCCTTTGTCTTGGCTTTATTCGAACTTTCTCTAAAGTCATTGGCTCCTGACTGCACATCGAATTCACTCACGCGACCCAGACTGGGCCAGAGCTCTGCCGCTTCCTGGGCTAACTTGACTTCTCTGGTTGGCCTCGAGTTCGGACTTCTCGCCTCTGCACTCGCCTTTGCCAGTCAGCTTTCTTCTCCCCTGGCTAACCCTGGGCTTTTGGCTTGGCCTGTCATTTAGCTCTACTGATTGCTCTAATTTTTGAATTTCGACTACAACTGCGTGTCCCTTTCGACTCTAGAATATTATAGTTAAATAAAATTTACAAATACGATAAACACAAAAGTAGACGCTTTATTATGATAACTCCTGAATTGTGCCTTGACTGATTACAAGCCTCATAAGATCAAAGTAAATACGAGCTAGTCTCCATTTAACACTTTAGCCATAATACTCAAGGCTGTTTACATGCCATATCGCGGTATCATCAAACTCCGCCTGCCTGACCTAGCCGAGCACGGTAACTTTCTGGGATGGACTTTTTAGAATTTGATATGGTCCTTCCCACCTGGGGGGCAAGTTTGCCCATCTCTTCTCTTGTCGATCAAGCCATTTTTCCCCGAAACTCCAGATCTCCGACTTTAAGCTATCGGGAGATATCTCTGACTCTTTCATTATAAGTATCTAGAGATTTTGTTTATACCTTGCCATTCGGAAGCCACGAGGCTATCTCTTCTTTCTCGAGATTGTCCTTCTCTTGTCGGTAATCAATCCATTCGCTATTTCCCGAGTCGGTATCCAAACCCCGACTTTGGACATTTTGTTCTTACCTCGCACCTCCCATAGATCAACATTTTCGATCGCCCGCTTCGCTTGAGGCCCAAGATCTATCTTCCTCGCCCTTCCGATCGGGCCGACCCTTGTCCCCTTCTCGACCAAGGACTTCTTGCACCGCCGATTTCCATTCATAATAATTTGAATTGCAACTCCGGCAACTTCAATATCCCCTTTGACCTCGTGAGAACCATATCGAGTTCGGGAACTTCATACATCGCAAAATTTTATGGTATGTCAAATGATGGCTCAGAATCTCTCAAGAGGGATGGTGTCGCCCTAAGATTACATTGTACGCAGAGGGCTTTCACAACCACATAGCTCAACTCGAACGCCCTTCCTCTTTCCCCATCTCCCATCGACTATTTTTCCCCGAGTCGCCAATAGCTTTATGGATCCCAACGGTGGATCGTCGCCTCGCGGAACCCAAACAATGGCTGGGGGAGGCTATTGGGATCAAGTCTTTATCCCAAACAGTATGGGAGGCTTTCATTCCTTCGGAAGCGCGTAGAGTAATATAGAATGTTAATCAGGTCGCCATTGTCGATGCATACCTCGACACCCTCGGTGCGACTTATTATCGCCTCTATTACTAATCCTCGCGTGATTCTCGATTTTTGAACATCGCCTCTCGCCCATACCCACCTCCGCTAAAAGTTTTTGTCGCTTTCATATCTCGAAATGCCTTCCGCCCCTTGACTCGCTCGCTTTTTCGTTTCCCGCCCAAATATGGTGTTAACATAATTGTTCGGGCCGGGTTGTCTTCATATCTGGCCCCGACCGTGGTTATCTCTGCCAACATCCTGAGATCGATCTCGCTGCCTCTCGATGATCTCTTCCCCGACATCCATCTTGGTCGGGATTCTTTTCTCATCGCTTTATGCCCTTGGGCTCGTGATAACGAAGTTCGCTCGATAACCTCATCCAACTGGCCTTCTTGGATGCAAAGCCGATGTCTCTCTTCAAATCCATGCACACATCGGGCCAGATGGCCTATGCCCTCACGGAATTCACAAACTTGTTTGACCTTCGCCTCTCTCGAGGTTTCTTGATCGCTGGGCCTCTTTGCTAGGTTCTTTGATACCATGATGGATGATCTCCGATCTCGATCGGTTGAGAGGACAAAGTCTTTATCTTTCTTTCCTCATTTTTCTCCGACCGATCCGAGGTGTGCTTCAACTCGATTAAACACGTATGTTTATCGACTCGATCCCAAACGTAAGCTTTTCTCTCGGCTTCATGTCAGCCGAGGTTGGCTCTTTCCGAACTCGACTCTCTTCCTTGGGTCCATCCATTCGGCTTGGGTGTGTCTACGCACCGCTCTTCACCTTGATGTAATCATTGGACCACATTCACACACTCGTCCATAGTTCTCGGGAGAGTTCTACTCAACTTTTCGTGATAATTTGGTGTTCCTCAAACCCCTACAAACGAGGTGATCGTAAGTCCTGTCCTTGAGGGTCCTTTACTTGCATTGCTTCGATATTGAACCGCCTTAAGTACTTCTAACACCGCTTTCATCTCTAAGTCGCTCTCATGTTCACGAGGTGCGCTTCACTTAATCGAACTTTTGTTGACGATAAAGCGCTCTCTCAACTTTCTCGCCAACATGGAAAAATCGAGATCGACTCCGGCCTCAGCTTTGTAAACCATTCTCCGGCCCGACTCTACGAGCAGAGTCTCAATGCCCGGCACCGCATCTCGCCCTGGTGCCCCGCCCAACCTCATCTCGCGATAGATAATTGTGTAGATGGTCCTCCGGATCGTGGTGCCATCATAAGGCTCTATCTTTTGGAATCTTAAACCCTTGGGTTTAGGAAAATCTTCAATCTCCTTAGTAAAAGGAGATTCTAAGAATAATGAAACCTTGCTTTTCCCGTAATCACGCTCCAACTCGCTGCCTGGGCGCTATCCTCTCGCATCCCTTTGATGCTTCGATGAATTTCTTCCTCCATTTTTCAACAGAGTTTTGAGGACGCTACCGATCTTTGAAATCGGGCCGGGTTAGGTTTAGGCATATTAATATTTAAACCTCCTCCACCTCTGTTGCCGCGGATTCGCTCGCCGAGAACTCTTCCATGATCTTTGCAGTAGCGCTAATGTCCCGACTTCCTGCCGCTTGATCCACCAACAATTGTCGCTCGGGGCTGCACTGGCGCTCCGCTTCAAAGGGTTTTCCCGGATCGGTTCCGTGTTCGGCTCTTTTTCACCCTCAAGCAGATCCATGCCTACTTCCTTCTAATCGCAGATTTGGCGGATCTCGTGTTTTTGGAAGTGGTCCTTCCGGGTGGTTTATCCTGGGCGGCATGTTCTCGGCGATTCAACAATTGAAGGCCCTCATTCTAGCGCCAATGACGATGAAAATTAGTCACCTATTAAGATCCGGTTATTCTTCTATGAATGATGAATAACCAAGAACCCTAGCTCAAGAATAAAGAGGGCGCTGGTGTGTTTATGGTCGAATCTAAGTGGTATTCTTAGATTGCCTACGATCTCGCATGTGTCCAGAATCAAGCCGCACGTAGTTCCCGGAACCTTGTATATATAGAGACAATGCCCGACCTAACCCTAATACGAGTCGGTTATGAGCTATTGTCGATTTACCCTTAATTGGGCCTTACCCCTCGCCCAAGTTATCCCCGCGGATAAGTGGGCTAACGTAGCCGGGTGTGGACTCGCTCCCGACTTCTGAGATCCGCCTGACTTAGTGGTGATCGAAGTCCGAACTATCGCCCGCATCGCCAGAAGTCGATCCTCGCACTCTCGGTCACCGCCTTGCCTTGGTCTCGAGAGGTCGACATGCTTGCTGTTATGGCTTCCAAGTCGATCGCTCGACTGGCCGCCTTAATCGCATGCATTCCTTAACACGGTACATACCGTAGACCTACTGATGATCAGATCTCGAGGTGCGAACCCGGTATCGCCACCAACTATTTTCAAAAAGTCTTTAAACCTATATGTGATTGAGCAAACACGACCCAATATTATGCAAAATACGACACTTTCGTGATCGTAAATAGTGTACCTTTTATTTGTGCATCTTTAGCACGACTATTCCGCTGCTTAGCGTTTTTTTTTTTTTTTTTTTTTCGTAAATAGGTGTAATTTTTGCCGCTCGGGCCTACAATACGTGGTTGATCCGCTTGAGGACTCAGTGTCTCCACGAGCCTCGACTCCCCACTTCCGATTTTCAACTCCACCACCGCTCTCCCGTCCAATAATCGTTGTTCATCTCCACCAAGGATTCCAAATGAGGTTGAGGTTCAGGTGGGGGTTCTGGGATGGATCTCAATTGTTGTTCATTTTCCTAACTATCTCAGGCGAGTAGCGGTTGCGCTGGGTTTTCAAGGTTCATGCTCCCGCGGTGTATCTCCTTCTTTCTTCTTCGCCCGCCTGCACTTCATTCTCTTTACGCTCTTTCCATTCTCGATTTTCTACATTGGTTGAGTGTATGCATGACCTTGGTGTCGGTATATCCGAATTGTAAATTGAAGAAATTGAATTGTCGACTACCGCTACGGTCGTTGCATTGCATTCATGATTCTTTCTTTTGGTCAATTAATTTCATCCGCCACACCTATCGCTTGTGTTTGATTTTTTTAAACAATATTACAACTATTCAAAGGCTTTTATCGTTTTATTAAAGATTTGTTCTTTGTATCCGAATTCATGTCATCTTTTTTTTCTCTCTGCTCATCAAGAAACCTTTTTTACCTCGCTTGGATTTATACACTAATGATGTTTATTTTCCTTTGCTTTCCATGTATGGCGTATCACGAGGCTTTGAGGAATTTTCAAAGCGGATACACATCCGTAGGTCAAAATTTTAGTAAATGATGAGTTCTCGTGAGTACGCCCTTCGATTTGTTCTAAAAATTTGAGCAATTTGTTAGATTTCTTTGTTTCAATAGGAACCATAACTTCTACTGTAAATCATCAATTTATTTTGCCTCGTAGAAAATCCTTTTGCTCACCAACTGCTTTCGCTATGGATAGTTGATGATATTTTTATTAGCTCTTTGAGGTTGTTAATTTGTTCCATTGCCGATTTTGCGTAACAATTTGTATGTGAGCGTTGAACATTTTCTCGGCTAATCTTTGAGAAGACTACACTTTTCGTGCATTTCCGCTGTAAGTTCGCTTGTTTGACATTGATTCACGATTTTCGTTATGAAAAGTGTACAAGATTCGATTTCGTAGATACATTTGTCGGCTTATTAGTTGTATTCTCTAATTCCAACATTTATGCTCAAACCGTAGGTATACAATTTTTCATGGATATTTTCTTGATAAATTCTCCTTACTAGCTCTAATTCAAGTTTATGGCTTTTTTGATCGAGACAATGTTAACAGAGGATAAGAGAAAATTTTAATTATCGTAAACTAAAGAAGACAACCTGAATGAGCCAATCAATGCCCCCATCGCTGCTCTATTATCTATTATTCATTATGTTTTGATCTGCTAATATGTATTCTCACGCTTAATGCGAATCATCGAACGGCCGGTGAAAGTGCCTTCGATTTCTTTTCGCTCTCCTTACTCTCGCAGCCTTCATTAATGAATGTCTTTTTCTATTGATTTTTCCTCTATTGAAATAATGATATGCACAAAGTGCTCTAGTGGAAATGACGCGTGAGTCCCGTCCATGCAAGAAGTGGCATCGAATTGTTCAAAGTCACATTACGACTATTACTCTAAGGTCAAGATTACGAGTAAACACCCATCCTGGACTGCTTTTGCAAAGTCCAAGTTACTTCCATTGCTTTTCATACTTGATCACATACATATTAGTAATTTTGTGTTCTATCATTACTACCATAATACTGCAGAAGTGGTCATTGCAAGAAACTGAAATATAATATGATGAGATGATTTTTTTTTGGGGATGGGGACGGGAAAGGTTTGGATACGTGGATTGGTCGGATTTTGCGCTGGTTGTTCTATTATCGCTTTCCATTACGATTTTGGTGTTCTATTGGTGATGCTTTCGCTTACCTTTCTTATGCCTCTGAATAAAATTATATCCAACTATTTTCAAAAAGTCTTTAAACCTATGTGATGGAGCAAACATGGACCCAATATTATGCAAAATACGTACACTTTCGTATTCGTATTAATTATGGAAACCAAATCCACCTTATTGCACAACGTAAAAAGCGAATCAATCAATTAGTGACAACTCGGTATGGCAAATTCCTCAAATCCTCCATTGTTTGCACACAAAACAAATAAATAATTCGCCCCAGTAATTGATGATTAAAAGTACTTGTACACACTCAAAATATTGTGAATATCCACGGCCCAGATTTAAAGGAACATCACAGCAAAATCAACTAACCACATAATATATGTTTTGATTTATTTCCAGTTTTTTTTTTTTTCTTTTTTGAAATATAATTAGTCAAACTCTGGGACCAAAAATCGATTTCTCGAAGGATCTCAATTAACTATATATCAATCAATCTGATTCGTATTCAACAATTTTGCAACAATTAAGGATCTGCCAAAATAAATGGACGCACGAGAATAAAGCAAACCCGCATAAACCATCAATAGATTTGAAAGCAGCAACATTCAATCTATACACTGAACCAAATCGACAGAATAAATTGGTTAAAACAAACCATGTTGTAGACACATAATGCCTTACCCGTCAGGATCAAAACCAATAGGGCATTTAAGATCAAGTCATCCGATTATCTCATTTAGTATGGTACATGTTAAGAAAATAATATTCATATGTGATTACCACAGAAAACCAATTTGTCTTACCATGAAACCATATATCCTTAAACGTACTTGTTAAGAAAATAATTGGTACACTCCAATCAACAATGCGAATGAATTTCTGATTTGCAGCGCAAACGGGTTAAAACGATACCGTAAACCAATCCCTGAATTTGTCTTAAGCTTGTTGGGATAGTGTATCGTGTGTGGAGTGATTCACAGAACAGATCCGTAATTCACGGATGAAATTACGGATAATTGAATGCGGAAATTAAAATCGAAATTAACATTTAGTTTTATAATGTAGATCTAACACAATAAAGCAACTACGGTATAGATCTAATAAATTAACACAAGTAAATGATAGATCTAATGAAACAAAAATATGACGATTAAGATCTAACAATTAAACTATCACAGTATAGATCTGACTTGGAAGTAAAGCAATATAAAGTGCAACGCATAAATAAATGACAAACCGAGGCGAGTATGGAACTCTTTCCTTAAGACAAATTGCTCTCCCATTATGGTGCCCACAGTAGTCGTAGAATCGTCTCCCAAGATACAACGGTTTTCGTCTCGGATTTAGAGGCACTTCAAAAATCCGAGCTCCGGCGAACTTTACAGAGTGCTCCGACTCAAAATCTAGATCTACATGAATGACTAGATCTATATGACACTCACTTTTATGGTGGAAAATACAAGAGAAAACTGAATGAATAAACTTTCATCAATGGGGTTGTTTATATAGTGGAGAGGATGGCCTAACGTCTAAATCGATTGGCGGAACACGTCACAAAACTTTTCCCTTGGAAAAGTTACTAATTTTGAAATTATGCTTAATTTTATTTAGAAATTTCGAAATTAATTAAGCTAATTTCGAATTATTCCACTCATCTGATTGGTCGGATGATGTGTCGTCTGAATTCTGATTGGTCGAACGACTCAATGAATTCTGATTCATCGAATGACACAATAATATTCCAAAATTAATTTATGGTAAATTTCATAAAGAAATTTTGTCCAAAAAATTAATAGTAACACCCGAGCTGGACGGACGGACGGTGGCGGCACCGTGCGCTCGTGTGGAATAATCTAAGTCCTCCTTCCTACACAAAAATGCCTTGCCCCTTAGGGCACATTTATAAGAGAATTCACTAGCTCTTATATATGGAGCTCAAGTCTCCTATCTTTCCAATGTGGGAGAATGAGTTGAGGTACTCCCTTCAACTCTTATCTCCACCACATTTTCAACCAACTTTAGGCATTAATTTCTCATTCACCCGACATCCGAATCGAGTGATTCAAAAGCCTATCATCAACTACTCCGTATGAAGTATTTAATGATATCATTAACTCTCGATGATATACATCGGAGCCTATCCGTAAATCGCGCTAAAGTTGACCGTTCAACCTTTTAAAAGGGCTTTTCCTCCAACAGAATGTTGAAGTAGCATTTGGGGAGGGAACAACAATAGTGGGAAGCTTGCTTCGAAATGTAAATAGAGATTATTAAGAGTCCATCGGTGTCTCTTATCCATGGAAGAATACTTATCTCCTGCTGAAAGTATTATACAAGACTGTCGATTTTTTTTTTTGTACCAGACTTTGTTTATATTTCTTTTTCAGTTGTTAGAAGACAAAGAAATTTCCTACTCATTTAGTAAGGAAAGACTTCGCCTAATAGAACATGTGGAATATGATGCTTCACCACCCTCTTATGTTTCTCTAGCATCTGTAGCTCATTAAGCTTAATGAAATTTTTTTTTTTTTTTTTTTTTTTTTTTCTGAAGAACAATTTTTTTTTTAATATTAAAAATCACAAATTTTTGTTTCATATGTTCACTTTTTTTTTTTTTTTTTTCCTTTTTACACATTCTCACATGATTTCAAAAGAAAGATTTAGAAATGATTGGCAAATATTTGTAAAGGAGAAAAGGAGAAAATTTTTGGGTGGTGTGGTGCAGATACATCTATGTTGTCTTTAAAAAACCCGTGTCTTTTAAGGTGTTTTGCATTTTAGACCATTTACACTTAAAAACATGGGTGTTTCTAATTAAAATAGGTGTATCCGCACCACAAGGATGCACCACCTAAAAATTTCCCAAGAAAAACTACATCGCACCTAAAACACCTCAATGAGATTGAATTGTTAGAAAGTAAACTTCATAAATACGATTCGACTTTATCGAAGTTGAATGCCAACATTCGACCTCTAAAACGTCGAACCTCACACCGTGATGCAGTATGACACCAAAAAAAAAATAAATTTGTAAGCAAGATTTAGAATAGATTACTCAAGCAAAACATAATCTTTTGGAAATCAGAATGAAAACAAGTCTTTCAAAAGTAAATAAAGGAAATAAAGGAGATAAAGGAGTGGGTTAAGGGGGTGGGGATTACATTATTGATTAAACAAGACAGATATATCATATAATCTGAGCATTGAATTTGTATTTCCAACCACCAAAGTTCTCCTCTCTTCCAAAGCATCTTTCCTCATTCAATCTGAAAGTGAAATAAGAATTAATTCAATTAATTAGAATGAAACAAATTCAATTCACAACAAATTGATGGTCTATAAGTGTTTAATTATTGACACAATGCTCTGACCATATCATTTTCCACCACGAACAAGGGCGGTACCAAAAATTTTATACCAATAAATATGGTTTTCTGAAATATTCATTGATATAAAACATCATAATCAATAGTGTTAAAAATTCGTGGTAAATTAAATTACTCACATGAGGAAAGAATTTCAAGGCAAGCTTGATTTCGCCACGAATTTTCTCTTTCCTGACAACGTTGTAAGAAGTAGGTGGAACGTTGCCTTCATAAAAAACCGGGTCCAGCGGGATCCTGTTTTAATTTATCGAAAATTAGCCACATTTTTACACTAGATAAAAAAAAATGGAAAATCGTGACGACTTTAATCGCACTATACCCAAAATATATCTTTCGAAGTCGATTTTAGTCAAAACGATTTGTCCTTAAATAGTTATTATTATAGCAATTTATGTGAAATTTTCATCCCTTCTAAAATAGTTAAGCCGTTACGGAGTAATTTATGTATTTAAACACAATTACTTACGTTGCCTCTCCAACAAAATCATCTTCTTTGAAAGTGTCCTTGTCCATTATCTTAATTTTGAGCTCGGAAACACCGTCAGAGATTGAAAACAGAAAGGTTTCATTCCACTCAGGTGATGTTCCTGCACCTGCCCGGTAAATCAATTTTAAAATCAAAATTCGACTTTCACCGGATCAATTTTATATATATTTGACAATCGACAAAGGAAATTTTTTTTTTTTTTTGATTTTCAATAAATTAAAAGAAAACGAACCATTTGCAGCACTACTTTTCTTCTCCTGATCCCGGTAGGTGAGAATAGCATAAGGATCCATCTTAACTGCTAAAAAAAAAAACAGTTAAAACAGTTCAAAGATATAATTAAATAAATGGATTTATTAAAGCAATTAAAGAATCAAATGTACATTATTTCTGATTTCACCCTGATGTCTCAATTCAAGTTTTTTTTTTAATTTTTTTTATTAAAAGATCTCAAAACGAGCTATGATCAGTAATTAACCAGAAGAAGCAGATTAAACAATAAATAAATCAAATAAACCTGGAAAAAAAACAATCGATGAAATAAAAAATCTGAAATTAGATGAATGTATATATAAAACATAAAAGAAACACAGAGGAAAAAAAAAACAGATGGCGATAAACAAAGACACAGATCACATTCTAAAATTAAATAAGATCCATACAGAGAAATTCAGTGTTCTTAAGGCCTTTAGCGCCAATGAGAAGAACTTCGAGCGTTCCGAGAGGCATCGTTGAAGGTTAGTTGAGTGATAAAAATAGATGGAAAAGATCAATCAGACTAGCTAGTAGGAATTCCAATGTTGATGACGGCAATTGGAATTTATAGCCATGAACTGTTTTTTTTTTTTTTTTTTTTTTATTTTATAGAATTTATTGTTAAAAAAGACGGGATTTTAAATATAGAAATATGCAAAGAGCACAGTGGATTTTTTTTTTTGTTGTGGATAAAAACAACATATCCTTATTACACTGTGATTCAAATTCTTTCGTATTCAACTAAAAAATGAATATATCTTTTGATCTGATTGTCGAAAGATGGTAATTCTTTTATCATATATATATATTTTTTTCATCCTTTTTATTTAGACATTCATTTGATATTTTTTCAACGTTATTTTCGAGGTCATTTTGTGAAAAACACATAAACAATGGAATAATGAAATATTGGATTTGAGGTCAGTTTCAAACAGCAAACAATGGATTTAGAGTTATGAATAATGAATTTGTTTTTATCAGTCAATTTATATTTCTACTGTCTTCATTCCTATTTTTTTATTGTTTATTTTGTCCTTTTAAATCGCTCTCTATTTTTCTTATTCATTTAAGTGGGGCATGAATTCTTATTAAGATGATTTGGACCGGTTTGGAAAAGGAGGAAGGCTCAATTTTTGGGGGAAAAAAAAAATCAATGGAGAAGGCATGCACCTAATTAAGGGAAACCCATGGAAAAGGTAACTATTCGGTTAATAATAGTCACAAGAGACATTTTAGTCATTTATTATAGTGAAATTCAACCGCGCTTTGGAAAATGCATCTGTTGCATTAATAATAGTATTCAAATGACATTTTAGTCATTATTGTGAAATTAAACAGCCTTTGGAAAATGTAATTATTGCATTCATAATACCCAAGGGATATTTTAGTATTATATTGTGAAATCCAACTACTATCTCCGTTTCATAAAAAGTGTTTACTTTTTGTGGCGTATACAAACTAAGAAAAAACAATTAATATTTTGTACTATTTTAAATAATAATGGACACATATACCCCTACTTTATAATAAATGATTGTTTTGGAATATGAAAAATATATACAAACATTAAATGGTAATAGATGTACGTTTGGAATGAATGCATTAAATGATGCATTGATATTCTATATAAATACTTTTTATAGGACAATTCATATTTAAAAAGTAAACATTTTTTGTAGCACGGAAGTAGTATTTTCTTCATATGTGTAACAATACGCAAAATGCCATATTTGGGACGGAGCTAGGTAGTATCATACTAATAACCTTGTCAAAACTTTATTGTTTTTATTTTATTTTATTTTATCTAAAAAAATCTATTTTAATTTCCTTCACTTTGACTTTATTTATTCTGTAGTGATACATTCATTACGAGTACTTTTAGTGACTTTGATTGATGTAGGGTGCATCTTTTCCGATAAAATTTTTATCAACATTGATTATTATGAGACCTATATCAATTACCATGCACTTTAATCAATGGTGAGATCATGCGTTGTTATACATGTTGTGTCATACCCTCCATTGAGGCGGTGGCTCAAATCCTCACAATTTACAAAAAGGTCCTTCATTAATTTTACAAATTTGTTAGCGTATATAAATATTTGGTCAACTTAAGCATTTTCGAGTTAACTACCTTTGACCAGGATTGTCTCTAGAACTTTTGGACCCTGATTTTGTACGACGGGCCCGTTGTATTTTAATTTTTTATTTGTATGATATATAAATTAATTTTATATACATACAATGGATCACCAATCTGAATCATATATAAGGATCAAATTTTTTTCTTCACTTCAAAAAGTGGCCCTTATTTAGGACCGGTAAGAATTCATCCATACTGATTGTTTTAAGGATAAAGAGATTAAACAATGTTTTTTTATTTAGTCATTAAGCTATAAAAGTTTAAAATATAAAAGATGAGTTAAAACATTAATAATGTATTAAAATTGTTCAGTGGTTTAAAAAATAATACTCATTTTGATGGGACCGTAGGTCGTGACCTTGTTGACCCATCTAGGGACGAACCTAACTCCACCATGGAGTGTGTGAAAGAGTTTGTTGTGATTATCAAGTAGAGTTTGTTGTGATTATAAAAAAGAGTTTATCTTCCAGCAAACTCCCTCGTCTATTCTGGAAACCCTTCAAAGAGCTCTGAACTGTTGGCATCAACTGCATTCCTCTTTCTCCTTAGATGGTAAGGAACCTGATCCCCGCCATCCTGGCCCGTCGAGATCGGAAATTCCTCCCCTTTTGCAGATAAATACCCTTGTTTGTCTAGTTGATGCAGCCTGGGAAGAGAACTCTGGCAGGCCGTCTAAAAGTGTCTTATTAGATGATATTTGGCATTTGATGAATCTTTGTAGATGTGTTAAGGTTGCTTTTATTTCTCGGGCTAAAAAAACCGCTAGTCACGTATTAGCCGGTTTGTGAAAAATGGTCAAAGACTTTTGAATTGGTTTTTTCTGTAAAATATTTTTAGTACGTGGTACAAAGATGTGAGATGTCAAAGTTATTTTGGTTGTTATTCAATCGTTTTGGATAGTTATTTTGGATGCATTTGAATCTCTTTCAATTGTTTTCTGTAAATATTGGTTCTTTTCCATTTTGTTGTACATATAGTGATAGGATTTATAAATGTCTATCAATGTATGTTCATTATATAATAGGAGTTGTAAAATAAGTAATATGCATGTGTTATAAAGAAAAGATGGTTATGATTATGATTTAAAAAGGTTAAGATTTACATCAAGAATTATCACTCAAGTTATGAAACAAATGATGTGTTACTGTGCTCTTGGAATTGACCGTTTTAACGCACAACTTCGCGGTTTAATTATGTAATTTATGTTATCATTGATCTGATAACTATTTAAACTTAATGTTTTTTTTTATAAAGGAAATGGAAAATATATTAAGCTATATCTGCCAACGATGCAAATAAAGCATCGGGCTGAGGGTTTGAACCCCACATACGAGAATCGAGTCTTATAAGGCTCGAGCTAGCAAGTGGGCAGATACATTCCCCTCCCTTTGAACAAAAGAAACAGAGATTCTGGAAAAAATTAGGAAATAAAACAAAGCATTCCTCTATAAGGCCTCATAAAAAGGACCACCCTGAACACTATAAACTTTGTGTTCATTTACTTACAACACTTTACTTTACAGCATTTACTTATTGCATTATATGTATAATCTGTATGTGCATAACTTACTTTGAAACAATTTTAAGAAGAGATTTATCCGCTGCCAAAAAGCTTTTAAATATAAGAAAAGTTTTTGAAACTCCAGTATAGTCATTCACCCCTCCCCCTCTGACTATACTTTCACCCTTCTTTGGGACCAACATCAACAATCTCAGCTTGGAGTCTTGCTTGGTTAGAAGGTATTTCAGAGCTGCATGGTCAGTGAATACAGTGACTTTCAATCCTATCAGATATGGTCGAACTTGTCAAATGCAAAGATAACAGCTAAGAGTTCTTTCTCTATAGTCGCATAATTCCTTTGGGAACTGTTGAGGGTACAACTGTCTTTAAAATACAACTGTTCTTTAAAATACACGTGTCTTTTAAGGTGTTTTGCATTTTAGACCATTTACACTTAAAAACATGGGTGTTTCTAATTATAATAGGTGTATCCGCACCACAATGATACACCACCTAAAAATTTCCCTAGGAAAACTACATCGCACCAAAAACACCTCAATGAGATTGAATTGTTAGAAAGTAAACTTCATAAATACAATTCGACTTTATCGAGGTTGAATGCTAACATTCGACCTCTAAAACGTCGAACCTCACACCGTGATGCAGTATGACACCAAAAAAAAATAAATTTGTAAGCAAGATTTAGAATAGATTACTCAAGCAAAGCATATATAATCTTTTGGAAATCAGAATGAAAACAAGTCTTTCAAAAGGAAATAAAGGAAATAAAGGAGGGGGTTAAGGGGGTGGGGTGGGGATTACGTAATTGATTAAACAAGACAGATATATCATATAATCTGAGCATTGAATTAGTAGTTTCCAACCACCAAAGTTCTCCTCTTTTCCAAAGGATCTTTCCTCATTCAATCTGAAAGTGAAATAAGAATTAATTCAATTAATTAGAATGAAACAAATTCAATTCACAACAAATTGATGGTCTATAAGTGTTTAATTATTGACACAATGCTCTGACCATATCATTTTCCACCACGAACAAGGGCGGTATCAGAAATTTTAGATTACCGATAAAAAAATTAATTAACGGATCAATTTAAAAATTTTAGTATTATATAATTTATTATAGGTCAACACATTAGAATAGTGGGTCGATAAAAAAAAATTAACGGATCAATTTTAAATATGTATGTGTATATAACTTTTTTAAGCTAGCCATACACAATTTTATACCAATAAATATGGTTTTCTGAATTATTCATTGATATAAAACATCATAATAAATTGTCTTAAAAATTCGTGGTAAATTAAATTACTCACATGAGGAAAGAATTTCAAGGCAAGCTTGATTTCGCCACGAATTTTCTCTTTCCTGACAACGTTGTAAGAAGTAGGTGGAATGTTGCCTTCATAAAAAACCGGGTCCAGCGGGATCCTGTTTTAATTTATCGAAAATTAGCAACATTTATACACTAGATAAAAAAAATGGAAAATCGCGACGACTTTAATCACATTATACCCAAAATAGATCTTTCGAAGTCGATTTTAGTCAAAACGATTTGTCCTTAAATAGTTATTATTATAGCAATTTATGTGAAATTTTCATCCCTTCTAAAATAGTTAAGCCGTTACGGAGTAATTTACGTATTTAAACACAATTACTTACGTTGCCTCTCCAACAAAATCATCTTCTTTGAAAGTGTCCTTGTCCATTATCTTAATTTTCAGCTCGGAAACACCGTCAGAGATTGAAAACAGAAAGGTTTCATTCCACTCAGGTGATGTTCCTGCACCTGCCCGGTAAATCAATTTTAAAATCAAAATTCGACTTTCACCGGATCAATTTTATATATATTTGACAATCGACAAAGGAAAAAAAAAAATTTGATTTTCAATAAATTAAAAGAAAACGAACCATTTGCAACACTACTTTTCTTCTCCTGATCCCGGTAGGTGAGAATAGCATAAGGATCCATCTTAACTGCTAAAAAAAAAACAGTTAAAACAGTTCAAAGATATAATTAAATAAATGGATTTATTAAAGCAATTAAAGAATCAAATACATTATTTCTGATTTCACCCTGATGTCACAATTCAAGTTTTTTTATTTTATTTTTATTAAAAGATCTCAAAACGAGCTATGATCAGTAATTAACCAGTAGCAGATTAAACAAGAAAATAAATCAAATAAACCTGGAAAAAAAAAACAATTGATGAAATAAAAAATCTGAAATGAGATGAATGTATACATATAGCATAAAAGAAACACAGAGGAAAGAAAAACAGATGGCGATAAACAAAGACACAGATGAGATTCTAAAATTAAATAAGATCCATACAGAGAAATTCAGTGTTCTTAAGGCCTTTAGCGCCAATGAGAAGAACTTCGAGCGTTCCGAGAGGCATCGTTGAAGGTTAGTTGAGTGATGAAAATTGATGGAAAAGATCAATCAGACTAGCTAGTAGGAATTCCAATGTTGAGGACTATCTGTTAATTAATGACTGCAATTGGAATTTATAGCCATGAACTGGTTTTTTTTTTTTTTTTTTTGTTTTTAGAATTTATCGTTAAAAAGACAATTTAAATATAGAAATATGCAAAGAGTACAGTGAATTTTTTTTTCTTGTGGGCAAAAACAACATGTTATTATTGCACTGTGATTCAAATTCTTTCGTATTCAATTAAAAAACGAATATATCTTTTGATTTCATTGTCGAAAGATGGTAATTCTTTTATCATATTTTTCTTTTTTTTTTCGTCCTTTTTTATTTAGACATTTAATTTGATATTTTTTCAACGTTATTTTCGAGGTCATTTTTGTGAAAAACGCATAAACAATGGAATAATGAAACATTGGATTTGAGGTCAGTTCTAAACAGCAAACAATGGATTTTGGGTTATGAACAGTGAATTTGTTTTATCAGCCAATTTATATTTCTACTGTCCTCATTCCTATTTTTTTATTGTTTATTTTGTCCTTTTAAATCACTCCTTATTTTTCTTATTCATTTAAGTGGGGCATGAATTCTTATTAAGATGATTTGGACCGGTTTGAAAAAGGAGGAAGGCTCAATTTTTGGGAAGGTTTTGGTGTGGTGTGTATCTACGTGCGGATAGCACGTGTGACACACCACACACTTTTATTATGTATTTAAATTATGTGTTTCTGATCGTTTCACCCGTCGTATCAGCTCAAAATCCCTCACCACACAATAACTTCACCAATTTTTAGGGGTAAAAAAAAAAATCAATGGGGAAGGCATGTACCTAATTAAAGGAAACCCATGGGAAAGGTAACTATTCGGTTAATAATAGTCACAAGAGATATTTTAGCCATTTATCGTGAAATTCAACCGCGCTTTGGAAAATACATCTGTTGCATTAATACTACCCCGTCCTAAAATATAAGTTCGCTTAGAACTTTTCACACAAATTAAAAAAATGGTTAAATGTCATTAATTATAGTGTTAAAAGTTTAGAATACCTTTTGACCATCATTAATATAATAATTGTAAAGTGGGTGGATGGATAACAAATTATGGGTAAAATGAAGAAAATTGTAATAAATACTCTATTGGTATTCTAAATAGACTTATAATATGAGACAAATTCAAAAAGCTTAACGGACTAACATTTTGGGACGGATGTAGTAATATTTAAATGACATTTTAGTCCTTTATTGTGAAATTCAACGGCCTTTGGAAAATGTAATTATTGCATTCATAATACCCGGGGGATATTTTAGTACCACCTCCGTCCCATAAAAATTAAAAAGTATCTGCATTTGGAAAATATTTTGTCCCATATAAAAAGTCTATTTAGAAACCAATAGATCATTTAATGTTATTTTTCCAAACATACCCCTAGCATAATATTCATTATTGTATTTTAATTTCATATTTCAATACAAACATTAATTATATGATAGGCTATATATGTTTATTACTACTAAAACACAATACATTAATTGAGTTTTTTAATATGCGTGAATAGTAAAATATGGACATTTTTACGGGACGGAGGTACTTTATTGTGAAATCCATCTATTATCTCTGTTTCATAAAAATTGTTACTTTTTGTGACGTACACAGACTAAGAAAACAATTAATATTTTGTACTATTTTAAATAATAATGGACACATATACCCATACTTTATAATAAATGTTTCTTTTTGGAATATGAAAAATGTATACAAACAATAAATGATGATAGATGCACGTTTGGAATGAATGCATTAAATAATTCATTTATATTATATAAATATTTTTATATAGACAATTCATATTTAAAAAATAAATTTTTTTTTTAGGAGGGAAGTAGTATTTTCTTCATATGTGTAACAAAACGCAAAATGCCTTGGGACGGAGCTAGGTAGTATCATACTAATAACCTTGTCAAAACTTTATTGTTTTTATTTTATTTTATTTTATCTAAAAAATCTATTTTCATTTCCTTCACTTTGACTTTATTTATTCTGTACTGATACATTCATTACGAGTACATTTAGTAACTTTGATTGATGTAGGGTGCGTCTTTTCCAATAAAATTTTTATCACCATTGATTATTGTGAGACCTATATCAATTACCATACTCTGCATTTTAATCAATGGTGAGATCATGCGTTGTGATATATGTTGTGTCATTATGTGTAGATAATTCGATACGGCCACCGCTACAGTCATACCCTCCATTGAGGCGGTGGCTCAAATCCTCAAAATTTACAAAATGGTCCTTCATTAATTTTACAAATTTGTTAGCGTATATAAATATTTGGTCAACTTAAGCATTTTCGAATTAACTACCTTTGATTAGGATTGTCTCTAGAACTTTTGGACCCTGATTTTGTATGACGGGCCCGTTGTATTTTAATTTTTTATTTGTATGTATATAAATTAACTTTATATACATACCATTGGATCACCAATCTGAATCATATATAAGGATCAAATTTTTTTCTTCAACTTCAAAAAGTGGCCCTTATTTAGGACCGGTAAGAATTCATCCATACTGATTGTTTTAAGGATAAAGAGATTAAACAATGTTTTTTTATTTAGTCATTAAGCTATAAAAGTTTAAAATATAAAAGGTGAGTAAAAACATTAATGTATTAAAATTGTTCAGTGGTTTAAAAAATAATACTCATTTTGATGGGACCGTAGATCGTGACCTTGTTGACCCATCTAGGGACGAACCTGACTCCACCATGGAGTGTGTGAAAGAGTTTGTTGTGATTATCAAGTAGAGTTTGTTGTGATTATCAAAAAGAGTTTATCTTCCAGCAAACTCCCTCGTCTATTGTGGAAACCCTTCAAGGAGCTCTGAACTGTTGGCAACAACTGCATTCCTCTTTCTCCTTAGATGGTAAGGAACCTGATCCCCGCCATCCTAGCTCGTCGAGATCGGAAATTCCTCCCCTTTTGCAGATAAATACCCCTGTTTGTCTAGTTGATGCAGCCTGGGAAGAGAACTCTGGCAGGCCGTCTAAAAGTGTCTTATTATATGATATTTGGCATTTGATGAATCTTTGTAGATGTGTTAAGGTTGCTTTTATTTCGCGGGCTAAAAAAACCGCTAGTCACGTATTATCCGGTTTGTGAAAAATGGTCAAAAAGATGTCCTATGGACCTCCTCTTTCCCTGTTTGGCTGAATCATTCTGTAAACTCTGATTTACTTTAACTCTTTGTTAATAAAATTTCCTTTTCTGTGTAAAAAAAAAAGTAGAATTAAATGTTGATTGACTGTGTTAATGAAATGCCCCAAATAATATAACAAACTCCAAATGTGCATGAGAAAACACAATAGACATGTCGTGCAGAGGCGGAGACACACTTACGGGACTGGTGGGCCCCTGTGTGGTATATATATATATATATCTTATATTATATTTTAGAGCAAATAACCGTCAATTGATCCAAATTGATCAATTGACCCGCTCCATGACCCGGTTAAGATAATATTCAAGGTTTTTTTTTTTTTCACAACTCATTCCACGTTCTCTGATGAAAAAAACTCATCCCACGTTCCCTTCCTCTCTCATGTCGCCGTCAACTTCCATCCACGATGCGATTAACTCCTCCCATGAATCTCAACCTTTTTTTTGGTCGATCAGTTGCTCAACCTATTCCACCCTTGAATTTGTGCTCCAATCCTACAGGTACAATATCCATTGTTTCTTCCGAATTCCAGCTCTTTCAATTTACGATTCGTCCTCCTTTTTTGATTAATTGCCTATGTCTTCCTCTTTCGAACATTGTTACCGGATTTAGTGGAATCCTGTTCTTATCAGAATTCAGACTGATGAATTCCATGGGGGTATAAGGTTCTGTAGGTGATCCAATTTTTGCATGTAGCACCTTTCTCTGCAATTGTATAATTTTGTAAGAAGATGAAACTGCAATAGGTTGATCTAGGTCAGAAGATTATTCGATAGAGAAGGGAAACTATATGTAAAATTGAACAATTTGTGATTTTCTCAACCTTCTGTAGCATGATATGATGATAATAAGCACCTCTACAAGTGGAATGCTATCATTATTGGTGTGAAATTAAACAATTTGTGGTTTTGTTTTTATGGAAGTGTTTATTTTTTCCCTTTCTTTCCTATTCCATTTGCTGTTTGTATTATCATTTGCTTTTTTGATTGAGTTTGAAGGGGTTTAATGTGATTGTAGTAAATTGCTATTGAATGCAGTAGATTATGATTGATACGCATCATGTTAACATCTCATCATCCAGTTTTCATTTATCCAGAAAGGGTTGCAAGGTAGGGTTCCCAGCCAAAAAGGTAAGGAGGAACATGATGCCTGAGAACGATAAACTTACTCATTCGGATAGCTCTAATTAGTCTAAATCCTGTTTTTCGTCATCGAATTCCATCAATGAAAATGGTGGTTTTGTGTTTGGAGCTTTTGATTCCTGCAATAAGACGGGGAGTTTTGTGTTCTGGGCTAAAAAGAGTAGCTCCGAGTTGAATTTCGGTATTGGAAACGTGGTTGAAAATAATCGCACCAAGTTGGATTAAGATTCTAACTGTGAGAAGTTTGTATTTCGTGCTGGTACGGGTGGATTTATTATTATTTGTCTTTTTTGTCTTTCTGTTTCGGTTCCTTCTTCTCATCACGTTTTATATTGTGTATATTCCGACAACGAAGAAACTCCCGTGTCGAAGAATGGAGTACGAACGATCTGCCGAGTATGGCAATGCGAATTGGGTATTTGGGTTGGCATCAAGCTCTCTGCAGATTTATTGTGTTTGTTACAACATTGCCCGTGAACTGTGATGTTTTGATTTTTTTGCTCTTAAAAAATTACCTGTGACATCGATTGATGGCGGTTTATGGGTTTTCAGGTATATGATTCGTAGTCATGTTCGTATCAACAATTTATCCGGAGTCTCGACTTCTCCACGTGGTCGGTCTTATTGCAGGTACAAATATTTCTTATGATTTTGCGGTGAAATATTTCTTATGATTTTGGAGGTACAAATATCGAGTATAGCCTTACAAAATTGTCTATAAGCAGTCTCATTAGTCATCTTATTTGAAAATTACCCCTTCTCAGTAAATTTTTACGGCATTGTTGCTTAAGTGCATACCTCATGCATAAAAACAACATCTTTGTTTAATTGAAATGAAGATCTTAGGAGCTACAAACAACTCAGTTCACTGGCATTGTTTCGGTCAGTGCCAACATCATTTTGTTTACGGAACTAAACTACCGGGATTTATTTCTTCTCAAGTTATACATATGATCATGCTCTTCCATTCATTACCTACACCCTTTGTTATCATTTAGGTATGATGCTGTGTTTTTCCATTTCCTTAAGGTTTTTTTTTTTTTTTTTTAAAAACTGATGATTTGTAGGAGCTGGAGCGTTCACAGTTACGTCTGTCGGATGAGAGGTTAATCTATGAGGTAAGGATGTTGTTCAGAAAGGTTAGTTTTTTTTTTCTTCTTCTTGCGAGATGCTTTGATTGTATATGCAGATGAACTTCAGCGTGATTTGGTTTATTTTCAAGGTGCAGCATGGAAGGGAGCCGATTGATGTTGACTTTTGTTCCATTACAATTGATGGGAATTCAGACAGTGATATTATGGTACAGAGACTTCATAATATGGTCAAGCAAAGGGAAGAGTTGCAGCAGATGGAGATTGCTGTTCGTGCTAAGCTAATTTCTAGGGCATAAATGACCAAGATGCATAGTGCTTATGGATCTCAGATGAAGGATCATGCAAATGCCAATGTCAAGCTTCAGGTAACATATTTGCATGTCAGGTTTTAATGTATCGGATCCCCTTTGAAAATAAAACATCTGTTTTAATTCTGATTCCTGTTATGCATTTAATTCTGATTCCTGTTATGAATTTAATTTTGTGAAATTCATTCCTAAGGTGATTTCTGTTATGCATTTTAGTGATCACAATTTACAATTGTTTAGTTTCTATACAATGATTTACTTGAGGAAAACAATTTTGCAAAAGCAAAAAAAAGCAAATGCAAAACATCTGCCTAATTAAAGTGATTTTATGATACAGAAGCGTCGATGGAGGGAATAATAGTGAGTAAACATATTTTCCTGAAATTTATTACAACGTTAAACATTTCAATGTGTTCGTCTCTCTTTCATTTTTGTTCATGTAAATCATTCCCGTGCTCTGAAAATTTGCGACATTGTGTTTCACATTGTTGTGAGAAAGAAGGATCACCATTGAAAAGTTTATGGAGTAAAAAAAACACATCTACTTTACATATTGTCAGCCAACAAAAATACAAAGAGTGGTTTAGAGCAAGTAGATAACAAGTACAGAACAGTAAAATATGAAACAACATCAGTTAATATTATCAGTCTTTATAGCATAATTGTTATCCATTGATTGCATAAGCAATGCCAATATTGCTTTGTGATTGCTGGGGCAGTACCAATAAATGGCCGGTTTCTACTTTACTGTCTTTACATGTGAGTTATTAATTATTTACCGTTGACTTTTAACCTTGAGCTATTTTTTTGCATTTGTTTTTTCGTATAGTATATATACAATGTATGGATTTTAAATTTGTTTACTTGATCTGTTTTGTCTCTAATTTGATTGGCGATACAGAAGGAATGGTTTATCCTATCAGTATTGTCTCATTTAGTTTCATGCACTATCAAATTTTATCACAAATTGGTTCATGAGGAGGTGAGTTAGGTGACATATACAACTTTGCCGTTTTCAGATAATAAAGGTTTTATTTCTTCATTACGCCTTATTGTTGAAACTTCTTTTATCTTTATAGCATTTTTTTTTCAATAACCATGAATTACCATATTGTAAAGTTTTTGCCAAGCAAAACTAAATACTGTGTTGCATGGAAGGACCTTCAAATTCTCAATTGCTGTAGATGATGGCTTCAAATGTTAGGTATTAATTTTCTTTCTTTTTTTAAAATTATTTTTATTATTATTTTTATTTTTCATAACTGTAGTTTGGCTTCTTATTTTATGTGCTAAAATGTTTTCCAGCGGTGTATTACCATTTCCAATTGCTTCATCCTCTTCCACACCATCTCATTCACCATTGATTTAACCATTAGTGGAGACCAAAGGCTTTTAGTTTACATTATTTCAATTCTACCAACTATATGAATAGATTTAGTTTTGATATCCATACTGACGATCTTACATGGATATCCCTATTTTTACATTTTTATTTTGTTTTAACATCGATCGGATCCTTTAACTTAACTATTAATGAATATAAATATAGATAATACGGAAATTGATATGCCGATGTTGAATGTTCATATTTCTTTTGTAGGTTAGGTGTAACTTAACTTACTATTAATGAATATGCCGATGTTGAATGTTCATATTTCTTTTGTAGGTTAGGTGTAAATTCATTCATGCCATTTATGTTAGTTTTATAAACACATGGCCTTTTTCATAACATATTATTTTTCTTCGATGTTTACTTTTTAAATTTAACGTTTTTAAATAAAGATCGCACGCTCTTACTAAGATATATATATATATATATATATATATATATATATATATATATATATATATATATATATGATATTAAAATCCGCATACAATGAAATTTCTTTTTATGGATCCTAAAATATACATACAATGACCGTAAGTAAAAGCGCTACTACGTAACAAAGGTTCGAATTAATCCCCCGTCACCCAATAAAATAAAATTCCATTTTTTAATGGAAAACGATGAAGGCACAAAAAAAAACAAGCACACACATCCCCCGAAGTGTATACTTTGTGATCCAAAATATATAACTGTATGGTTAAAAAAGGGTGGGGGGGGGGGGGGTTGGATGAATTATTCGGGGCCTGCATCATTGTCCTTTTTTAATATATACACACTCACTAATTAGGTTGTCTTGGAATAGGTGGTCCACGGTCACGGACCTTAATTTATTTTTCTGGTATTGAGAAAGACTTCTGATTTGGTTTTTTCTGCAAAATAATTTTAGTACGTGGTACAAAGATGTGAGATGTCAAAGTTATTTTGGTTGTTATTCAATCGTTTTGGATTGTTATTTTGGATGCATTTGAATCTCTTTCAATTGTTTTCTGTAAATATTGGTTCTTTTCCATTTTGTTGTATATATAGTGATAGGATTTATAAATGTCTATCAATGTATGTTCATTATAGAATATTAGAATAGGAGTTGTAAAATAAGTAATATGCATGTGTTATAAAGAAAATATGGTTATGATTATGATTTAAAAAGGTTAAGATTTACATCAAGAATTATCACTCAAGTTATGAAACAAATGATGTGTTACTGTGCTCTTGGAATTGACCGTTTTAACGCACAACTTCGCGGTTTAATTATGTAATTTATGTTATCATTGATCTGATAACTATTTAAACTTAATGTTTTTTTATAAAGGAAATGGAAAATATATTAAGCTATATCTGCCTACGATGCAAATAAAGCATCGGGCTGAGGGTTTGAACCCCACATACGAGAATCGAGTCATATAAGGCTCGAGCTAGCAAGTGGGCATATACATTCTCCTCCCTTTGAACAAAAGAAACAGAGATTCTGGAAAAAATTAGGAAATAAAACAAAGCATTCCTCTATAAGGCCTCATAAAAAGGACCACCCTGAACACTATAAACTTTGTGTTCATTTACTTACAACACTTTACTTTACAGCATTTACTTATTGCATTATATGTATAATCTGTGTGTGCATAACTTACTTTGAAACAATTTTAATAAGGGATTTATCTGCTGCCCAAAAGCTTTTAAATATAAGAATTTTTTTTGAAACTTCAGTATAGTCATTCACCCCCCCCCCCCCCCTTTCTCTGACTATACTTTCACCCTTCTCTGGGACCAACATCAACAATCTCAACTTGGAGTCTTGCTTGGTTAGAAGGTATTTCAGAGCTGCATGGTCAGTGAATACAATGACTTTCAATCCTATCAGATATGGTCGAACTTGTCAAATGCAAAGATAACAGCTAAGAGTTCATTCTCTATAGTCGCATAATTCCTTTGGGAACTGTTGAGGGTACGACTGTCGTAATAGATAGGCTTAAATATTTTATCCTCCCTTTGTCCCAGGGCTGCTCCAACTGCCGTGTCGCTTGCATCACACATAAGGTCAAAAGGTTTGTTCCAATCTGGGGCTACCAGAATTGGGGCGGTTATAAGCATTTAGTTCAATGTGTCGAATGCTTGCTTGCACTCCTTTCCAAATACAAAAGGCACATGATCGCGTGTAAGTCACTAACGTCGATATTCCTAGCAAGAATACTAGGTACATCGTAGTATAGTAAATGCGAGTCAAGGTCGATCCACAGAGACAATGCAACTTTAATTATAAACGATTCTTACCTAGCTAACTGAGAAGCAACATAGAGGCGGTCATGGACCAACAATAAATAGAAAACAAACTTTGTATTTCTCCCCCTCTTCTCACCGATCTACTAACTTGGATTAGTTAATCGTTACGTTTTACTTCCCCACATAATTTCCTTAAATTAACCGCGAGCTTTAGTTTTAATTATCATTATCAGCTACGGGTGCAACTCCTACTCTATCTACTCCGTCAATGGTAGTAGACAATCTATACGCAAGCTACCCTCCTTAATTGGTCCGTAATAGCCTATACGCATAAAGAACTAGAATTGCCGATATCGAGCGCTAACTCATTGATGGAGGTCAAGTTAAATTATTAACTCGATGCCTACTAACACACTAGCAAGAGAACTAGGTTCAGTTGTAGTATAGCCAGTTAGAGTCGAGGTCGATCCCACAGAGACTCGGCACAAATAAAACACAACTTTATCCTATTAGAACTAAATTGAAAGGGCGGTCTACGACCAACTGAATGCGGTAAATAAAATAGTGACAACCACAAGACACAAAAGACCACAAAGACAGACTAAAGACTACTAAAACACGGATAATACGATTGATATTATCTAAACAAATAGTATTGATTACGCTAGTAGATTATAACTCCCCCATGTGAATTAGGATGATTACGAGATAAAACAAACGTTAAAGATTAATTATTATGACTACGGAGTCATCCCAAGGTAGATTTAGCTCGGTTAGGCCATCTAAATCATCGTGCCTCCATTACGTGACTTCGCTTTTTAATGCCTCCATCTCATATAACCCGACACAATTACGAGACTAGGGATGCCGGTATAAACCGTAACCTCATCTAAGCAACATTCCTAGGTAAGGCGTACTTCTTAGATGCCGATTCAATCTATATCCTAAATAACAATCACTTTTTGGGTTTCATGTTAAATTATGACGACAAATAATTAAGTTGATCAAAGTTTAATTACTCGTTTTAATTCCAAATCGAGAGAATCGGCGTAGTTGAAGCCGATCATAATATTGCCCTACACATCACCACGCTCGGTCGACCGAACGACAGCACTGGGGCGACCGAGTGACACGTCTAGGTCGACCGAACACAGTTCTGTGTTGGTACAAATCATGATTACTTCTTAACGTTTCTACCCTAAACACATGGGTTCGTAAATTAATCTACATCACGCAATCAATACAAGAAAAACTACTCCATAATAAAATACATCAGATCTACGAATAAAGATTGCATAATTGAATAGTCATATCCTCGAAGACGAGAGTGACTCCCACTCTTTAATGCGCTCCCTAATCGGAGAATCCGACGAATCCACAATGAACGAACATAAAGAAAATAAAACTAAAAGCTAAAATTGTATGAATTGTTTTGTGTTGTAGTGGTGTGTCTTTCTCAAAGATCGTGGTCTTTGTTTATATAGGAGTTGTAGCGACACATAGGGAGAATCCAAAAGATTGAATGCATTTATCAACTTAGGCTCGGGTGACCGAAACCTACGCTCGGTCGACCGAATGGCATGGCTCGGTCGACCGAGCCGAGCCTCTCTTTACGCGTTTTCAAACTCGGTTCGTCTGACTTGTTCCCCACTCCATGCTTTTGAATTGATCTGAGTAATCTTTTCTTCAATGCTCCGATTTTCTTCTCTTTTATCTTGAGATTTCTCGATTGCGTGATAATTATCTTCCCGATTCGTCATGATCTGCAAAATCAGCATTTATCATACAATAAAAATAGCTAAATACCAATTATCATATTAATAATCACTTATCATTAAATAATAAATATAAACACGTGATTAAATATGAAATATATATAATTAACTCCGATTTAAGGTTATAATTGATGACATAAATGGGTATATTTTAATCATCATCAAAATGCCCCCACTTAAACTTTGCTTCGTCCCGAACAAAGCATCAACAAGTTATTCCCAAGACAACATTTTTTCGTGGTCAACTCATACTTACACAAGAAACCCGAGTCAACTCATACCAGTCATGCTCATAAGATAAGCATTATTCACTACTCATTTATGAATCGAAGTGATTGTGTGCATGTGCATTGGTTTTATATAAATGTAGCAAGATTAGAGTTTATGCTGAGACTTCATATCAAACTTTACCAACATCGGCATTCATACTTCTTATGCCTCATAAAGGTTAAAGCACTAGAACAATAAGCAAGAGCGTATCTATAGGGTTTTGGACTTGGAGACCGAGTACTACTCAAAGCCTCTAAAAATTGAAATTTTTCAATTTTGCATATTTTTGAATACTACTAATCTCAAGGAAGAAAACTTTTCATAGAGTATCCCCTATCTTAGATTAAGCATAGCATCGAATATTACCACAAGCGGGGCTACTTTGGTAATGTTACTACAAGCCCAGTGTTTTAATGCATTGTCAAAACACAGTGCGTCCCAAGCTTATTACTCCGCTTTTGTTGGCTAGAAGATCAGAATACATCAGTCGACAAATATCGACATTAGGTCCTCATAACCAATTATCTAAGCAATGTACACATACTTCTTTCAATTATTATAACTCATACGGTACTAAGCGATTCACATGTTGAGTAATTGAACAATACCTAACTACTTGCAATTGTTGGCATGAATATCCTTAAGTCTACTACAATTTATCGCAAAAGTATAATATGACCACGTACTCACGCAACTTGGTTCATTTCCTATCAATTCTAAGTACAAGAACTTCACAAATTTAAGGGTACGAGTTAAACAACTTGGTATTTATCCATAATATATATATATATATATATATATATATATATATATATATATATATATATATATATATTTTTTTTTTTAAATTTGGCTCAATATTGTCTCAGTATTCCGTTCCCCTTGACTTTTTCAACATATAGCTAAGTCCCTTGCCCCCCACTTAAACATGGCATTGTCCTCAATGACAAAAATAAATGAGCGTTCAAGATGAAAGACTTAGCTCTGGAAACGGCTCCCAAGTAAAAGAAAAATATCGGAGTAATCATCGGCACAGAGTGGAGAAACAGACACATCCTGTATAAACAAACAAGCTCCACGAAATTGTCAAATACCATGTCTATGGAACTTTATAAAATAACGTGGCAGTACTTATATATAGATAGCTAAAAACAATTTAAGCCACTTTACTTTATACTGCCATGGACAAGACCAAAAGGGATAAAAACTCACATGACGGCTATCAAGGAAAAAACCTCGTTTATTCCGAACTTAGACTCGGAACATGGCGAGATGAAAAAAACCGTGATAGGCGCATGCTACTTTATTAAAAAGAAAAACAAAAAAGATAGTTATAGGTAGTAGTTCTAAGTTTATAGTCGCTAGCTCGACTCAGCTCAAGATGGTTTATTCATAGACAGGGTCAGCGAGGTACAAAACCTCCTCCTCAGCAGCAGGCGGAAACCCGTTATAATGCTTCACACGATGTCCATTGACCACAAATCTGGACCCGTTCTTTAAATTGAATAGCTCCACCGCTCCAGAAGGAAAGACTTGTTGTACTTGAAATGGGCCACACCATCTTGATTTCAACTTACCTGGGAAGAGTCTTAAGCGCGAATTGTACAAGAGAACCAGATCACCCTCTTGAAAGGTCCTCTCCAGAATCTTTTTGTCATGAAACTTCTTCGTGCGCTCCTTGAAAATCTTGGCATTCTCGTATGCCTCTAAACGAAACTCCTCCAGGCGAGTTAATTCTAGCATCCTTTTCTCACCAGCCAACGTCTCATCGAAATTTAGCATCCTTGTTGCCCACATAGCCCGGTGTTCCAGTTCCACAGGTAGATGACATGCCTTTCCAAAAACAATCCTATACGGTGACATTTCAATCGAGGTTTTATATGCAGTCCTATAAGCCCATAAAGCGTCGTCCAAACGTAACGACCAATCCTTCCTAGTCGTATTAACAATTTTTTCCAGGATACGCTTTATCTCTCGATTGGTGACTTCTACCTGTCCACTAGTCTGGGGGTGATAGGCGGTTGCTAGCTTATGTCGAACCCCATACTTAATCATCAGCCTTTCAAAAGGTTTATTGCAAAAATGACTACCATTGTCGCTTATAATCGCCCTAGGCGTCCCAAAACTTGTAGAAATGTTCTTCTTCAAGAATTTAACCACAACCCTAGCATCGTTAGTAGGGGAAGCAACGGCCTCAACCCATTTGGATACATAATCTACAGCAACTAAGATATATCGGTTAGATAATGATGAAGTGAAGGGTCCAACAAAATCTATTCCCCAAACGTCAAAAAGCTCCACTTCTAAGATGCTCTTGAGTGGCATCTCATTCCTCCTTGAAATATTACTGTCATCGACAAGCATGACATGCCTTTGCATATTGGTGTGCATCCTTAAACAATGTCGGCCAATAAAAACCGCATTGGAGGACCTTAGCGCGGTTTTTCTCCCCGTAGTGTCCTCCAACTTCATAGGAATGACAATGCTTCAGGATATCATTATACTCTTCTTCGGGCACACACCTTGAAAAATATTATCGAGATCTAGCTTAAACAAATAAGGCTCATCCCAATAATAGTGTCTAAGATCTTTAAAGAATTTTTCCTTTCTTGACAAAGTGAGATTTGGTGGTAGGTGCTGCGGATAGATAATTGACAAACAAACTAAACCATGGTTGCTTCTTCTCCTTCACAACCTCAATTCGCGAAGAAACTGCAGCACAATAATCATGTCCCCGATGGTGGTGATGGAGAAAAGTTGTTCATCAGGAAAAGATTCTCCTATCTCAGGTAATTCCTCACCATCCTCTAATTGTAAGCGCGATAGATGATCGGCCACCACGTTCTCACTTCCTTTCTTATCTCGGATTTCTACGTCAAATTCTTGCAGCAGTAGAATCCATCAACAGTCTCGGCTTTGAATCTTGCTTTGCTAGGAGATACTTAAGAGCCGCATGGTCAGTCCACACAGTGACTTTAGATCCTACTAAGTAAGATCTAAACTTGTCAAAAGCAAAGATAACGGACAAAAGTTCCTTCTCCGTTGTGGCGTAATTTCTTTGGGCAGCATTCAAAGTCCGGCTTGCATAATAAATGGGCCTAAAAATCTTATCTTTTCTCTGACCCAAAGCGGCGCCAACAGCAGTATCACTTGCATCACACATCAGTTCAAACGGAAGATCCCAATCCGGTGCTACCAGAACGGGTGCAGTAATCAATCTACTTTTTATTTCGTTAAAAGCTTTTATGCACTCATTAGAAAACACGAATGGCACATCCTTGGCCAATAATTCGGTAAGAGGTCTAGAGATTAGGGAAAAGTCCTTGATAAACCTACGATAAAAAATGGCGTGGCCTAAAAACCTCGCAAAGTTTTAAGATTAGTAGGTGGAGGTAATTTCTCGATCACCTCAACTTTGGCTCTATCCACCTCTATACCGTTCTTTGATATCACGGTGGCCTAGTACTATACCTTCCGTAACCATCAAATGACACTTCTCCCAGTTAAGCACAAGATTAGTCTCTTCACATCTCTTCAATACTCGTGCTAGATGTGTGAGACATGAATCGAAATCGTCTCCAAACACGGAGAAATCATCCATAAATATTTCCAAGAAATCTTCCACCATATCTGCAAATAATGACATCATACATCGTTGAAATGTCGCGGGGGCGTTACACAATCCAAATGGCATTCGATTATACGCAAATGTCCCATATGGGCATGTAAATGTTGTTTTCTCACGATCTTCAGGTGAGATGTGGATTTGATAGTATCCCGAATATCCGTCGAGAAAACAATAGAAAGCATGCCCGCTCAGTCTCTCGAGCATTTGATCGATGAAGGGTAGAGGAAAATGGTCCTTACGAGTTGCATCATTTAGTTTCCTAAAGTCTATGCATACTCGATGACCGGTGATTAGCCTCACAGGAATTAACTCATTCAACTCATTGGCTTGCACCGTCAATCCTCCATTTTTGGGAACTACGTGGATAGGGCTAACCCATTCGCTATCAGCAATTGGAAATATAATTCCCATTTCCAACATTTTTATAACCTCATCCCTAACCACGTCCTTTAATTGTGGGGTTAAACGCCTTTGAGGTTGTGCAACCGCTTTCTTCTCGAAGTCTACGGAGATCTTGTGCATACATACGCTAGGACTAATACCCTTAACGTCGGCTATGGTCCATCCAAATGCTCCATGTACTCTCTCGAGAACTCTCATTAGTTTCTCCTCTTGTAAGTCCGTCAAGGATGAAGATATAATTAGTGGCAAGGTCTCATCTTGAAGAAATACATACTTCAAATTCGCAGGAAGAGGTTTTAAAGTCAAATTTGTGGGAGGTTCTTCCAAAGAGGTCTTCAACTTTTGACCAGTGAGTTTGAGTTCGAAGTACTTATGCCACGTTGGTCTATGATAGAATCTTTCAATCTCCGCAGCACTTACTTCCTCTACAGGTCTTGGGGTCCCTCTACTACATCCTGGCCATATCATCTTCTCCTCCTCACTACTCACGTACTTGACTTCATCTTCTTCTTCTAAGACAGCATCCAAAAAATCCTTGATACTTTCATGTTGTTGAAATTCTTGAACGATCCTATCAATGGAATCCAACATGAAACATGCATCCTCTCCATCATCAGGTTGCTTCATAGTGTCGAAGACATTGAATGCAACTCTCTCTTCGTTCACTCTTAACACCAACTCGCCTTTGTAAACATCAATTAGCGTTCTACTAGTGGCCATGAAAGGTCTCCCCTAATATTAATGGCACTTCGTGAGTTAGCTTTCATATCTAATACCACAAAGTCGGCGGGGAATACGAACTTTTCAACTCTTACTAGCACATCCTCAACCACTCCACACGGTTCCTGACGTAAGCGGTCAGCTAATTGCAATGTGATTGAGGTCTTCTTAAGATCTTTCATGCCTAGTTTCCGAAAAATAGATAATGGCATCAGATTCACGCTTGCTCCTAGATCACACAAAGCTTTGTTTAGACATACGTTACCTATGGTGCAAGGAATGAGAAAGCTTCTGGATCTTTGCATTTTGGGGTAACTTATGTTGAAGAATGGTGAGCACTCCTCATTAAGGCATATGGTCTCTAAATCTAGAAGTTTCCTTTTAGTTGAGGCAGCGTCTTTTAAAAACTTTGTGTACTCGGGCATTTCAAACTAGTGCTTCAACTAGGGGTATATTGATTTGTAACTTACTGAACATATCCACGAACTTCTTATACATCTTATTATCAAACTTAGGCTTCGGCTTTGGTGGAGGATAAGGTAAAGTTGAAGGATCGACATCAGTGAAAATTGGATACTTGTTGTTGTAAAGTTCAACTCTAGGGCCAGCAGGTTCTTTATATGTTCTTTGCTCAGGCAAAGTCTCGGAAGTATTAGTCTCATTGCTTGGCTCACCATCCTTAGTCTTTGTGACTCTTTCTTTCTCTTGCAAGGATGGTGGAGTTACCTCTTTTCCACTTCTTGTCATGATCGCATTCAAATCCTTAGGGTTCTTCTCAGTGTTGCTTGGCAACCCTCCAGGAGGTCTAGTTGAGACTTGCTCAGCTAGTTGTCCTACCTGGTGCGTGAGATTCTGGACTAGAGCTTCTTGATTGGTTACCTTAGCATCGGTCTTCTGACAATATTGGCTAAAGTTAGTGGCTAAATCAGCCATAGATTTTGAAAGTTGTCCCATATTGTCAGTGACGACATTACTCAGTTTTTCTATCATAGCTTCCCAACCAAAAGTTTTAGTCTGCTGTGGTACATAAGGGGTAGGCGGTTTAGGCCTTTCTCCTGCATTTATTCACTATATCCGAATCCAGGATGGTTATGATTAGGCTGTACCCTCCCGACATAATTGGCTTCTTTGATGCAGCGTTCTCACCTTGAGGTGCTACCTCGATTCCAGCCCCTTTCTCTACTCTTGTCATCCTCTCTTGCATCCCATCTACCTTATTGTTGATAACAGAAAGTTGTTCTAAGGTTTTGGTAGATGCACTATCATCAAATATGTCAGCGGCCATCTTCACAGTAGCTATGTCATTGCCTCCCCATTGGCTATTCATCGCTATTTGCTCCATCTTCCCTTGTGCCTCCTCAGGAGATAAAAGAACAAACGCTCCATTGCTGGAGGCGTCTACTCTAATTTTCTCAGTCTCTCTCAACCCATGGTAAAAAGTTTGCATTAGCAACCAAAGAAAGATGTCATGATGAGGACACTTCCTCATAGCTTCCTTGAAACGCTCCCAAGCTTGATCAAAACTCTCCCCAGGTTGTTGCTTAAATCCTAGGATGTCTTGGCGTAACTTAAAAGTTTTTCCCAAGGGGAAATACTTATTCATGAATTTTTGCAACAATTGTTCCCAAGTTGTGATAGATCCAATTCTCTAAAGAGAGAAGCCATTGCTTAGCTTTATCTTTCAAAGTGAAAGGGAAAAGCTTAAGGCGAATGTTCCTCTCGGGATTAATTTCGGTTTCACTATGCTAACGATCTCCAAGAAATTCATCACGTGAACACCGGGATCCTCGTTTTGGACTCCATGAAAAGTAGAATAATTGGTCACCATTTGAATTACATTAGGCCTAGGGTGATAGACTTCGCATGACATCTTGCGGTGCTACGATACGATAAGGGAATGAATTGTTCAATAGTGGGCGTTGCATAACTTTGCAAAGTACGCCTTGCTCCTTGAACTAGGGCTTGGTTCTCATTATTAGCATTTGCATTCACATTATTGGCATTATTGATAACAGGATTAGGTACCTGGTTTGGATTGTTCTGAATGCCTTCCATTTCTGCCTCAGATTCAGAATGTTCAGGATGATCAGTTATATGTCCGTCTTCCAATTCGTGCTCGCTTTCCTCAAGATTTGGATCCTCTTCTCCTTGCTTAGCCAGTTCCCTAGCTAACTTCCTATTCCTTCTCGCAAATTTCTCTATTTCAGGATTATAAGGTTCAAGCGGTTCCTTCGATTTCCGAGTAGCGTACTATAAAATAATAAACAGCAATAAAACAATTAATCACTAGTAAAGGCTAGGCCTTTAACTAACTAACTAAAACAGACTCGAAATAAATTTGAGAAAAGAAAACATAAATAAAACAGAAGCAGAATGTTTTAAAACTAAGACAGAATAGAAACAGAAAAGAAAATAAATTCTTGGTCGACCGAGAGCTGTGGTTCGGTCGACCGAACGGTTTTTTTTATTTTTATTTTTGCGACACTGTTTAATATACAGACTCTTATTCACAGAATGTTCACGAATCCAGTTCTAACAAAATAAGCTATATCTCAATTTAATGACTCGAGTCCCCGGCAACGGCGCCAAAAACTTGATGGAGGTCAAGTTAAATTATTAACTCGATGCCTACTAACACACTAGCAAGAGAACTAGGTTGATTGTAGTATAGCCGATTAGAGTCGAGTCGATCCCACGAGAGACTCGGCACAAATAAAACACAACTTTATCCTATTAGAACTAAATTGAAAGGGCGGTCTACGACCAACTGAATGCGGTAAATAAAATAGTGACAACCACAAGACACAAAAGACCACAAAGACAGACTAAAGACTACTAAAACACGGATAATACGGTTGATATTATCTAAACAAATAGTATTGATTACGCTAGTAGATTATAACTCCCCATGTGAATTAGGATGATTACGAGATAAAACAAAGCGTTAAAGATTAATTATTATGACTACGGAGTCATCCCAAGGTAGATTTAGCTCGGTTAGGCCATCTAAATCATCGTGCCTCCATTACGTGACTTCGTTTTTAATGCCTCCATCTCATATAACCCGACACAATTACGAGACTAGGGATGCCGGTATAAACCGTAACCTCATCTAAGCAACATTCCTAGGGTAAGGCGTACTTCTTAGATGCCGATTCAATCTATATCCTAAGTAACAATCACTTTTTGGGTTTCATGTTAAATTATGACGACAAATAATTAAGTTGATCGAGTTTAATTACTCGTTTTAATTCCAAATCGGAGAATCGACGTAGTCGAAGCCGATCATAATATTGCCCTACACATCACCACCACGCTCGGTCGACCGAGCAGCGACAAAGACTCGGGCGACCGAGTGACACGTCTAGTCGACCGAACACGATTCGTGTTGGTACAAATCATGATTACTTCTTAACGTTTCTAACCTAAACACATGGGTTCGTAAATTAATCTACATCACGCAATCAATACAAGAAAAACTACTCCATAATAAAATACATCAGATCTACGAATAAAGATTGCATAATTGAATAGTCATACCCTCGAAGACGAGAGTGACTCCCACTCTTTAATGCGCTCCCTAATCGGAGAATCCGACGAATCCACAATGAACGAACATAAAGAAAATAAAACTAAAAAGCTAAAATTGTATGAATTGTTTTGTGTTGTAGTGGTGTGTCTTTCTCAGCATCGTGGCTGCTGTTTATATAGGAGTTGTAGCCGACATAGGGAGAATCCAAAAGATTGAATGCATTTATCAACTTAGGCTCGGGTGACCGAACCTACACGCTCGGTCGACCGAATGGCATGGCTCGGTCGACCGAGCCTCCCTCTTTACGCGTTTTCAAACTCGGTTCGTCTGACTTGTTCCCCACTCCATGCTTTTGAATTGATCCGAGTAATCTTTTCTTCAATGCTCCGATTTTCTTCTCTTTTATCTTGAGATTTCTCGATTGCGTGATAATTATCTTCCCGATTCGTCATGATCTGCAAAATCAGCATTTATCACACAATAAAAATAGCTAAATACCAATTATCATATTAATAATCACTTATCATTAAATAATAAATATAAACACGTGATTAAATATGAAATACATATAATTAACTCCGATTTAAGGTTATAATTGATGACATAAATGGGTATATTTTAACTGTCATCACTCATACCGCTAACCCGCCTATGCAGCTGTCGACATTGATCAGCACGTTCTTAGGGTCCATTCAAGACTATGTCCAAACTTAGCACTTCACTATTCGTATTTCATGCCAGTTTACGATTATAATAAGTAGATTGGCCAGATCTAACCTACTGTTAATTAAACATGTCGATCAACGTAGCTGTAGTGAATCCCAGTTTTAGGTTTTCGAAATAATGCCTCGGTAAACCGGTATAGACCACCGGTTTACCGGGGTTAGCTTTTCCTATCCCTGGATCTACATTGCTCAATTACGATTATTCTAAGTAAATTATGGGGTCTTTAAACATGAAGATTAACTAAAACACATAAATACGAACAGATCTACCATATTGAAGACAGAAAGGAACTTTCAAAGCTTCATACCTTCACGATGGAGATCTAGCTCGATCTACTCAAGCTAAAAATGGTGGAGAAAGTGAGAAAACCAGAAATTACTCCTCAAAAGCTTGGAATAACTTTATTTCATCAAATTGTATAATGTATATGAATATAATTGAGTGCTTATACAATAATAAGCTAATGCGGCCTTATATAGATACAATGACCGACTTATGATTCTCTAAAACCCTAACCGACCTAGTAGAGGCGGCAAAATCAATTTCGTATCCGACAAGTCCTCGGTTTACCGGCCCTAGCCCTCGGTAAACCGGGCCGACTTTTCTTCTTTTTCTTCAGCAGACTTCTTCTTGGACTTTAATCACTTGGCCCAATATACTCTTTTGGTCTAGATCCATTCTTCAATGCTCTAGATCCGGTACATCCTATAAAACACGCAAAACGAGACAAAACAGTACCAAAACCTCGGGAAAATAGCATAGATGTAGAATTACGATCCTGGAAACACTCACATAGCATTTAACATATATTCCACATAATAACGAGCCTATTTATCCTCTCTTGAACAGAATTTGGGGAAAATAAGGGTATAATTATTGGTATCATTTAGGGCGTTATCAGCTCATCCTTTGCAAGTAATTCCGTCAAAGGTTTAGAAACCTTAGAGAAATCCTTAATAAACCTCCTATAGAAACTTGCGTGGCCAAGAAAGGCTCGCAACGTATTTAAGTTTGTTGGAGGGGATAACTTCTCTATTACCTTTAATTTTGCCTTATCAACCTCCAATCCTTTCCTTGAGATCTTACGACCCAACATTATACCTTCTGTGACCATGAAATGACATTTTTCCCAGTTAAGTACAAGGTGGGTCTCTTCACATCTCTTCAATACTCTACTCAAGTTGTCCAAGCATATATCAAAGTTGTCTCCAAATACAGAAAAGCCATCCATGAAAATTTCCAGAAAATCTTCCACCATGTCCGCAAATAGTAACATTATGCACATTTGAAATGTTGCTGGTGCATTACAAAGTCCAAAAGACATGCGATTGTACGCACAGGTTCCATAGGGACACGTGAAAGTTGTTTTCTCTCAGTCCTCGGAGGAAATATGGGTCTGGTAGTAACCATAATATCCATATAAGAAACAATAAAAATCATGACCGCTTAACCTTTCTAACATCTGGTCAATGAATGGTAGGGGAAAATGATCTTACGAGTTGTGTCATTCAGCTTCCTGAAATCGATGCAGACTCGATGTCCAGTAATTAGCCTCACAATGATTAATTCATCGAACTCATTAGGTTAAACGGTGAATCATTCTTTCTTGGGCACCACATGAATCGGGCTCACCCATTCAATGTTTACAATTGGGAAAATGATTCCCATTTCTAACATGTTTATATTATCCTCCTTAACAACATCCTTCAATTGTGGCGTCAGCCTCTTTTAAGGTTGTGCCACTGCTTTCTTTTCTGGGTCTACGGAGATTTTATGTATACACACCGATGGGCTTATTCCTCGTATATCTGCAATCGTCCACCCAAATGCTCCCTTATGCTCTCTCAGTACTCTTAAAAGTTTCTCCTCCTCTAAAGGTAACAGTGATGATCAAATTATGAGGGGAAGAGTATCGTCTTATAAGTATACGTACTTCAGGTGAGATGACAAAGGTTTCAACGTTAAATTCCTAGGTGGCTCTTCCAACGATGATCTTAACAGTTTTCCAGTCAATTTTAAGTCAAAGAACTTGTGCTACGAAGGTCTATGAATTGTTCCTCATACATCCATAGAAGACATAGGCTATACTTCTTGTACTTGACCTTCGCTACACCCAGGCCATGTTTCCTCATTACTTCCTTCATCCTCTTTCAGGAGCAAAGTCTTTGCTACCTCAGGGCTTAGTGCCATATGCTGATGTAATTTCAAAACAAGCACGTCTATGGCATCTAGCATGTAACATTCTTCTCCTTCATCTTGTGCATACTTCGTTGTTTTCATCACATTGAATACTACTCTGTCCTCATTTACCCTTAGAATAAGTTCACCCTTATGAACATCTATCAATGTTTTACTTGCTCTAGAAAGGTCTTCCTAAGATCAGTGGAACATCATGGTTAACTTCCATGTCTAGTACTACAAAGTCTACGGGGAACACAAACTTATCAACTTTCACCAGCACATCTTCCACTACTTCACAAGGTTGCTTCATAGACCTATCGGCTAATTGTAGGGTTATAGATGTATCGTTTAACTCTTTCATGCCTAAATTATGGAAAATTGAGAGTGGCATTAGTTTGACACTTGCTTCAAGATCACACAATGCTTTATTTAGGCACACTCCTCCAATTGTGCAAGGTATGAGGAAGTTCCCAGGATCTTTACACTTAGGAGGCAATTTGCGTTGCAAAAGTGCCGAGCATTCCTCTTTAAGGCAGATAGTCTCAAGGTCTAACAAATTCCTTTTGGTAGAGATTGATTCTTTCAAGAATCTTGCATACTCTGGCATTCCGGCCAGAGCTTCTACCAAAGGTATATTCACTTGCAATTTCTTAAACATTTCTATGAACTTTTTGTAACGAGCATCATCATGATTCGGTTTATATTTCCTAGGGGGATAGAGTAAAGTAGTAGGATTATAAGTTACAGTTCATGAAGACTTACCTGCTGCCTGTTGCTACTCTGTCTGCTCGTCTGTTGAATCTGCAGATGCCCGATTAATTGGCGTGGTGTCCTGATTAATCGTATCCCCTTTTCTTCTTGATTCTACTGCGTTCTGATGCTAACTGCTTCTTGATTCTTTCTGGACAGTTGGTATAACTGGTCCATGCAGTTCTTTTCTGCTTCTAGTCATTATTGCATTCACATCCTTCGGATTCTTTTCAGTGTTACTTGGTAATCCTCCTAGAGGACGGGCTGACACTTGTTCGGTGATCTGCCCCACTTGGTGCGACAGATTCTGCACTAAGGCTTCCTAATTGGCCAGACTTGTATCATTCTTCTGAAAATATGTGGTGAAGTTTGCATTGAGTTCGGTCATGGATTTTGTGAGTTGATTGACTGTGTCGGTCACAGTTGAGCTCATTTTATCCATTGCTGCTTCCCAACCACCTGACTTGTTAAATTGATGCATGAACCCCCCCAGTCTATCGTGGTCTCTCTCCACCTGTAGGATCACTTAGTTGAAAATCGGGGTGGTCGTGAGAACCTGGGTGATATACGCCCAATAAGAATTTTCTTGCCTCCCTAAATAGTTCACATCTTTGGTGTTGGTTGCTTCGACTTCTTGAACTTTCTCTACTTTGGCAATGTGGTCTTGTATGCAGTCTATTTTCTCGTTCATTGCCATTAAGTGGTATAAAATCTTTTGAGATGTATCTTCTCCAAATACTTCTTCAGCTACCTTTACATTCTCAATTTGATGTGTTCCCCATTGGCTTGTAAGTTCTATTTGTTCCAACTTTCTTCAGCTTCTTCAGGTGACAGCAATGCAAAACATCCGTTGCTCGATGCATTCACTGGGCCACAATCTGTGATAGAAACTATGCATTCATACGGGTAGAGTGATATCTTGGTGAGGACATCTCTGTTGTGCTTCCTTAAATATTTCCCAAGCTTCTTCGAAAGTCTCGGTTGGTTTTTGCTTGAAATTCATGATGTCTTGTCTCATCTGTAGTGACATACCAGGTGGGCAGTACTTATTCATAAATTTCTGCAGTAGATCGGTCCAAGTTTGGATCGATCCTGGTGCTAAAGACAATAACCATATATTTGCCTTGTCTTTCAGAGTGAATGGAAACAATTTCAGCTTAATGTTGTCTTTAGGTACTCCTGCTGGTTTGACTGTGCTGACTATCTCCAAGATGTTAGTGACGTGTACACTAGGATCTTCATTCGGTACTCCATGAAAGGTAGTGTATTTGGTCACCATTTGTTTCACGTTTGGCTTTGGGTGAAAGACCTCAGCCGTATTCTCTAGCTGAACAACCGCTGGCATGAATTGCTCAATCGTGGGAATTGCATAACTCTGTAGAGTTCTTCTATCTCCTTGTACCACAACTCCTGCTCCATTGACTCTTCCGTTTTGTCCATTCTCTGCCATGGTGTTATCTCCAAAGACGGAATTTCTTCTTCGTTCTCGCTGTGATCTCCTTCGTGTGAACTCACGTCGTCCGCCAGCCTTTCAGTCTTCTCTCAAGCTTCCTTTAACTTTTGTTTATCAAACTTTTCGATCTCAGGTATGAATCTCTCGAGTATGGCGGCTGAACTCGGTGTAGCGTACTACAAGACACAAAAAGAAACAAAAAAAGTTAGTGATATGCCTCGGCGGCTGTTACACTCGCCTAACAGACTCAAAAATATAGGTTCTGACTACTGACTCGACGCTAAACTGATAGAACCGATTCTGCTAAATTTCGGGCACACGATTAATCACGAGGTAACCCTCGTTTAGTCGGGTGTGATATTTTTCCAGATTCAAACAAAACTGACTCTACACGACTCTAGTATAAATAGACTATAAAACAGACTCAATAAAACAGACTCGAAAATAACAGAAACTAAATATACAGACGCTTAATCTCAAATTATAGATTGTTCTTGACGCTTAGAGTTTGTATTTTTGAGTCTGCCAGGCGTGTGTAACAGCCGGCGAGGCAAGTAACTAACCTTTTTATGTCTTATAGTACGCTACACGAAATTTAGTAGCCGAACTCGAGAGATTCATACCTGAGATTGAAAAGTTTTCTAAGCAAAAAAAGAAAGGAAGCTCGAGAGAAATCTGTTAGGCTGGCGGACGACGTGATTTCGCACGAAGGAGATCACAGCGAGAGGGAAGAAGAGATTCCACCTTTGGAAGATACATAAATCGACATGGCACAGAACGGACAGAATGGAGCAGGAGTCGTGGTACATCAGATATGAGAACTCAACAGAGTTATGCAATGCCTACGATCGAGCAATTCATGCCAGCAATTGTTCAGCCTGAGAATGCAGCTGAGGTATTTCACCCGAAACCAAATGTGATACAAATGGTGACTAACTACACTACTTTTCTTGGAGTAATGAACGAAGATCCTAGTGTACACGTCACCAAATTTCTGGAGATAGTTAGCACGGTCAAGCCAGCAGGAGTGCCTGAAGATAATATCAAGTTGAAATTGTTTCCATTCACTCTGAAAGACAAAGCGAAGATATGGTTATTGTCTCTAGCACCAGGATCGATCCAAACTTGGACCGACCTGCTGCAGAAGTTTATACATAAGTACTGCCCACCTGGGAAGTCACTACAGATGAGACAAGACATTATGAACTTCAAGCAGAGACCCACTGAAACATTTGAAGAAGCATGGGAAAGATTTAAGGAAGCACAGAGGAGATGCCCTCATCATGATATCACTTTGCCCGTACGAATGCATAGTTTTTATCACGGATTGCGGCCAAGTGAACAAATGAGAGTTGATGCATCAAGCAACGGATGTTTTACAAGCTGAAGAGAAAAATTGGGTCAAATCGCACTGACAAGTCAATGGGAAACACATCAAGTTGAAACCGCCAAAGTAGGTGAAGGCGTATTTGGAGAAGATACTTCTCAAAAGATCTTATACCAGCTAATGGCGATGAATGAAAATTTAGATGGCATGCAAGATCGCATTGCCAAGGTTGAAAAAGTTCAAGAGATTGAAGCGACCAACACTGAGGACGTGACCTATATAGGGAGGCAATAAAATCCTTATGGGGGAGGATATCGCCTAGGTTCTCACAACCACCCTGGTTTTAGACTGAGTGACCCTACTGGGGGTTTTCGACAAAGTGATTCTAACGGTGGAGAGAGACCGAGACAAACTGGTGGATTCATGCCTCAATTCAACAAGGCTGGTAGTTGGGAAACAGCCATGGATAAAATGAGCTCAACTGTGACCGATACGGTCAATCAACTTACGAAATCCATGACTGAACTGAATACAAACTTAACCACTTATTGCCACAAGAATGATACAAGACTGACCAATCAAGAAGCCTTAGTGCAGAATTTGTCGCTTCAAGTGGGACAGATTGCAGAACAAGTGTCAGCCCGTCCTCCGGGAGGATCACCAAGTAATACTGAGAAGAATCCGAAGGACGTGAATGCAATCACGACTAGAAGCGGAAAGGAACTGCATGGACCTGTTATACCAACTGTCCAGGTAGAATCAGAAAGCAGTCAGCAGTAGAACACAGCTATCATAAACACAACACACTCTCAGATGGCTCTGATTCAGTTGCTTGATTTATGTGAATTGAATTCACCAACTTGTTGATCAATCTCAATGCTTGATGTTTGATTTGTAGCTCTTAGATTTGAGTTGATCACTAGATATTTCTTTTTAGCACAGATAGAAGGCTTTTTACTTTGACAGAGTTTTTGCTCAGATTTATGATTGTTCTTCTCTCTCCTTCTTTTCTTTTTCTGCCAGTGCCATCTATTTATAGCCTTGATTATTCTTGATTTGAATTTCCGTCCGTTGGCTATATTAATGAGGGGAATAATTCTTGATTTTATTCTTGATTCCCCCTTAATTATATTCTCCTTGATTTTAGTGATCGGATTTTTCTTCAAATGTTTACCAGAAAATCCGTCCTTGATTGATCCTCTATTAATTGTGCATTTAATGCTTGATCTTCTGTATCTTCTTCATATTTCAATAATCTGGTCGAGTGAGGTTTACTCAGCTGTTCTCCGAACGGTTAAGTAGTCCATCTGGCTTTGCCTCTTAGATCTTCCTTTATTGCTTTGTCTTCACTCAGCCGAAAGTCAGTTTACTTTGCCGATTCACTATTCCTTCATTCTTTCAGTTCAAAGGAGAATCCTTGTACTTCACTGATCCCTGATTTGTGGGAGATCAATGTACACCATATTTAAACATTAAGATTCATCACTTGAAACATAACTTAGACTTATCCAAGGTCATCACAGACTTCATTGGTTATAAGTCAGACCATTATATCTTCATTGCTTCTCTGCTGGTGCTTGGCTGGCTTCACTCTTCCGAAAGTCTGTTCTTGCTTTGCCGTCCTACGAACTAGTACAATACTTGTCTGATTCAACTTATACAACATGTCAGACTCTAAGTAAAGACTTATACAGAGAATTATAACTTATTTCAGGCTTGCTATAACAGCTAGTATGGCCATCATCAAAACATAATAAAATGTTCCTAACAATTTCCCCCTTTTTGATGATGCCAAAACCCTCATAAGCCTGAACATAAGTATAACAAATTTTTTCATAATAATTATTAACATAACAGAACTCAAAAATTTTATTCATCCATTTAAGGTCAATAAGATATTGCATCTTTTTATTCCAAAACAAAGGCATATAGACATGATTCAATTAAACAGAAGGGCTACATATTCTTCCCTTCAAACTTGATACCTTTGCCTTTGGTGCCCTTGCCCTTAACTGTAGGGCTTTCCTATACCTTTGCCTTTGGTGCCCTTGCCCTTAACTGTCGGGCTTTCCTTCTTTCCACTGGAGCTTTCAGGCTTTGAGCTTCCTTCCCCCTTTTTGGTATCACCAAACCGTTCTTCAAGAATCCTGATTGCATCTTCAGATTGAGGGAGGGGACCATATCTTTTCTCCAGTATCTTGTTGGTTGCCTCACCAACTTTGAGTAGGATGTTGAGTTGCTTGCCAGAGTGCTCCATGACCTCATCCAGATGTTGAATTTGATAAGTGTGAGCATTTAGAGTGTCCACCAAGGGTTTTAGATTGTTGTCAATCTTTTCAAACTGAAACTCAAGTTTGGTTTGGACATGGTAGGGAATAAGATGTTGTAAGTTGCAGAGCAAGTTTCCCTGTTTTTCCATGACCTCATCTTGTATCTTGATGTGACTGATGTGGTCTTCAATCTTATGGTTTAAGGAGGTTGCTTCACTCCTTAGAGCAGCTTTCAGGTTTTGTCTGCTGTAACTGCTTTTCCATGTCTACAATCAAAGGTTGAATGTCCAGATTGAAGATTCTTTCTGGATCAACTTCCTCTGGTGCCACTTCAACATTCTCATCATCTTCATATTCCTCCTCCTCTATTTTCACTTCATCTTCTTCCTCCTTCTCTTCTTCCTTTTTACTTTCTGCCTCTTCTTCTCTTTCTTCCTCATTAGACTCAGGGTCATTTAGAGGTTGCTCTAGGGTGTTGACTTTTTCATCTGTTGGAGATGTAACTTTCTCTGCTGTTGTTCCCCCTTTGTCAATAATGGGGGAGTTGACAAGTTCAGCGGAGTGAGTTTGATCAGCAGGCTCACTTGGCTGTTTGTCAACTTTGCTGATGCTCTTGAAGAGTACCTCTTGAAGTGTCAACTCATCATCATAAATCTCCATGTTTTCTGGATTGGCTTCAAGGTGGTCACCCTCTGAGTGCTCGTCCTCTGTCTCAGCTTCTTCCTCATCCATCTCTTCTTCTTCAGATGAAGTGAGAGCATATCCTTCCTCATTTTCTTCTAGATAGGTGATGTCCTCTTGTTGCTTTTCTTCCTCATTGCTGCATCATCACTGATTACCATAGGTTAGTTGAAGTTGCTGGTGCCAGTCACAGAGGTGTTCTCTTGTACCTTCTGGGATCTGGTTCTTCGTCCCACTCCTAATCTGCTGCTTTCAGGTTGTTTTCGTTTTATCCAGGCAGTGGGTTTGGGTTTCATAGATGCCTTGATGTAGGTAAACATAACCTTTGACTTGTGTGGAGATTGCAGATTTGTGGGTTTCACTTTCAATGCGTCAAACAGGTGTTAAAGTGGGAACCCATATGATTTCCTCTCCCAGAAATCACCTTTCTTCTGCAAACCCTTGCTTGGTGCCGTAATTGACAGATCAATCTCCTTTTGAATCTGGTCTTTCAACCTATTAAATACAAATGTTTCCCAGTCAAATTTAGTACCTTCGTAGATGATTGCCATTAGCTTGACCGGTAACTCAGTTAAGTTTTCCATCGGGCCTTTTCTGCCTTCGATGTTCTTGGTGATGACCGGTGCAAATTCAGCAAACGGGAGTTTCAGTGCTGATCTAGGAAGGTTGTATGTTTTGTTTTTTTTCTTGGGGTTCTTGGCTATTTCAGCCCAGAATTGTTTTATGTCAATCTTTACAAACTTTACATTAGCTGGACCTATCATGGGTAGGTGTAGGAATCTATTGAGAAGACCAGGCGTAATGACTACTTCTTTCCTAAAGATTGAACTCTTTATGCAATCGATGTCAGTTTTCTTTGTGCTGGGCACAAACTTGGCATTTTTCCAGAATGCAATCAGATTTTCATAGCAGATTCCGTTGATTGGGGGGTTTAGGAAGGTCATTAACCCCAAATTTGAGCAGCAATCAACCAAGCGTTGAGCTTGTGCATCATTATCAAAGAAGGAAAGATAGGGTTCAGGTTTGAAAAACGATCCAGTGATGATCGATTTTTCATAGAATATTTCTGTGGGAGATATTGTAGAGGATGAAGCCATTGTTGAATATGATTGATAAATTGAAAAGTTTCGATCTTTCAAGGAAAGAAATGAGGTTTATAACTTGTAAATGAGCGTAAAGATTTCTAAGAAACCTCTAAGTGTTGTTTATATAGGATGATTTGGATAGTGTGAACGTGGTTGAATATGGAAGGATTTGATGACATAATGGCGTGATTTTATGTATATAAATCCCGATGTTTGAGTGTAGTGAGGGAGTGGATTGAGGTAAGTAATGATAGATTCCGGGAATCGAGGCGTTGTAATTCAAAAAATAATATGGTTACCTCCATGATTGTTAATTGATCTCCACGTGTGTAGAAATTGATTTGGTTCACATTTTAATTTGCCTATGACTCCAATCTTCATTTCGGTGGAGTGCTTTTGCTGGTCACTTAGCCGGTGAAGTGGATTTTTCACTGAGCTTTTTTATTCAACTGTTCCTAACAATCAGTTAAGTTAACTTCGCTGAGTACCAGTGCCTTACCTGCTTCATCTCCTGTAATGGCATAGGGTTGATCAGGTGGTGAAGTCACTTAGCCGATTACTCCAGTTAGCCGTTTTTTGTACTTAGTCAATTTCAATCATTCCTAACTCAGTTCTCAACATGCTAAATCTTTCATGACTGAGTGGTTTAGTGAAGATGTCAGCTAATTGATCTTCAGTGGATATGTATCTTAGAATAACATCTCCTTTCTCAACATGGTCTCTGATTAAATGATGTCTCACATCAATGTGCTTTGTTCTTGAGTGCAACACTGGATTTTCAGTAATGGATATGACACTTGTGTTGTCACACATGATTGGAATTGTCTTCTCCTCCATTCCATAATCCCTTAGCTGTTGTCTAATCCATAGTACTTGTGCACAACAACCGCTTCGCCGCTATATACTCGCTCAAATTTTTGTTGATGTTGATATGAAGTTTTGCTTCTTACTGAACCAAGAGACTAGTCTGGTGCCTAGCATCTGGCATGTTCTAGAAGTGCTTTTTCTATCTATCTTGCATCCAGCATAGTCAGAGTCTGAGTATGATATCAACTTGAATCCTCCATCTTTTGGATACCAAATTCCAACATTGATGGTGTTCTTCAGGTATTTGATTATTCTTTTGGCTGCTTGAAGATGTGATTCTTTTGGTTGAGCTTGAAATCTTGCACATAGTCCTACTGCAAATGCTATATCAGGTCTGCTTGCAGTTAGATAAAGTTGGGATCCAATGATTCCTCTATACATTTTCTGATCAACATCTTTTCCAGCTTCATCTTTTCCAAGAATGACTCTTGCACACATTGGTGTATCTGCTGTGCCACTTGTGTCCATACCATATTTGTGTATTAAGTCTTTTGTATACTTGGCTTGACTAATGAAAATACCATCCTTCATTTGTTTCACTTGAAGGCCAAGAAAGTAATTTAATTCTCCCATCATGCTTATCTGAAATTTGCTCTTCATCAGGTTTGCAAATTTCTCACATAACTTTTCATCCTCTGATCCAAAGATGATGTCATCAACATAAATTTGTACTAGCAATGTACTTGTTCCTTCCTTTAATTTGAACACAGTCTTATCTATAGTTGCTTTGTTGAATCCATTCTTGATCAGAAATTGTGATAGAGTTTCATACCAAGCTCTAGGTGGCTGTTTGAGTCCATAAAAAGCTTTCTTGAGCTTGTATACTTTGTCTTCTTTTCCTTTGAGTTGAAAACCAGGAGGTTGTTCCACATATACTTCTTCTTTCAAAAGTCCATTCAGAAATGCACTCTTGACATCCATTTGATAGACTTTAAAGTCTTTGTGTGCAGCAAAAGCTAGAAAGAGTCTGATTGCCTCCAGTCTTGCCACTGGTGCAAATGTTTCAGCATAATCTATTCCTTCTTCTTGAGAATAGCCTTTTGCAACTAGCCTTGCTTTGTTTCTGACCACTGTTCCTTGTTCATCCATCTTGTTTCTGAATACACATTTTGTTCCAATGATGTTGGCTGTGTCTGGTCTGTCAACAAGTTCCCAGACTTCATTTCTTTCAAATTCATTTAGTTCTTCTTGCATGGCTGTAATCCAATATGCGTCTTGGATTGCATCATCTATAGTCTTGGGTTCCACTTGTGATAGAAAACATGTTAGCATATGCTTCAGTTATCTTCTGGTTCTAACTCCTGTGTAAATATTTCCAATGACTTGTTCTTCAGGATGATCTCTTAGCCAATTTAGGTCAGGTTGAAGTTGTTCTTCACTTGGTACTTCTACAACTTCAGGTTTTGCATGAGCTTCAGGTTCTGTTGCTTCTTCTGTTGTAATGACTTGTGGCTCTCTTGATTTCCAAGATTGTGACTTAGAATAGTGGCTGGTACAGTTGTATTCATATACACTTGCCTTTGTGCTACTTCTTCTTCTTGTTCTTGAAGACTTTCACCATTTGTGTTTGGTTCATCAAAGACTACATGTATTGATTCTTCAATCACCAATGTTCTTTTGTTGAGTACTCTGAATGCCTTGCTGGTGTCTGAGTATCCCATAAAGATTGCTTCATCAACTTTTTCATCAAAAGTATGTAACTGATTCCTGTTCAAAACAAAACATTTAGATCCAAACATGTGTAAGTGTGAAATGTTAGGTTTTCTTCCATTCCATATCTCATATGAAGTCATTTCATGTGTTTGTTAATGATTGATATGTTCTGTGTATAGCATGCTGTGTTTGTTGCTTCAGCCCAAAACCTCTTTGGTAGGCATGCTTCTGCAATCATTGTTCTGACTGCTTCTTTGAGAGTTCTATTTCTTCTTTCTGCTATACCATTTTGTTGTGGAGTTCCTGCTGCAGATAATTGCTGCAATACTCCATTTTCTTCACAATAAGTTCTGATCACTTCATTTAGAAACTCTTTGCCTCTATCTGATCTGATCTTGATAATCTTTAGTTCTTTCTCATTTTGAATTCTTCTTAGTAGATCTGGCATCTTCTTGAGTGTCTCTTTATTCTTGTTCATGAATATGGTCCAGGTGAATTTGGAGAAATCATCAACCACTACTAGAGTGTATTTCTTACCACTTACACTTACTGGTGTGACTGGTCCAAACAGGTCCATATGTAACTGATGAATTCTTGTTGTAGATTGGTAGGGCTTTGATTTGAAGGAGCTTTTGATTGCTTCCCTTTTTGGCATGCATCACAGAGACTTTCTTTCTTGAATGTGATCTCTGGCAGTCCTTCAACTAACTTGTTCTTTGTTAATGTGTTGATGGTTTTGAAATTTAGATGATTTAATCTTCTATGCCAAATCCAGCTGGTTGAATGTTTATTTTTGACAAACAAACATGTTTCTGCTTTAGCTGTTGTCCAATCAACCACATACATGTTGTCTTCTCTTTTTCCTGCAAGAAGTACTGTGTTGGTTTGGCTGTGAATCACTTTGCATCCTTCCTTGTTGAAGTGTACATTGTAGCCTTTGTCACAGAATTGACTGATGCTTAGCAGGTTGAACTTAAGTCCCTTAACATATGCCACATTTTGAATCTTCAAATTGTTCTTGAGCATTGTGCCTTCCCCCTTAATCTTGTCAGGGTTTTCTTAGCCTCCAAATGTGACTTTGGGTCCATCAAAAGCTTTGAAATCAGTGAGTCATCCTTTGTTTCCTGTCATGTGTCTGGAACATCCACTGTCTATGTACCAGACATCCTACAAAACAAATTAATTATGTTTAGGTACCCAACACTGTTTGGGTCCATACCTGTTAGTAGTCATGCCTCCTACTCCAAGTGTATATCCAAATGATCTTCTTTTTGGATAATTGAAATCATCAACTTCATATGTATAAGGCATGGCAGAATAGCTTCCAATATTTCTACTGAAGATATTCTGATACTTTTCTCTACTTTTTGGTGCATTTGCATCCTTCTTCACCTTCCAATATGCAGTGGGAAACCTCTGTTGCTTCATGTGTCTAGGAACATGCCTTGGTTGATTTTTCTTAAACACATAATGCATGTCATGGTGTGGTTTCTTCTTGTATTTTGGAGGTGCAACATTCCAATCATCTTCTGAAGGATAAAGTCTTCATTTTACCTTTAGTAGATCTTTGGTGTTGGTTGACTGGAGTGATAATTTAGTCTGTTGTTTCACTGCACTGGGTTTTGACTTCACCGGTGCAAGATGAGTGGTTGAAACTATGGTCTTTCTCGTTCTGAATTTTGGTCCATTGTTGGTCCTGTATTCAGAATTGTGTTGACCATTGTTTTTAATCTCATCCTGACTGTTGTAGCCAAGACTAGATCTGGATCCAAACCTTCTTCGAGGGTTTGTAAGCTGGTGCATTTAGTGGTGTAGTGGTGTTTTTAGCTGCCAGGTTGATTTCCTCAGCTGATTTGTTAGCAGTGGATGAGTTATCATCTGCTGCTTTTTGATTAAGTGAGTATATCTCCTTAGTAGCTAGTTCACCTTTCAATTTGTCCAGTTGTTCCTTTAATCTTTTATTTTCTTTTCTTAGATCCTTACATTCATTTTTCCAGAATTTCATGATTCATCTCAATTTCATCAAATTTAGTCATGATATTTTGGACTAGGGTTGCTGGATCTAATGGGAGAATAGAAGATTGTGCAGTGGATGCATTTGATGAAGAGTAAGAACAAGATGTTACCTCAATTTCATCAGATTCTTTGGCCATAAGACACAGACTTGCTTTCTCATTATCTGAGCTGTCACCTTCGTCTTCATCTAATTCTTTGGTCATGAGACATAGACATGCTTTCTCATTGTCTGAACTGTCTTCTTCATCACTATTATCTGAATCATTGTCAGATGATTCTTCATTCTTTTCACTGCTAGATTCAGCCTTGAGTGCTTTCTTTCCTTTCTTCTTTTCAGATGCTTTATACTTCTTCTTTTCCTCATCTTTATTGTTTTCTTCAGGGCAGTCAGCCTTGAAGTGACCTTTCTTGTTGTAGTTGAAGCATCTGTATTCATCATCTCTTTTCTTCATGTCTTTGTTTGAGCTTGATCTCTTGTTTGATGATGAGTTTCCTTTGAATGGCTTCTTTTTGCTAAACCTGTCAAAACGTTTAACTAATAAAGCTACATGTTCTTTGAGTTCTAGTGTCTCTTTGCTGATACAATCAGCAAAGTTACTTTGCTGTGGTGCTATCAGTGCACTGGCTCTTTGTGTCTCTGCCAGAGCACCATCTTCACCGTTCAATTCGAATTCATGGGCTTTTAGTTGGGACATCAGAGTCAGGGTGTCAGTGTTTGCAAGATTTGTTGTTCCTCTGATTACTGATGTTATGATCTTCCATCTTTCAGGCAAGCCTCTCAAGATATTTAAACACACTTCTTTCTTGGGGTATGTATGTCCAAGCTGTTGCAGTTCACTGATGATGCTTGAGAATCTATTGTCCATTTGATCAATGGATTCACCAGCCTTCATTTTGAAATTCTCAAATTTCTGTTTTGCAACAGATAATTTATTTTCTTTGACTGCTTCAGATCCTTCATTTATCAGTGCCAGCTTGTCCCACATTTCCTTTGATGTTTTGCAGTCTTTAATTCTCATGAACATGTTGCTATCCAGGGTCTTCAAGATCATATATTTTGCAACAAAGTCTAGATTTGCTCTTCTCCTGTCATCCTTGGTCCAATCTTTCTTGGGTTTATCCACTTCTTTTCCTTGATCTGCTCATGTGGTTGTCACAGTCATGACCATGATTGGGCCATCATTAATTACATACAGCATCTCCTCATGAGTTGCTGCAAGCTGAGATAACATTCTTATTTTATATTCATCAAAATTATTAACATTGAAAACATGTAATTTTGACATAAAGCTTGAGGAATCCATAAGCACAAATTTGAGATATTTATGTATATAAGTAGAAGACACAGATTTGAAAACTACTTTGAAAATATATGTTCTCCTTGTTACCAGAAATTAGATCTGAACAGGTTCTGATACTAGGAACACTGCTTTAATACCAATTGTTGGTCTAGAAAAGGGTAAAACTATAGTCAGAGGGGGGTGAATGACTATAGTGGAGTTTCAAAAACTTTTCTTATATTTAAAAGCTTTTGGGCAAGCGGATAAGTCCTTTCTTACTAATTTATTTCAAGGTAGTTTAAGCAATCACAAATATATGATATAATATAAGCAATTAAATGAATGTAGTAAGGTAAATTGCAGAAAGTAAATTGACACAAGGCTTATAGTGGTTCAGGGTGGTGTAATCCCTTAATCCACTCTTCTCCTGTGATGATCGGAGGAATTCACTATTGCTTTCACAGGTACAATAGTATGATTGTCCTTGACTTCACAAGCTTCAAAATCTACAAGACTAACACTCCTTCACTGCAACAGCTTCAGTGACTCAGTCTCTTTCACTGCTCCTTGGGATCAAATCCTTCAGCAGCTATCACAAACACAACTCCCTCTCAGATGGCTCTGATTCAGTTGCTTGATTTATGTGAATTGAATTCACCAACTTTTTGATCAATCTCAATGCTTGATGTTTGATTTGTAGCTCTTAGATTTGAGTTGATCACTAGATATTTCTTTTTAGCACAGATAGAAGGCTTTTTACTTTGACAGAGTTTTTGCTCAGATTTATGATTGTTCTTCTCTCTCCTTCTTTTCTTTTTCTGTCAGTGCCCTCTATTTATAGCCTTGATTATTCTTGATTTGAATTTCCGTCCGTTGGCTATATTAATGAGGGGAATAATTATTGATTTTATTCTTGATTCCCCCTTAATTATATTCTCCTTGATTTTAGTGATCGGAAACGTTTACCAGAAAATCCGTCCTTGATTGATCCTCTATTAATTGTGCATTTAATGCTTGATCTTCTGTATCTTCTTCATATTTCAATAATCTGGTCGAGTGACGTTTACTCAGCCGTTCTCCGAACGGTTAAGTAGTCCATCTGACTTTGCCTCTTAGATCTTTCTTTATTGCTTTGTCTTCACTCAGCCGAAAGTCAGTTTACTTTGCCGATTCACTATTTCCTTCATTCTTTCAGTTCAAAGGAGAATCCTTGTACTTCACTGATCCCTGATTTGTGGGAGATCAGTGTACACCATATTTAAACATTAAGTTTCATCACTTGAAACATAACTTAGACTTATCCAAGGTCATCACAGACTTCATTGGTTATAAGTCAGACCATTATATCTTCATTGCTTCTCTGCTGGTGCTTGGCTGGCTTCACTCTGCCGAAAGTCTATTCGACGTCCTACCAACTAGTACAATACTTGTCTGACTCAACTTATACAACATGTCAGACTCTAAGTAAAGACTTATACAGAGAATTATAACTTATTCCAGGCTTGCAATAACAGCTAGTATGACCATCATCAAAACATAATAAAATGTTCCTAACAATTTCCCCCTTTTTGATGATGCCAAAACCCTCATAAGCCTAAACATAAGTATAACAAATTTTTACATAATAATTATTAGCAGAACAGAACTCAAAAAATTTATTCATCCATTTAAGGGCAATAAGATATTGCATCTTTTTATTCCAAAACAAAGGCATATAGACATGATTCAATTAAACAGAAGGGCTACTTCTTCTTCTCTTCAAACCTGATACCTTTGCCTTTGGTGCCCTTGCCCTTAACTGTAGGGCTTTCCTATACCTTTGCCTTTGGTGCCCTTGCCCTTAACTGTTGGTCTTTTCTTCTTTCAACTGTAGCTTTCAGGCTTTGAGCTTCCTTCCCCCTTTTTGGTATCACCAAACTGTTCTTCAAGAATCCTGACTGCATCTTCAGATTCAGGGAGGGGACCATATCTTTTCTCCAGTATCTTGTTGGTTGCCTCACCAACTTTGAGTAGGATGTTGAGTAGCTTGCCAGAGTGCTCCATGACCTCATCCAGATGTTGAATTTGATAAGTGTGAGCATTTAGAGTGTCCACCAAGGGTTTTAGATTGTTGTCAATCTTTTCAACCTGAAACTCAAGGTTGGTTTGGACATGGTAGGGAATAAGATGTTGTAAGTTGCAGAGCAAGTTTCCCTTTTTTTCCATGACCTCATCTTGTATCTTGATGTGACTGATGAGGGCTTCAATCTTATGGTTTAAGGAGGTTGCTTCACTTCTTAGAGCAGCTTTCAGGTTTTGTCTGCTGTAATACTGCTTTTCCATGTCTATAATCAGAGGTTGAATGTCCAGATTGAAGATTCTTTCTGGATCAACTTCCTCTGGTGCAACTTCAACATTCTCATCATCTTCATATTCATCCTCCTCTATTTTCACTTCATCTTCTTCTTCCTAGTCTTCTTCCTTTTTACTTTCTGCTCTTATTCTCTTTCTTCCTCATTAGACTCAGGGTCATTTAGAGGTTGCTCTAGGGTGTTGGCTTTTTCATCTGTTGGAGATGTAACTTTCTCTGCTATTGTTCCCTCTTGGTCAATAATGGGGGAGTTGACAAGTTCAGCGGAGTGAGTTTGATCAGCTGGCTCACTTGGCTGTTTGTCAACTTTGCTGATGCTCTTGAAGAGTACCTCTTGAAGTGTCAACTCATCATCAGAAATCTCCATGTTTTCTGGATTTGCTTCAAGGTGGTCACCCTCTGAGTGCTCGTCCTCTGTCTCAGCTTCTTCCTCATCCATCTCTTCTTCTTCAGATGAAGTGAGAGCATATCCTTCCTCACCTTCTTCTAGATAGGTGATGTCCTCTTGTTGATTTTCTTCCTCATTGCTGCATCATCACTGAGTACCATAGGTTCGTTGAAGTTGCTGGTGCCAGTCACAGAGGTGTTCTCTTGTGCCTTCTGGGATCTGGTTCTTCGTCCCACTCCTGATCTGCTGCTTTCAGGTTGTTTTCTTTTTATCCCGGCAGTGGGGTTGGGTTTCATAGATGCCTTGATGTAGGTAAACATTACCTTTGACTTGTGTGGAGCTTGCAGATTTGTGGGTTTCACTTTCAATGCATCAAACAGGTGTTGAAGTGGGAACCCATATGATTTCCTCTCCCAGAAATCACCTTTCTTCTGCAAACCCTTGCTTGGTGCCGTAATTGACAGATCAATCTCCTTTTGAATCTGGTCTTTCAACCTATTAAATACAAATGTTGCCCAGTCAAATTTAGTACCTTCATAGATGATTGCCATTAGCTTGACCCGTAACTCAGTTAAGTTTTCCATCGACCCTTTTCTGCCTTTGATGTTCTTGGCAGTGTTCTAAAAATCGGCCAACTCGGCCGCCTAGGCGCTGGGCGGCCATCATCCGACCCGACTTTACACTACTCGGCTCTGTCTAGGCGGGAAGGTATCTAGGCGGGCTAAAAATCGGACTAGGCGGATTCAAGGCGGGTCAAGGCGCCAACTCGCCAAACTCGGTCAACTCTCGGTCAAAGTGGTCTTTCTATTTACTCTAAGCCTAATTTAATTATTAAAAAAATCATTTCTGTTTCATCCCAATTTCCCCCTCCTCTCGCAAATCGAAGCAAGCCCCACTCTAGCCCCATAGAAAATTGCTCCGGTCACCCTCCACGTGCGCACCGTCGACCACCGGCCACCGGCAAGAACCACCGGCGACCACCACCGCCAGCAGACATTTCCGCGGCGTCTAAGGAGTTTTTTTTTTTTTTTTCCTCAATGATTGACATACCACTATAAGTTTAAAGATGGAGGCCGATAGGCATAAAATAAAATAAAATATATTTCTCACAATTCTGTGAACAAGAAATAGATAGATTCCAAGCTCTGATTTTACACTGCACTTTTTGAATATGTCAATTGTATGTGTCAATTGTTGTCACAAATAATTATGCTTATGCTTGGAGAAATGCTTATTTGTTCACAAATAATAGGCTATTCTCATCACTCCAATGCTTATGCTTGGAGAAATGCTTACGTATCACGTGTGTTTGTATGTGTTTATTTTATGACTTGAATTTTTAGAGTTATGATATGTTACTACTTAGTATACTAGAGTGGTAGTATTATTATTTTTGGGGGTTTGTAGTAGTATCTTTTTTTTTGCCATGTCCATTATTATTTATATTAATAAAATAAATTAAAAAAATTCCACATCCGCCTAGTCCCCGATTAGTCCCCCGCCTAGCCGATTACCCCAACTCCCCACCCGGCCGCCCGACTAGCGCCTAGCGATTTTTAGAACATTGGTTCTTGGTGATGACCGGTGCAAATTCAGCAAACGGGAGTTTCAGTGCTGATCTAGGAAGGTTGTATGTTTTGCTGTTTTTCTTTGGGTACTTGGCTATTTCAGCCCATAATTGTTTTATGTCAATCTTCACAAACTTTACATTAGCCGGACCGATCATGGGTAGGTGTAGGAATCTATTGAGAAGACCAGGCGTAATGACTACTTCTTTCCCAAAGATTGAACTCTTTATGCAATCGATGTCAGTTTTCTTTGTGCTGGGCACAAACTTGGCATTTTTCCAGAATGCAATCAGATTTTCATAGCAGATTCCGTTGATTGGGGGTTTAGAAAGGTCATTAACCCCAGATTTGAGCAGCAATCAACCAAGCGTTGAGCTTGTGCATCATTATCACAGAAGGAAAGATAGGGTTCAGGTTTGAAAAACGATCCAGTGATGATCGATTTTTCATAGAATATTTCTGTCGGAGATATTGTAGAGGATGAAGCCATTGTTGAATATGATTGATAAATTGAAAAGTTTCGATCTTTCAAGGAAAGAAATGAGGTTTATAACTTGTAAATGAGCGTAAAGATTTCTAAGAAACCTCTAAGTGTTGTTTATATAGGATGATTTGGATAGTGTGAACGTGGTTGAATATGGAAGGATTTGATGACATAATGGCGTGATTTTATGTATATAAATCCCGATGTTTGAGTGTAGTGAGGGAGTGGATTGAGGTAAGTAATGATAGATTCTGGGAATCGAGGCGTTGTAATTCAAAAAATAATATGGTTACCTCCATGATTGTTAATTGATCTCCACGTGTGTAGAAATTGATTTGGTTCACATTTTAATTTGCCTATGACTCCAATCTTCATTTCGGTGGAGTGCTTTTGCTGGTCACTTAGCCGGTGAAGTGGATTTTTCACTGAGCTGTTTTATTCAACTGTTCCTAACAATCAGTTAAGTTAAGTTCGCTGAGTACCAGTGCCTTACCTGCTTCATCTCCTGTAATGGCATAGGGTTGATCAGCTTGTGAAGTCACTTAGCTGATTACTCCAGTTAGCCGGTTTTTTGTACTTAGTCAATTTCAATCATTCCTAACTCAGTTCTCAACATGCTAAATCTTTCATGACTGAGTGGTTTAGTGAAGATGTCAGCTAATTGATCTTCAGTGGATATGTATCTTAGAATAACATCTCCTTTCTCAACATGGTCTCTGATGAAATGATGTCTCACATCAATGTGCTTTGTTCTTGAGTGCAACACTGGATTTTCAGTAATGGATATGGCACTTGTGTTGTCACACATGATTGGAATTGTCTTATCCTCCATTCCATAATCCCTTAGCTGTTGTCTAATCCATAGTACTTGTGCACAACAACTGCCTGCTGCTATATTCTCTTCTTCAGCTGTTGATGTTGATATGAAGTTTTGCTTCTTACTGAACCAAGAGACTAGTCTGGTGCCTAGCATCTGGCATGTTCCAGAAGTGCTTTTTCTATCTATCTTGCATCCAGCATAGTCAGAGTCTGAGTATGATATCAACTTGAATCCTCCATCTTTTGGATACGAAATTCCAACATTGATGGTGTTCTTCAGGTATTTGATTATTCTTTTGGCTGCTTGAAGATGTGATTCTTTTGGTTGAGCTTGAAATCTTGCACATACTCCTACTGCAAATGCTATATCAGGTCTGCTTGCAGTTAGATAAAGTTGGGATCCAATGATTCCTCTATACATTTTCTGATCAACATCTTTTCCAGCTTCATCTTTTCCAAGAATGACTCTTGCACACATTGGTGTATCTGCTGTGCCACTTGTGTCCATACCATATTTGTGTATTAAGTCTTTTGTATACTTGGCTTGACTTATGAAAATACCATCCTTCATTTGTTTCACTTGAAGGCCAAGAAAGTAATTTAATTCTCCCATCATGCTCATATGAAATTTGCTCTTCATCAGGTTTGCAAATTTCTCAAATAGCTTTTCATCCTCTGATCCAAAGATGATGTCATCAACATAAATTTGTACTAGCAATGTACTTGTTCATTCCTTTAATTTGAACATAGTCTTATCTATAGTTCCTTTGTTGAATCCATTCTTGATCAGAAATTGTGATAGAGTTTCATACCAGGCTCTAGGTGTCTGTTTGAGTCCATAAAGAGCTTTCTTGAGCTTGTATACTTTGTCTTCTTTTCCTTTGAGTTGAAAACCAGGAGGTTGTTCCACATATACTTCTTCTTTCAAAAGTCCATTCAGATATGCACTCTTGACATCCATTTGATAGACTTTGAAGTCTTTGTGTGCAGCAAAAGCTAGAAAGAGTCTGATTGCCTCAAGTCTTGCCACTGGTGCAAATGTTTCATCATACCTTCTGCTTGAGAATAGCCTTTTGCAACTAGCCTTGCTTTGTTTCTGACCACTGTTCCTTGTTCATCCATCTTGTTTCTGAATACCCATTTTGTTCCAATGATGTTGGCTGTGTCTGAATACCCATTTTGTTCCTTGGTTATAAGTCAGACCATTATATCTTCATTGCTTCTCTGTTGGTGCTTGGCTGGCTTCACTCTGCCGAAAGTTTGTTCGTGCTTTGTCGTCCTACCAACTAGTACAATACTTGTCTGACTCAACTTATACAACATGACAGACTCTAAGTAAAGACTTATACAGAGAATTCTAACTTATTTCAGGCTTGCTATAACAGCTAGTATGGCCATCATCAAAACATAATAAAATGTTCCTAACAAATGTTGATAAGTTTGTATTCCCTGTAGACTTTGTGGTGCTAGACATAGAAGCTAACCACGATGTTCCATTGATTTTAGGAAGACCGTTCCTAGCTACGCGTAAAACCTTGATAGATGTTCATAAGGGTGAGCTGATTTTGAGAGTGAATGAGGACAAAGTAGTATTCAATATGATGAATTCAATGAGATATGATCAAGATGAATGAGAAGCATGCTACATGCTAGATGCCATAGATGAACTTGTGTTGGAATTATATCAGCAAGTGGCACTAGACCCTGAAGTAGCAGAGACTTTGCTCCTGAAGGATGAGGAAAGTTATGAGGAAACCTGGCCTGGGTGTAGTGAAGGTCAAGTGTGAGAAATAGAGCCTATATCCTCTGTGGAATTAGGAGGAACCATTCATAGACCTTCCTGGCATAAGTTCTTTGACTTACAGTTGACTGGTAAGCTGTTAAGATCATCGTTAAAAGAGCCACCAAAGAACTTAACGTTGAAAGCTTTGCCATCTCACCTGAAGTACGTGCACTTACAAGATGATACTCTCCCCCTTATAATTTCAGCATCATTATCACCTTTAGAGGAGGAGAAACTTTTAAGAGTACTGAGAGAGCATAAGGGAGCGTTTGGGTGGACGATTGTTGATATTAGAGGAATAAGTCCATCAGTGTGCATGCATAAGATCTCTGTAGACCCTGAGAAGAAAGCGGTGGCACAACCTCAAAGGAGGTTGACACCACAACTAAAGGATGTTGTTAAGGAAGAGATCATAAAGATGTTGGAGATATGAATCATTTTCCCAATTACAGACAGTGAGTGGGTAAGCCCGATTCATGTGGTGCCCAAGAAAGGAGGATTCACTGTTCAACCTAATGAGTTTGATGAGTTAATCCCTGTAAGACTAATTACTGGACATCGAGTTTGCATTGACTTCATGAAACTGAATGATGCAACTCGTAAAGATCATTTTCCCTACCATTCATTGATCAAATGTTGGAAAGATTAAGTGGTCATGCATTTTATTGTTTCTTAGATGGATATTCTGGTTATTATCAGATCCATATTGCCCCTGAGGACCGCGAGAAAACAACTTTCACATGTCCCTATGGAACTTTTGCGTACAATCGCATGCCCTTTGGGTTATGTAATGCACCAGCAACATTCCAAAGGTGCATGATGTCATTATTTGCGGACATGGTGGAGGATTTTCTAGAGATTTTCATGGATGATTTATCTGTATTTGGAGATAGCTTTGATAAATGCTTGGACAATTTGAATAAAGTGCTAAAGATATGAGAAGAGACCAACCTTGTACTTAACTGGGAAAAATGCCATTTCATGGTTACAGAAGGAATAGTGTTGGGTCATAGGATTTCAAAGAAAGGAATGGAGGTTGACAGAGCAAAGATAGAGGTGATAGAGAAGTTACACCCTCCAACGAACTTGAAGACATTGCGAGCCTTTCTTGGCCACGCAGGATTTTATAAGAGGTTCATCAAAGACTTCTCTAGAGTTTCTAGACCTTTGACGGAATTACTTTCAAAGGAAGTACCTTTCGTATTTGGAGAAGAGTGCAAGAAATCATTCAACACGTTGAAGCGAATGCTTATAACCGCCCCAATTCTGGTAGCCCCAGAATGGAACAAACCTTTTGAGCTTATGTGTGATGCAAGCGACATGGCAGTTGGAGCAGCCCTAGGACAAAGGGAGGATAAAATCTTTAAGCCTATCTATTACGCCAGTCGTACCCTTAACAGTGCCCAGAGGAATTACGTGACTACGGAGAAGGAACTCTTAGTTGTCATATTTGCATTTGACAAGTTTCGACCTTACCTGATAGTATCGAAAGTCACTGTATTAACTGACCATGCAACTCTGAAATACCTTCTAACCAAGCAAGACTCCGAGCCGAGACTGTTAAGATGGATTCTACTCTTACAAGAGTTTGATGTTGAGATTAAAGATAAAAATAGATCTGAGAACCAGGTGGCTGACCACCTGTCGAGGTTAACTTTGCTGGAAGAAGAGCAACCGACTGAGATTAGGGAAAGCTTTCCAGATGAACAACTTTTCTCCATCTCAGTGGTAGCTCGAGTTGAATCTCAAACCCGGCAACATACATCAAGAGTGGGCAAGGTATACCCTTGGTTTGCTAATATTGTGAATTATTTAGCAGGAAGATACCTGCCACCAGAATTCACAAATACGGATAAGAAGAAGTTCTTCACGTATCTGAAGCATTATAATTGGGACGATCCCGATCAATACAAATTATGCCTTGATGCCATTCTTAGGAGATGCATCCACGATGATGAGATTCCAAGTATTTTGCACATGTGTCATACTAGAGAAGCTGGAGGTCATTATGGGCCAGACAAGACAGCAGCAAAGGTACTGTAGTGTGGATTCTATTGGCCAACAATTCATAAATCTGGTTACGAGTTTACAAGATCCTATCATTCCTGTCAAATGACTGGTAATATTTCTAAGCGGAATGAGATGCCACTGCAGAGTATCTTAGAAGTGGAGCTATTCGATGTATGGGAAATTGATTTTGTTGGGCCATTCACATCGTTAGAATCAAATCGTTACATCATGGTGGCAGTTGATTATGTTTCCAAATGGGTGGAAGCTATAGCTTCACCTACTAATGATGCCAGGGTTGTCCTGAGATTTCTTAAGAAAAATATTTTGACGAGGTTTGGTGTGCCCAGAGCCATAATTAGTGACGGAGGGAGCCATTTCTGTAATAGGTTGTTTGAGAAGTTGATGATGAGATATGGGGTTAGACATAAGATTGTAGCAGCATATCACCCCCAGACGAGTGGACAAGTAGAAGTCACGAACATAGAGATTAAGGGGATCTTAGAGAAGTCTGTGAATCCCACAAGGAAAGATTGGTCTTTGAAATTAGATGACGCTCTTTGGGCGTACATAACAGCTTATAGGACTATGATTGGGATGTCACCATATATGATAGTATTTGGAAAAGCGTGTCATTTACCGGTAGAACTCGAGCACCGAGCGCTGTGGGCTACGAGGTTTCTAAACATGGATGATAATTTAGCCGGTGAAAAGAGGATGCTAGAATTGAATAGATTGGAGGAGTTTAGACTTCAAGCATGTGAGAATGCCAAGATTTACAAGGAAAGAACAAAGCGCCTTCATGATAAGAAAATTCTGAACCGCACATTTCAAGTTGGAGATAAAGTGCTGGTATATAATTCAAGTCTTCGTCTTTTTTCTAGAAAGTTGAAGTCTAGATGGTTTGGACCACATGTAGTCACGAAAGTCTACAATTCAGGTGCATGTGAAGTTAGACATGAATACTCTGGGCAGATTTTCACAGTTAACGGCCACAGGCTAAAACATTACCTAGAGCACAAGTATAACCCTGAATTGGAAGTCTTTGCGTTAGAAGATCCAGAATATGAATAAAGGATCCCTATTAGTACAGTCGAGCTGACAACTTTAAACTCAGAACTATTTCTAAACCCTTATTTATTGTTTTTGTTTATTTTATTTTGAGTCAATAAAGTAGCATGACAATCGCAAAGTTTTTTCATCACATATATCTTCAGTCATCTGGCTAGAGATATATGTGGTTTTTCCTTTACAATTATCATGTGATACCCCCGTAAAAGTTTTGGGTCTTGCTTAGGCCGATAAAAGAATAAAGTGGCTTAAACTGTTGTTGCGCATTCCTCCGGTATGCACAACTACCACCACCTTATTTTCTTATTGCCCTTCGCATGTTGCTCACAGTTTTTGGAAGAATTTTGAAAAGCAGGTAACGACTTGGATGAGGAATGACCTAGGAGCTAATGATTCTGCTCCGGGATTCGTTTCGACTCAGCCAACATTTCCAGAGCTAAGTACTTTTCCTTTTCTTTATTATTAGTCATTGGGGACAATGTCTATAATTAGTGGGGGGCAGGCGTCTTAGCTGGATAATCGGAAAAGGGAATATTTTTGAAATTTTAAACACTGTTTTTAACTTGCTTATTGCACGTTTTCGAGTAAGGAATCGGTAGAAAAGGAGCCCAAGTTCGATTTGAAGTGAGCTATAGCATATTCAATTTAGTATGGAAGAACGAGCATATGGTATGTTGCATGAAGTAGTAAGTTATTAATTATTATTCTATCATTGCAATCAATATTTGAGCACATAATCTGAGTGAGAAGTGTTTAAGATTAGATGATGAATTGTTTTAACCGGGAATCATTATTTATCTGTCTATATACTTCAACAAATTGTTGTAAGACAATGGAAGCAACTTGGATGACGAAAGGTAATCGGGACAAACGGACTTGTGAGAGAAAGAGAAAAAAGTGAGGAAATCTGCCATAAAGAAAATAGGAAAAAAAAATTATATGCAATAAAGGCAGCGAGGGAAGCGAACTCGTGTAAAAAGGGCACGACCCTCGCATAAAAAGAAACAAACGAGGACTTAAGAGCGATGCTCAGTCCCCGAGTCCGCCTGACCCGATTAAGGTACCATGTTGTGTAACCAAGTTTGAAGGCAAGATGAGCGAGTGTATGCGCAGGTAAATTAAGATTTTGTGGTTAATACAACTTGATTCTCTTCACGAACGCACTATCACAACTGATTCATCACACGACACATTGATGCGTGGTAAGTAGTGATTAATGGGGAGCTTATGGAGTGTGGCTTGATGTATGTTTCTGTCGGAAATCTTCATTGAATGTGTGGTAGTTGATGGAGATTGTTCTTGGAGGTACATTCCGCCTTGATACTCTGCTCGCAGACACGCAGAAGGCTAGTGGGGGGTAGTTGATGACGGTTAAAATAGTCTATCCTACGGCATCAATATTCTATCCATTATGAGCTAAGAATAGTTGTTTCGACCTACAAATATGAACCATTTACGTTGAATATCATATGTCGGGTTCGTGAGTCGGGAAATCTGCACTTAGCATTTATTTTCCCTATTTCGATATTATTTCATGCGTTATTTGATGATTTTCAGGATACAAAATATTGGGCTGAGCATCATGGACGAATCTGGAGCGGACTGCATGAAAAGAATGGGCCTAGGGTATTCCAGAAGCAACCAAGTTAAGTCGGTTGAAGAAAAAAGACAAAAGTACCCTCGGTAACCCGGGAGGCGGTGCCGACTTACCGAGGATCCAGATCCTTCCGAAACGCGTTTTCTTGGACGAGGGGTAGAACTAGATGTTCTTAAGTCGGTTTAGATAGCTATAAATAAGAGTCTTCACCTCATAACACATTGTACCATACAATTTACAAGTATTATGCAATAAAAGTTCTTTGTTCTTTATCTTTATTTATTTTATGAGTTCTGGTCGGAGAGACGACGGAGTCGCCGCCTAGGGAGAGATCCGAAGGAGAACTATGCTCATCTTCGAGGGTATGATTTTCTGTCTTTTCCAAAATGTAGATCTATCATTCTTCTATTCGACTAGAATGTTTTAATTGCTTATTTAGTTTAATTATGTAGTAGTTAGTTTATTTTACCCTATGTGTTATAGATCTGATTCGTTGGTGAAGAAATCATGAAATGGTAGTTGCATTCTTCAGATCTGCGATGGTCTATATCGCTAGATCTGAATACCTAGTAAATTACTAATTCATGATAATCGGCGCTAGCTACGTTGATCGATAGATTTAATTTACATGTTTTTAGCCTGATCAACTATTTGCATGTCATCATAAACTAGCATGAAATACGAATAGTGAAGTGCTATGTTTGGACATTATCTAGAATGGACCACAAGAACGTCTTTGGTCAATGTCAACAATTTGCTCAGCGGGTTTGCGGTATGAGTTAGCGCTCAATATCGACAGCTCTAGTTCTTTATGCGTATGGGCTATTACGGACCAACTAAGGAGGGTAGCTTGCATATAGATTGTCTATTGCCATTGTCGGAGTAGATAGGGTTAGGAGTTGTACCCGGAGCTGAACAATGAATAAATTCACCAATGGGGAGGATAGTTGAATGTGTGTGTGGGGGGGGGGATAACTAATAACTCATAATTGAACTAATACATTAGAAACTCTAGTTTGCTTCGTTGAACTTGCATAATCTTGCTAGTTGATTGTTACCAATTTTATTACTGTCTATATTATAGTTGGTCGTAGACCGTTATCGTGACAAGCTCAATCTTGATAATTAGACATTCTTACGAGTCTCTGTGGGATTGACCTTGACTCGCCAGTACTCTACTACGATAGACCTAGTCCTATTTCTAGTAAGTGCTTTGCACGCGATCATCTAGCGATATAGACCGTCGCAGATCTGAAGGACGTAATCACTATTTCATGATTTTTTTCACCAACAAATTAGATCTATACATTCATGGGGTAAAATAAACTAACTACTTCATAATTAAACTAAATAAACAATTAAAACATACTAGTCAAATAGAACAACGACAGATCTACATCTTGGAAAAGACAGAAAATCATACCCACGAAGATGAGTGTAGATCTCCCTCGGATCTCTTTGTAGGAGGCGAATCCGTCGACCCCGTGACTAGAAAGAACTTTTATTGCATAATAATTGTAAGTTTTGAGGTACATTGAATTTTGAGGCAATGCCTCTTATTTATAGCTAAATAAACCGACTTAGAAACACCTAGAATTACACCTCGTCCAAGAAAACACGTTTCGGAAGATTCTAGACTCACGATAAGTCAGCGGTGCTTCCCGATTAATCGGGGGGATTTTTGTCCTTTTCTTTCTACCGACTTAACTTGGACGGTTCCCGAATTGTCCACAATGCTTAGCCCAATATTTCGTATCCTGAAAATAATCAAATAACACACAAAATAATATCGAATATGGGAAAACAAACGTTAAATGCAAAATACTCGACTTACGAACCCGACATATGACTTTCAGCACAAATGGTTCATAATTATAAGTCGAAACAACTATTTTTAGCTCGTAATTGATAGAACGTTGATGCCGTAAGATATACTATTTTAAGCGTCATCAGAAAGTGTTGGCACACTTCCCAATGTGAGATTATGGAAGTAAAACTCTTCAACTTCCAAACCTTCAACTTGTTCAACTAACCAACTTCATGCCTTAATTTCACAATCCCCGATATCCGAATTGAATGATTCAAAGACCTATCTTCATCTACGTCGCACGTATTTTTCAAAGTCATCATAAACTCTTGATAAATTATACAAGAGTCTAATCGAAACCGGCTCGTAAAGTGGTTGTAAGAAATGATTAAATAATCATTTTAAAAATGATTAAAAATATTTTTTTTTCCTCAATTTTTCTTTAACACACACGTCTGCAGTAACAGATCCAGAAAAAGAAAAGTCATTGTATTACGGGTTTTAATATCGGATAAATCCAAAAAAAAGTTCATATGTATATATATATATATATATATATATATATATATATATATATATATATATATATATATATAGATATATGTGTGTGTGTTTGTGTGTCTTATATCTATATATGTGTGTGTAAATATATCACCGGGGCCCACCAGTCCGGTAAGTGTGTCTCCGACCCTACACGCCCGTCTATTTATGCACATTGGAGTTTGTTAGATTCTTTGGAGCAATTCATTAACATAGTCAATCAATAATTTATTCTAGTTGATAATAACAACAAACTATTTCACATACTCCATGTTGTAGTCAGGTTCGTCCTTTGAGGGCCAACAAGACCACGACCTAGAATCCCGTCAAAATGAGTAGTATTATTTTTTAAACCATTGAAAAATGCTAAATCTGTCTAAAATGTAAATTCCATTTATATTTTTTCACACGGATTAAGAAAATGGTTATGTGTCATTAATTTTAATTGTAAAAACCAAGAATACACTTTAACTCTCATTAATGTAATAATTGTTAAGTATGTGAATGTATAATAAATTAAGAATAAAAGAAAGAAAAATGTAATAAATTATTTTTGGTATTCTAAATTAACTTATACTACAGGACAAATTCAAATAGCCAAACAGAATTAGATTCTAGGACGGGGTAGTATTAGTACGGTAATGTTTTTATTTTATTTTGTATTTTAAACTTTTAAAGATTAACGGCTAAATAAAAAGAAAACAATGTTTAATCTTTTTATCCTTAAAACAATCGGTATGGATGTATTCATACCAGTGGCGGATCTAGAAAATTTGTTATTTTTTTCACCGGTGTTAATAAATAATTTTTATAAGTAAAATTTGTGTAATTTATCATTTTAATAGTGTCCGTATATCCCATATGAGTACATGTAGATCCCCTATGATTCCTACCTCCCTTAATAAGAGTCACTTTTTGAAAGGAAAAAGAAAAAGAAATATTGTACTAAAATAGATTATATCTTGCATTATATACTATTCGAATCAGTGATTAATTAGAGTTATTTGTACGTATATAAAGTTAATTTATATACATACAAATGAAAAATTAAAATACTACAGGCCCATCATACTAAACCGACATGGGCCCCCCAAAGTGCCATGGAATGTTTACTTTGACCGAAATATTCATATATGCTAACAAATTTATAAATAAAAATAAATAAAAGTTATTATACAGCCTTCTATTTGTATCTGTTTTTGGTACGATAGAATAATGTATAATAATAACAAGTAAATTTAATATATATTGTACTGAACCAGAGTGCAAAATGAAGGTCGATTTTGTAAATTTGGCGGATTTGAGCCACCGCCTGAACGGAAGGGCACGACCGCTGCAACAGCCGTATTGAACATAATGCCACAAAATGCATCACATCACATGTTTTCACAATTAATTCATATGTGGTAATCGATATTGGTCCCACGATAATTAATGGTGATAAAAATTTTGTTGTGAAAAATACAATGCACATCAATAATAGTTGATTAAGCACACTACCGGAAAAAATAAAGGCATACTCCTTCCGTCTAATAATATAATGTCTTTTTCGCCATTTCACATAGTTTAAAAAAATGTAATAAATGAGTTACTTTTTATTATTTTAATGTAAAATATTATATATTTTTTGGGACTGGCTAATAATATTATATTGTTTAGTATGAAAATGAAAACAATGCATTTAATATTGTATTGTTTTGCGAGAATGACTTATATTTTAAACACACTAATTTTTATTTTTTTTTTTCTATTTTTTTTTTTTAGAACATCATCTGGCGTCTTTGATGGTCGGCCGTCTGTGTTTTTTTTCCTATATACATTCATCTGCAAGTGTTTTTTTTCAGGTTAATTTCATCTGTTTCTTTGTTAAATCTGTTGATGCGCTCTGTGATTTTAGCTCGTTTTGTAATCTTCTTAAAAAAATTAAATAATATAATAATCATCATCATCATCATCTTGAATTTTGACATGAGAAATGTATATAATTTTTTAATTCTTTAATCGCTTTTTAGGATCAAAAGTCTCATCGGCTCCATTTGATTATCTTCTTTTCTTGTACTTTGGTAGAAGCAATTTTATTTTTCTTTAAATAAATACTTTTTTATTGGTAATTGCAGATGGAGAAGATGAATAATGTGCAGGGCGAAAAGGTAAATGTTTTTCAGATCCTAATTTTTGAGATTCTATTGTTATTGCCGGTGCGTTCGTTGCTCCGATTCAGATGCGTATGTAAAGAGTGGTGTGAGTTGATTGACAGTCGTCTTTTCAAGGACACGTATCTCGCTTTCCGACGTGCCATTGCTGTGGATGATCAAGTAGTCGGCTTAAAGAATTCGTTAATTAGGATTCCTAGTCCTTGCGTTCTCGATGATTCTGTGGATGATGATGATGATGAAGAAGAAGTCGGTTTAAGGCCGAGGGACGATATTGTCCGTACTATTTTTAAGTATTCTATGACTTGTTGGTATGGTGATTACAAATCCCTCGCCCGATCTGCTTCGGCTCCATCATCATCTAATATTTTTCAGATACCAGGCAATTACCCTGATCCGATTAGGATTGTCAGTCATGTTAATGGGGTTGTTTGCTTAATTCATGGAGATAATTGGTTCGATATAACACTAGTGAATCCTGCTCTTCGAGAAATCAGACAACTCCCCAATCCCATGTTTGATCTTGGTGGATTAGATGATCTCCACACATTAAGAACCGGATTCGGATATGATGATGTTACTGATGATTATAAAGTCGTTGTAACGGTAACCGTTTTTGAAAAAGAAGGTTTAAATAACCACATATTGATAGTGTACCATCTAAGCACAAACTCTTGGAAAATTTTGGGTGACATGTCTGAATTCGTGTCCCGGCCTTTTACACGTTTGCTTTTTGATGCGTCAGTCTTCTCCCATGGATCCATTCATTGGTGTATGGGATCGGATATCGATGACGACAAGCCTTGTTATTGGATACTTGCTTTCGACGTGACTAAGGAGTTATTTCGAGAGATACCGTTTCCCCATGGCTGGAGATCTTCCTCTGTTTACGACGATTATGGCATGTTTCCCCATCTTTTTACGGTTGACAAATCCACCATTGCCTTGGTGAATTCTACAAGTCAGGCATGTGATGTACCGAAACTCGAAGTATGGGTGATGAACGACTACGGTGACTGTGATTCTTGGACGAAACAAAATTCAATAAACAATTTACCAGAATTTAGAGAAGCAATATCTTTCTGGAAAAAAGATAAACTTCTCATTTTAACAGAAGGCTTGGGTTTGATTTGTTATGATCTATTCAAAGGGCAAATGGATCTGGATGAACCTGCTGAAATAAGGATACGGGGATTAGATTTTGTAACTGGCCATGAAAGTTTTGTTTCAGTCAAGCAAGTTTAGTTTTATTATAAGAGCTGGTCTTACCAGTTATTGTTTTTCGCGCGTCGTTTTCTTATTTATAGATATATACGCAATGCTAACCAAAAACCTGTGTTATGCACGGGTGGATGATGCATTACTAAGAAAAAAAATTAATCTTGTGAATGCATCAAAAAGGCTAGCTTTTAATTTCAGCACACATAGTCTAAAGCCTTCAGGTATGCATTCGTAGGCTCCTCAGCTCCATCAGGCATCAATACACATAAGTCTTATGCCTTCGGGTATGCATTCGTAATCCCCTTCCACCCTACATCCTACTTTATGCATCTTACCCTACCCCACCCCGCCCATCTACCCTTAACCCACTATTCATCTCTACTCATCACTCGATGTGTCATCTACTATGTAATTTGTTTGATCCATTCTTTCACTTCCCAAAAGCATAAATGTAATACGTTTTACTCAATTTTATTACATTTCATTTTATTTCATTCCTTTGTAACAAATCTATCAGTAGCGTATAATATATAATATATATATATATATATATATATATATATATATATATATATATATATATATTTTGAAGCAATTGTGTTGCCCAAAACAATATTATGATGCCAATAGAAACCGCTTATATATATATATATATATATATATATATATATATATATATATATATATATATATATTGAAGCAATTGTGTTGCAAAAAAACAATATTATGATGCCAATAGAAACCGCAATTGTGTTGCCCAAAACAATATTATGATGCCAATAGAAACCGCTATAGAAAAATCTAACAGATGAGGATAGGGGTTTTGTTGGCATCCGATTTTTTACTTCAGACACCACGAGCGTTAATCCCACCGAAAAAATTACTTCAAAAATCACGATTATTTTATTTGGAAAAGACATCATTGTTACCAACGTTCCTTTTCCTACAGAAATGTTAGTGGTGGTAAATGTTTATTGTACGTATCATTGAAGATTATAAGTAGCGCCAATGGAATTGAAGTTTCTTGTACAAAACAAATGTCGGTGACAGTGACGTTCCTACCAATATCAGTAAAGGTGACATTCCTAACATGTGTGGATCTAAAACAATTTTATAACGTCATACAAAAAAAAAAAAAAAAATACAAAAAATAGTGTTCTTATGATGCCAATAGAAACTCTTTTCATAATGTTTAACATCCCCACTTAATGGGAAAAAAAAACTTGCTATGCAAAGATGATGTATATATATATAAATGTTTTATTGCAATTTTTTTTCCCGATACGAGAGTTTTAACACACGCTAATTATACACTAAACAGGGCTCGAACCTAGATCGTCTTACCAGGATATAGCATATCTAACCGCTAGACCGACGTTTTATTGCATGAAAAGCAGTGTTTGCATATTTTTATGAGTGAGAATTATTACAACTAATGGATGTTGGTTACAACTATTGGTACATAGAAACATTCTACACGATGAGACCTGTATGAAATGTCAGAGTCATACCGAATCTCTATCGCATGCTTTTCGAGATTGCGGGTGGATCTATGATGTGTGGAAAAAAGTGGTCACACTGGCTAACCATCGCCGGTTCTTTGGAAATATGGATACCGAGACTGGGTGGATGATTGTCTAAGCCATGATATGCACGGGAAGGATGATATTTCTCAATGAAGGTTCATGTACCGAGAGATCATGATGGGAGCTTGGTATTGACGAAACCAAGTGATGCACCAAACAGGCACTCCACGTCTCCCGATGGATGTGTTTATCGCGCAAGCTGTTCGCAGAGCCATGAAGCTGAAAATAGCCTGGCATAGATAGGATTTCATATTGCAATTTATTATTATTGATTTAATAAGTGTTTGAACCGGTGGACGTTCGTTGTACATATGTTTTTACATTTTAATAAGGATCCGGTTTTAAAAAAAAAAACAAAGAATGATAGCCCGGAAACATCATTACAAAGGTTCAACTTCGTAATGATAATGAACTGAAGCCACTGTGAACACAATTGAAGCCAATTTCCGGTCGACAATTGCGTATAAGGATATTTCCAATTAATGACCTTTGGGACGACCTAAAAGAGCAATAATTCCACCGGATTTGGACCTCAGATGATCCACCGCCTCCTGTATCCTTGCGGGGATTAGCCTTCCTTTGCCCCTTGCAGCGAGAGGGCTGGCCGGAGAGCAACTTTTTTTATTTTAAATAATAAGAATCGGATTCTTGAGAGCATTCTTTTTGTACGGGCCGTAAGCCAAGGCTGAAGTCCTTTCTCATCTAAAAAGTAGAAGACATTGATGAATTTGTTTCAAATCCTGGACCTTGAGTCCTCCACCCAGGAATCACTACAAGGCCAATCTCAGTAATGAAAAGGCTACTTTTAAACCTCAAACGCCACAAGAAGTCCAAATCCAGATCCTGTTTGGTCGGTTTACCAGGACTACCAGAAGCAGGTCATCTACTGATCATGTTTGTAGACTAAGCAGCTAAGCCTTCTGTGGTTGCAGCTAGGCCCATCAAAGAAGCTAGAGACACAAACAACCGCAACAACAACACGCAACAGAAGCACCTGAAGTACTAAATAGAATAGGTATTAATTTGGTAATGGTTGGAGCAGCAAACTCGGATTCGGCAAGAATCTCATTTTTTGGTAGTACGAAGGGGGAATTGGCCCAAAAATTGGATGGGGTCAAGACGCTGTCGGGCGCAGGCGGCTGACTCAAGTGCCCGGAGAAACGCTCGAAATGGTCGCCTATTACACGGCTCACTAACTCCGCCTGGGGTGGGGGTACCTATTATTTTATTCGTCGGCGGTCTGGAAATGAAAGTGAGTTCTCGCTATCATTCTGGCTATGTATTAAAATTTAAAACACAATAGAAGAACAAATCAAACAACAACTATATATAGTTACATAAAAAAAAACAAAAAATAAACTATATTCAAATAGATAGAAGAGATGCAGATAAACGGTTTGATGTAAATAAATCCGAAAATAAAAGTAAAGATTCAAACCGAGCCGAATACGAACACTCTATCCTTAAGATAATTTATTCCGATATAGTGTCCACAGTGTTAGCAATTGTTTCACAGGATACAACAATTTATCATTCGATGTAGTGGCACTTCAAATTTCGAACAGACAGCAAAGTCTTCTGGTGTCCCGACATTCTCTTCAAGAAAATGCAAACTACCACAATATATGAGACTGAATGTAGTAGACTAGTAGTAGAATAGTTGGTGAAAAATTCTTATTCTTAATGGTCTCACCAATAAAGGGTTTTTATAGGTGGAAAAAAGAACTCTCACTACTGAGGCCACTAACTCTCAATAATGGTCATTACTATCGCATATAATCACTAAGTGGCCACTATCCCACTAAGTCATTAAAGGACATTTTCTCCAACAAATTAAAGAGGCCGGATTGTAAATTGCTATGGAAAACACCTATCAAAACGATTTGAAGGGAGAAATTCCTGCATTTTTTTAGTCAATGTGGTAAAAAATAGGGCCCACAAGACACGTAGAATCCAACGTGACAGCCACATAAACTCTTTTTAGTGATTCCGGTGGCCTGTTAGCAATATCCGGCATGGAGGCCTATGACTGTTTTTAAAAAAAGAGTTAAAGGACTAATTTCCTCACCGGAGCAAAATTAGAACTAAAACGATTAGGAGGCCAACTTACAAGAATATTTTTGCAATTTTCCCGATGTCACATCACATGTACTCATTGCAACAAATTAAGCCGATCCATCATGCTGAGGACTCTTGCTTCCAGCTGATCGGTTTTCCCGAATGGTGGGGGGAACACCCACGAACTGCCGGACAGAGGAGTGGGAGTCAGGGCCGCGGAATTCTGAAGAGATAGTCTACGCAATTCTGAAGTAGCTACATCAATTCGTAGAGGGGTACCAATTGAACACATCAACGAAAAAATAAATGTCTTGTTCATCAAGTGAATTGGAAATTGGAAACGGGAATTATAGACGGCTCTTTGTCAACATGAAAATCCACAGTCCATTTAAAAATTCTCATATTCATATTACCTACCTGCCATGTCGGTTTGGAGGAAAGCCTGATGTAATCTTCATCGTGTTCAAAGCGGATAAGAGCGTGTTTATTATCCAAAAGTCCTAGGGCGAAATTCCCTTTGTAATTCTGCACGGACAAATTTTTTTTGATTGATTCTAAGCTAGGCCGTCCTTGTGAAAATTCCCAACAAGCGGTCGACAGGGGCAGATCTACGTGTATGATAGGGGGTCCACAGACCCTGCTAAAAATAAAAATACTCTACATTTTACTATATAAAAATATTTCGGACCCCGTGAAAAAAATTATTTAGTGTGTTAAATATTTACGGACCCCGCTAAAAAAATATTCTGGGTCCGCCACTGACGATCGACGATGGCGGATTCGGTCTCTGTGGGAATGATGATGGAGGGCTCACCTTTAAAGGTGGAAGAGCAGAATGAAGAGGATGAAAACCCTGGTGTGGATTGCGTTGTCCTCTTCATAACTTGGCATAAGAGGGAGGAGATGACTGTAAATTCGAATCCGGCGACGGAGCAGCCATGCTTGCTGGAGAAGAAAACCCTAGGGAGGCCCTAGTTTTTCATTTGGACAGCATTCACCGAGTATATAAAAATGAGAATAAAACAGTCTTCCATTACAAAATAATAATATGAGAATAAACACACCTAACATTTATTTTTCAATAAAACGTCAACAAAATTAACATCTATTTATACACAGGATTAAGTATACACACATTCTTTTCTAACCGTCGTGGATGACTCCTCCCAAGGTGTTTGGGTTTATTTATTCCCCGAAAAAAAGGAAGTAGACGGCAAACTTAAAGAGTTTTTCACTATAGTGTCTCGTCAATTTCATAAATCTATCAAAGTTGTTCACAATTAGTGCTGTTAAACAAATAGAGCCGATCGTAAACAAGCTCGTATTCGTCTTGTTAGTGGTCCTGATCGTTTGTTCATTTAGCTTAACGAGCCGAGCTCAAACATGATTGTAGGCTCGTTTTCTTAACGAACGAACACGAGCTTGGTTCGCGAACGTTCGATTATGTTCACGAACGTGCTTATATAAATACATCAATTTACGGTAATCCTAACTCAAAAGAGGATAAGTCATCCATTCATCTAATAGAAGATTATAGATTGATTTTATATAACATTTAGATAATTTTATACTCATTTTTGTTGTGTGATGTATATAATATTAATCTATAACTTGTTATTTTAGCATTTGCACTACATTAACGAACCGAATACGAGCCAAACTCAAGTCAGAAGAAAACAATATGTTTTACGAGCCGAGCTGGAACATTTCATATTTTAAACGAGCCGAGTACGAACATAATTTTTTGTTCATTTAACAAACGAATGAGCTCGAACGAGCTCGTGAGCTAAACAAGCTCTCGTTCGAACCACCAATACTCGGCTAGTCTCGTTAACAGCTCTATTCACACTGATAATGACACGGAATTTAGGTGTTTGAAAAATTACTTTCTCGAACATGGAATTTCGCACCACCACTCGTGTGTAGACATGTAAACGATCTGAGCTGCTCACGAGCCGCTCGATACTCGACTCGTTAAATGCTTGCTCGGATTTACTTTTAATCGAAATCGAGCCGATCTCAAGCAGCTCATCATAATTAACGAGCTGAACTCGAGCAATTTAATGGTCTACTCGACATGCTCGCTAGCTTTATCGAGCATTTTAATATTATAATAAAATATATTTTTTTTGAGAATTATAATAAAATATATTATATTTATTATTATTATGCTGTTGACTTAATATTTCATGTGCATATCTTAGCATTTGTATCATTTTTCCGAGTTGCTCGAGCTCGAGTTTGAAAGCGTTTGATTTTCTTCGAGCCGAACTCAAACATGATTAATAATTTATCGAACCGATCTCACGCAATTTTTTTCTGCTCGAGCGATCTCGAGCCAAGTTCGAGTATCACTGTTTTAAGAGGTTGCCCAACTCGATAAGTAAATGATTGATTCGAATCAGATCGTTTACACCTAGGGGTGTAATCGAGCCGAGTCAAGTCGATACTCTCTAGGACTCGACTAAAAAAGTTCGGGCTTGAAACTCGGCTCGAGCTCGATCGAGCCATAAAAAATCAAGATCGAACTCGACTCGCTAAGTACTCGATAAAGCTCGACTCGACTCGTAAGCTCGATTATTATCCTAGAATTCATTTAATTTTTAACGAAATATGGTAAATTCGAGCTCGGCTCGTCTAATACTCGACTCGAATAATATTTTTTTAATAATAAAAAATATTATTTTATAATAAATGTAATAAATTAAATTAATTAAATAATTATTTAATCAAGCTCGATTAAGCTCGCGAGCTACTCGACTACTATATTTTAAAACTCGAGCTCGGCTCGGTTAATTATTCGAGTAGCTCGACTCGAGCTCGAACTCGAAAAAAACCGAATCGAGTCGATCTCTCTTGCGAGTCGAGTGTGAGTAGCTCACGAGTAGCCCAACTCATTTACAGCCCTATTTACACCCCTACTCATCTGTAGGGATGTACCATCAAAATGAACTTGTAGAACAAAAACACCGTCATATTTTAAATGTTTCCAAGGCTCTTCAATTTCATGCTCATTTGTCCATTGAATTGTGGCGTGAAGGTGTACATACCGCCACATATCTTATTAATCGAACTCCTACTCCGGTGCATCAAGGAAAAACATCCTACGAACGTCTGTTTGGTTGCTCTCCGAACTACGACAATTTGTGAGTTTTTGGTTGTTTGGCATATGATCGAACTAAGAATGAAACGAGTAAACAATCGGGTCTTTCTTGTTCTAGGATTATACAGAGAGTAATTGTTGTTATTGTAATGGACTGAACTTAAGGAATAAGTCGCCACGTATTCAAATATATATTTGGAATCAAGTCCAACCGTAGTTCAAAGCGGTTATCCATAAGAGTGGAGCTAGTGGGTGGTTATATAAGCCCCCACGCCTCGCGTTAGTCATATCGCGCTCTTTATTCCGGATGAATATGTCTCCGATCGGCTTCCATTTGGTCGGGACACGCCTCGGTCGACGATCTTCTTCTTCTAGTCGGGACTCGCCTCGATCGCCTTGCTTGGCTCGATCACTCGCTTCTCTTGTCGTGGATCTCCCCGGCCTCGATCGACTTATTTCTTTTGGTCGTAGTGGTACCCAGACCGGGTACAGCTCTGTCCTGGTCTGCCGGTTCGCTTTATATCTGCTTGACACGTGGGTCGATCCGGTCACCCTAATAAAAGCCCCAGGATCTTAATCGATCAGTCCGGCCTTTAAAATGGATTAAGATCGAAGTTCAAAGTTGTTCCCACGGTACCGGCCCGGATGGCCCCATCAACCCTTGTCTCGGTTAACTCAAACGTCACCATAATTGCACACGCTTTGTCTCTTTGATCGATGCGTAGTCCAAGCGTCCCATCTCTTGGTTAAAGGCTATTAAATCTATTAGATTCTGCAAGCGCCCATCATTATTTAAAGCTACAGACGTCCAATTTGGCAGATTTGTGAAGATGTAGGATCTTAGATCTAAACGAGTTAGATCTACGCGCAGCGGATGGATCACAACTTATACATCACAATACATAATTAAAGAACTTAAATTACTACAAGGGGTTAAGAAAAACATACCAATAGTAAGGAAGAAAAGCTTTAATCTTAGGATGAGAAGCCTTGATCTTCCAATGTGTTCTCCAAACGGTGGTTGGTGGACACCAATTCTTGGAATTGGAACCTCCTTGATATGCAACCGAGAAAAACCCTAAGTTTTTCTCCAACCGGGTGGAGCTAAGGATCGAACTCCTTAGCCTTTTTCTTTATGAATTTCGTGGCTTCTCCTTCCCCTATGGCTCGGGGAGAACTCTCTTTTTATAGGCAAAATCCAAGAGAGAAAACCTATACCCAATTCTAATTATTATTATCCAATAAAAATAAGAGATAATTATAATCATATAATAAGAAAATATAATTATTCTTATAGTTAAGAGATAAATAATAAATAAATTATTTTCTTTTATTTATCCTATTAATTATTTAACAAATAAATAACTAATTACACAATATGTCATTATCCAGGAAAACTAATTTCTTGGAAAATCCAAGACATATTGGCGCCACACTAAGCCCACTGGCCCACGAGAAAAATGTCTTCTTCTGCTTTTATATTATATTATTTAAGCAACTAAATAATATTCACGCATATCAATTAATTGGCCCAACCAATTAATTATTTTCGAGGCCCAAATAATCAAGAATATTAGCCCGAATTATGAAATGGCATTGGGGACAATGGACCTATAAACCAGTAGCTCCAATAATTAAATATAATATTCATCGAATGTAATAAATATATATAATTATTAATTCCGGGATTACGCCACCATAAACACGTAAACCGAACTCTACCAATTATAGATATATACTTATACTCAACCCATAGAGTGAATAAGCGTCCATTGATATAATCACTACATACGGATTAACCCTCCATAGATCGTCCATTACGAGTGGGAAGTCTCCGTGAACCCGACTCGAATATCTTATCCTTATTTACCATTAACCCTTCGATGATCAATTAGTGCACATATCGACTAGTAGCTAATTAGTCAAATGTGAACTCCGGGATCGATCACTTTCTTAGGGCTAACAAATAAAGGGATGTGCTCTCTACTTACCGAGGAAGGAATGGATTCCATGTCTGTGAAAATCGAGCTACTCACTCATCGAGGAGATAGTGCCAATGTGAAGTGGCTTGGAACACATATTTAAGTGAACCGTAACTAACACATCAAACACTACCCCGAGACAAGCGCAAGACTCGTGATCACCTCAGATTAAGGTTGATCCATATATGATCATCTAATGATTTAATAAGATTCCTCGATTACGGAATTATATCGAGAAATTCATATTAAATCGGTCCGATCTATATGAATGCCATCATATATAAATGCCCCACGTAGGTACCCTCTACCGAGCGAGTCGGATAAGACTATCACACCCTAATGTGTTCAGGCGCATTATTGGTGTTTTAATCAAGAGACCCTAAACTCTGATTAAGTTCACCACGGACTAACAGTTTAAGCATATCTCCACTAACTCAATCCTCACGTGTAATCCATACACTGAGTTAAGTGGTTACATACATATATACTTAGGGTTTACAGCAGTGTATTACTTACAAGCACAAAGCAAGTAATAAGGTGAGATAAATTCTGTCATCCATTATTAAAAACAATTACACAAATTGTCTTTCGGGCACTGCACCTAACAATTTGCTCCCTCAATTAACAAGTAAGTCTTCTTCGTCTTTGTGTGATAATAATTTTCTCTTTTTTACTCCTTATGAATCCAAATCAACCTGAAATATCCATTCCTGGTGAAAATCCTCTCTTCTCTATTCTTCCCCCTCATCTGATTGCTTCTATCGTTCCAACCCTTGTCGAATCGCCTCCGACCGAGTATAATATTTCCGGCCTGTCCGCGCCGATACGTGCGTTGAAGAGGACCTATGAGACTAAGAAAATGATGGCTTGCCACGCAATCGACTCCAAACTAAAGGATTCGGATATCACTGACATCTGTGATAGGTTTGGGTTAAATAAGAACGTTTATGCCCCTATCCGACCTGCACCTGGAAAAAAGTGATGCTGCTCCTCCTGCTGGGTACTGCACTGTTTATAAAGAACAGTTTGAATGCGGCCTCAAATTTCCTCTTCCTCCAGCTTTCCTGGAAATACTCCGATATTATGACTTGGGGCTTGGTCAGATAGTTCCCAATTGTATAAGGGCCATTACAGGTTTTTTGGTTGGTGTAGGTGTTTTGTGACCCCCTTCTCTTTACAAATTTTTAGAACCTTTTACCAATGCAAACAAGTGAAGAAGAATCCTGGCTGGTACTGCTTCTGTAGGAGAACCGATAATTTGAGTGGTGTCCTTTTGATTAAGAAAACAGACCAATCTTTCTATGATTGGAAGAAGCACTTCTTCTTCATTAGGCACAACACTACTAGGGATCTAGGCAAGTGGAATACCTCAACTAAGAATAGCGATGTGTTAGAGAGCAAAGCGGATAAGAAGTTGTTGAAGGATATCAGTGAGTCCCCGATATATATCGGGTGCGAGAAATTCTGAGTCCAACTGATCGATCTTTGCTCATTTTGAGGCTGCGCCGCCCGTAACCTTACGTTGAATTATCAGAGGAGAGATACAATTTGAGTAGGGTCTCTTATTTTGAACATTTATGTTCTTCCTCTGTGGCATGTCTTTAATTTTTATTTTTTTTTTGGCATTTGCAGGGGCAAGCTTTACTCATATCATCCAGATTGCTGATGAGACTTCACCTCCCCGTGGTCAGGGTGCATCCGATCCTGTTGTCAACCCAAACGTGCCAGATCAGCTGCCAAGCCTATTGACAGTCATCCAATTGAGCCCTCAAACGAGACAGATCAGGCTGATGGTGATTCTGAGGAGACCAATGATTATCGGATTGTTTCTCACAACGCTCTGGTAGAGACTACAGCTGAGACTAGGCGTGCTTCGAAACATATTAGATCTCAAGATCAAACTGATGGAGATGCTGGGGCCTCTGAACGAGCTCAAGGGGAGAGATACGATTGGAAAGAATGGACTAACCAAGATCTGTCCAAATTTGTAAGATTCTTTTTCATAAGTAGCAACCTGTCTCTCTTCTTCTTTTTTATTTTATTATTTTTTTTTTATGTGTTGATTTTGCTCCTTGTATTCCCTTTCAGGGGGCCAAACTGGGTAAAGAGATCTTGTCCAGACTAAGGAGTTCTGGAAAAGTTGAGGAAGACCTGTCCAGATCTCTGTCAGAGTGGAAAGCCAAGTATGAAGATTTGTTGAGCACCTCTGTTGCGGAGAAAATGGCATTGTTTGACGAATTTAAGGCCAAAACTGATGAGTTCCAGGCCAACCTTGCTACTGCCAATGAAGTCAAATCCGAGCTGGAAAAGATGGTGGCCACTCTTGAAAAGGAGAGGGATAACTTGAAAAGCAGGCTGCCTGAGCACATCGCTGAAGCCCTTGCTAATTATAGGAAGTCCGATGAGTTATCCAATAACATCAAGATGCTTTTTGCCCCCATTATTTGGTTTGGGTACTCCTCAGCTATTGAGGACACGAAGGCTGTTGGTCTAGCTGTTGATGCTGCCAGACTTTCCCACTCGAGTTGGAATAGGCATGATGGATCTCAGATTTACGAGGCCAAATTCAAAGAATTTACAGATGGAGTAGACTTGGTTTCCAAATATGGCAGAAAGCCTCCACAAACTCAGACCGGTTCATCATCTCAGTGTCAAGTTCCCCTAAGTTCAAAGTGAAAACATTTAACCTATCCTCTATTTCAATCTTGATTTCGAACATTATATTTTGCTGTTGTTGTTTTCAAACTTTGTTGTTTTGCTTGTTTTCATATGGGAATTCCTTGAATTTCAGTGCCCCTTGGCCCTTTGCCCAATGTATGAAATATGTCCTTGGCACTTTGCCCAATATTGTGTTGTGTTTCTCCTTATTCTTTTCCCCCCAGTATGACATGTGATTGGCCTGTGCAGCATATGTCATACTGTGGTTATGAGCAGATTTGTTATATCCAAACCCAATGAGTTCTTCATTCCCAGAAATACCGACCTGTTATGAGGTCTTAAATGTCTGACTACTCAGACTTAAATGATTTTTTTTTTGAAGAGTTTTCGACCTGACCTGTGGTCTAAAATAAACGACCTGACCTGAGGTCTAAAAATGATCTGATTTTCAGACTTAATAAATTTTCTCTTTTGAAGAGTTTTCGACCTGACCTGAGGTCTAAAATAAACGACTTGACCTGAGGTCTGAAAATGATCTGATTTTCCCGACTTAATGAATTTTCTCTTTTGAAGAGTTTTCGACCTGACCTGAGGTCTAAAATAAACGACCTGACCTGAGGTCTACAAACGATCTGATTTTTCAGACTTAACGAATATTCTCTTTTGAAGAGTTTTCGACCTGAACTGAGGTCTAAAATAAACGACCTGACCTGAGCTCTACAAACGATCTGATTTTTCAGACTTAACGAATATTCTCTTTTGAAGAGTTTTCGACCTGACCTGAGGTCTAAAATAAACGACCTGACCTGAGGTCTATAAACGATCTGATTTTTCAGACTTAATGAATTTTCTCTTTTGAAGAGTTTTCGACCTGACCTGAGGTCTAAAATAAACGACCTGACCTGAGGTCTACAAACGATCTGATTTTTCAGGCTTAACGAATATTCTCTTTTGAAGAGTTTCACAATGGAAATATATTACAGCCATGACATAATTCAAAAGTTCAAGATAAAGTCATAATGCATAATAAACTTGCAAAAATAAAAACGACTGTCACTTGCCTTAAACATAAAAAAATTTCTTCAGATTAATTGCATTCCAACTTCTAGGAATGGTTTTCCCTTTGCTATCAGCCAATTGGTATGATCCTTTTCCATGTACCTTAATGATTTGATAAGGACCCTCCCAGTTAGGACTGAGATTTCCACTTGGTTCCTGCCTGCTGACCTCATTTTTGCGCAACACCAGATCGCCAATCTTTAAATAGCATTGTTTTACCTTGGAGTTGTAATACTGGGAAACCTGTTGCTTATATTTAGCCATTCGGATCAAAGCAATATCTCTTTTCTCCTCCAGTTCATCCTTAGTGTGCCTTATTTCCTCTTCTTGGATCTGGTCATTATATAGCGTTGTTCTAGGGGATGGCAATCCAATTTCTGCTGGAATAACAGCTTCACATCCATAGGCCAGTGAGAATGGAGTTTCACGTGTTGACATATTTGGGGTAGTCCTGTAAGCCCAAAGAATGTTTGGGAGATGTTCTACCCAGTGCTTTCCCTCTTGCTACAGCCTCTTCTTCAAGCCAAGCTTGATCTCTGCTCATTAGTTTGTTCCACACGACCATTTGCTTGTGGGTGACCAATAGAGGTGAAAAATCTTGTGTTATGCCCAACTCTGCGTGCACCATTCCCGAACTCCCTTTGTCTTGAATTGAGTACCGTTGTGCTCAAATTATGGTCTTTGGTATCCCATACCTGCATATCAGATTCTTCCACAAGAATTTTTGGATCTGTTTGGCCGTGATAGTGGTTAATGGTTCAGCCTCCACCCATTTAATGAAATAATCAACGGCCACTACTAAGAATTTATAACTTCCTGGTGCTGTTGGAAGTGGTCCCACCAGGTCGACACCACATTGATCAAAGGGCCAGGCTGAGATAATTGGAGTTAAATTTTCAGGCGGCTGATGTGATAGATTACTATGGACCTGACATGACCTGCATGCCAAGACTAACTCCTCTGCATCCTGCTGCATCTTAGGCCAATAGTAGCCAAACAACCTGCATTTCCTAGCTAAAGCTCTTGATCCCAAATGGTTTCCACAGATCCCTAAGTGGATCTCTCTCAACAAGTAATTGCCTTCTTCTATAGTAACACAACGTAACCAGGGGGATATGAACGATTTTCTATACAGAATGTCATTGAATAGGGCATACCTATCAGATAAGCGTTGGATTTTGCGAGCTTGCATCTTGTCCTCTGGTAGCAGGCCGTCTTTTAAATATGCTACAATGGAATCCATCCATGTTTCCCTCTGTGTAATTGGTTGCACCTCAGATACCTCATAACTTCGTTGATGTAATTGCTCGACCAGGACCTTCTTGTCCGGCGTAAAATTCGATGTTAACTTGGACGGGGCATCCGCTTCTAAGATTCGTGATCCGGAGACTCGCTCCACTGCACTTCTGGCTGGTTTATCCTTGATTGGGCCAGAGATAAGTACTTCTTCATAGGTTCCTCCTTTGCTTCGTACTCCCCCCTGATATGGTTTACTACCAGTTGAGAGTCACTGTAGACTTTGAGTTGCTTAACTCCCAGTTTTAGAGCTAAGTTCAAACCGGTAATCGCTAGCCGTACATCGCTTCGTTGTTGGTTGCGTGGAAGTTAAAGTGCGAGCATAAGGAACTCTCGCCTTTGGACTTATGAGGAGGAGCCCTGCTCCTGACCCGCTCTTGCTAGATGCTCCATCAACGAATAACTTCCACTGACCTGATTCTTTCGGATTCACTTGCTGATCGATAGAAATGGATTTCTCTTCGGCCAGAAAATCTGCCAGAGCCTGAGCTTTCACTGTTGTTCGTGGTCTGTATTCTAGATTGTACCCTGCTAATTCGACGACCCATTTGGCTAAGCGACCTGAAGTGTCTGGCCTACTCAGTATTTGCTTTAATGGCTGATCGGTCAAGACGACCACCGGGTGACTCTGAAAATAAGATCTCAAGTTCCTGGACGCATGTACCAATGCTAGTACCAATTTCTCCGCATCTGAGTACCTCACTTCAGGTCCATGTAAGGATTTTCTTGTGAAATAAATCGGCTTCTGGAGTGAATCCTGTTGCCTAACCAAGACAACACTAATGGCCTCATCACAGACTGATAGATAGAGGTATAACACTTCTCCTTCTTGTGGAGATGTCAGAGTTGGCAATTCCAACAAATATTTCTTCAATTCGTCGAAAGCTTCTTGACAATCTGTCCCTCAATGAAATGGTGTAGCTTTCCTTAAAATCTTAAAGAAAGGCAGTGCATGCTGTGCTGATCGTGAAAGAAATCTGTTCAGTGCCGCTAATCTTCCAGTCAATCTTTGAACCTCTCTAACATTGGTGGGTGGTGGCATCATCTTCAGTGCATCCAACTTGTCTGGATTGGGCCTGATTCCATCCTTAGAAATCATGTAACCCAGAAATTTCCCAGACCTAACACCAAAGGTGCATTTCTTGGGATTCAGCTTCATTTTGGTATTTCGAAGTACTTCACAGACCTCTTTGACATTTTGTAAATATTGATCTAAAGACCTGCTTTTGATCAGTAAGTCATCAACATAAACCTCCATAGACTTGCCTATCTGATCATGGAAATTCGATTAACTGCCCTCGGGTAGGTGGCACCTGCATTCTTCAGCCCAAACGGCATGGTAACATAATAATATGTGCCAAATTCTGTTATGAAATCCGTTTTCTCTGCATCTTTTGGGTCCATGAATATCTGGTGATACCCTTTATATGCGTCCAAGAACCCAAAAATCTCAAAACCCACGGTCGAATCCACCAGCCTGTCAATTCTGGGTGAAGTGTAACTGTCTTTAGGGCAAGCCTTGTTCAAGTCCGTAAAGTCTACACACATTCTCCAAGATCCATATGACTTCTTCACTAAAACCGGATTGGCTAACCATTCTGGGTAAACCACCTCTTTGACAATCCCTGATTGCTTTAACTTGGCAACTTCCTGTTCGATGACTGAGATCCTTTCTGGTGCAAAATGTCTCTTCTTTTGACGAACTGGGGGTCTGTTCTGATCCACATTCAAACTATGGACTATAAACTCTGGTGATAAGCCGGGCATATCATCTGTCTTCCATGCGAAAACATCTCGGTATTCTCTGAGCAGATCTGTTAACGCCCTTTTATAGGGGTCTGGAATCCATGAACCTATACTGACCACTGATTATGTTCCTTGTTCTCCGATCTGAACAGACTCGGTCTGATCTGCAGTTACCAAGTCTTCTCTTCTTCTGGCAATACCTCTTCAAGAGTTACCTATTGGACCAACTGTTTCTCACCAACTACAGATGTGTAACAGCTCCTAACTGTTTCCACATCTCCTTTAATTTCAACCGATCCAATCGGCGGAAATTTCATCATGTTGTGGGTGGGAGATAACCGCTCCCAGATTGATGATTGCTGGTCTCCCCATAATGACATTGTACGCTGAGGGTGCTTTAACCACAATGTAATTTACCATGAGGGTCCTGCCCTTAGGTAATTTACCATAAGTTGTAGGTAATGTGACCATGCCCATAGGATGGATAGGCGGGCACGCAAATCCGAGCAAATGGTGTGGATATCTGGTGTTAAATCGAATCCTTCAACTTCATGGCCTGGAAGGCCCTGTAATACAAGATGTTAACAAAGACTTCTTCTGTATAAATACGCATTCTTTTCACCCAGTTCTTGTTGATTACGGCCTCAATGACCAGCCCTTCATTGTTGATGACTAGCGGTAGTGGATCATCTGGTCCATACCTCACTTCTCCTGATACCTTTTGACGTTTACCAGAACTCTGACCCTGATCCGTTTGTCCTGTTGAGCTTACTTCCTTCTCCTGATCTGTCCGCCTGGGACCTCCCATGATCGTGTTGATTGTATTTATTGGACGGTTATCGATCTGACCATCCTTATCTGGGGATGGATGTCTCTGCCTTCTTTGTTCGTTGTTCTTATTCCTCTCGTTCTGGTACGGTCCCCTCCTAAACTCTCTCGCGCCACTGGGTCGCATTTCGTTCTGAGATCTATCAACAACCTCGTCAAGTTGTCCTTCCATAACTGCTACGTCTATATCCCTGATTAATTCCCAGCATGACTCTGTATCGTGACCAACATCCTGATGGAATTTACAGAACTTGTTCTGATCTCTCTTTTCTCTGGGTCCTTTCATGGGAAATGGTGTTCTAGCTATGCCTTTACGTTCCATGATAGCAAGAACTTGTTCCCGTGATTTGTTCAACGGAATCAGGTCTCTGTTCTGCAGAGCACCTCTTTTGCCCAACCTGTCGGTTATGGGTGCCTGCACCCTATCCCAAACTGATTTACGCTTCTTGTCAGATTTTTCCTCTGCCTTTCCTTTCCTATGATCTGCTTTCTCCAACTCACGCTTAGCACGGTTAGCTTCCTCACCCTGACAGTGCTTGAAAGCAACTGCCAAGCACTCTTCCATAGTTCTGGGATTTTTGCCATTTAATTTTGCATGTAACCTCCCTTCTCGTAGTCCTGCTACGAAAGAGGCCACCAGAAACCGATCATCCACATCAACCACCTGAGTTGATTCTGCGTTATACCTTTTGATGAACTGTAGAACCGTTTCGTCGGACTTTTGCTTGATAGTAAGCAAATGAGTGTTGTTTCTTTGAAACGGTCTCGCAACGATAAACATACTCATGAACTTCTTCATTAAAACTGTAAAGCTGGTGATAGATCTGGATGGCAACTTGTTAAACCAGTCCCTAGCCCTTCCAGAAAGAAGTGCGGGAAAAGCCTTGCACATTTCATTTAAATGCGGAGGCGTTATACAATTGCATATGCGCCATATACTGGTGCATATGATCATACGGGTCCTTTGTTCCATCATACGGACTGATTTTGGGTATCTTGAATCCTCTGGGACAGGGGTATGCTTCAATGTGCTCTGCAAAGGGCGAAGCCAGGTGGAACTCATCCTCCTCATCTTCTAACATTGCATCCAATTCGGCCCTTGCAGCCTCATCAGCTTGACAAGTTTTGCTCTTAACAACTTGACCACTGGATTCTGCAACTTCCTTATGACCTCCCCTGTTTTCTGGTGATAACTGCATTTCTCCTCCAAAAGTTTCTACCTTTTCCTTCCCTTTTCTCACACTTTCGAAAAGAACCTGAAAATCTTCATCTCCCATTGTCTTTAAAGCATCCACTAGGAGTTGTTTCGCCATTTCCTTAGTATTTGGTTGATCTTCTGGTTGTTTTTCTGGATTTTTCTCTGGATCTTGATCCGCATTTTCCGGATCGCGTGAGGAACCTGCTAGGTCCTTCCCTAGTTGACTTTTCTTAGATTTCATGTCTGCCACTCTGTAATTCGTCACTAGAAGCAAAAAATTGCCCTCCTTCTAGCACCAATGATCGAACTAAGAATGAAACGAGTAAACAATCGGGTCTTTCTTGTTCTAGGATTATACAGAGAGTAATTGTTGTTATTGTAATGGACTGAACTTAAGGAATAAGCTGCCTACGTATCCAAATATATATTTGGAATCAAGTCCAACCGTAGTTCAGGCGGTTATCCATAAGAGTGGAGCTAGTGGGTGGTTATATAAGCCCCCACGCCTCACGTTTAGTTATAACTGCTCTTTATTCCAGATGAATATGTCTCCGATCCGCTTCCTCTCGTCGGGACCCGCCTGTCTCGACGATCGGCCTTCTTCTTCTAGTCAGGGGGGACCGCTTCGATCGATTGCTTGGCTCGATCGGCCGCTTCTCTGGTCGGGGATCTCCTGGCCACGATCAATTTATTTATTTCTTCTGGTCGTAGTGGTACCCAGACCGGGTACAACTCTGTCCTGTTCTGCCGGTTCGCTTTATATCTGCTTGACACGTGGATTGATCCGGGTCACCCCCAATCAGCATACACTCACAATTGAGAGCATGGAGGTGACAAATTTGCAGATCGAAGCACCCGTTGTGTGTTTGTCGATAACCCATTTGGATTTTAGCTTGTGGCTCCTTCTTTTTTTATTGTCGAAAAACATTTTCGATATTTTTCTGATGACGGCAACTATGCTTACCATTTGCACCGTCCGGCGGAGGGATCAGTAATGATTGTTGAATCTAAATAAGTCGATAGAATGAATGCCAAATGAAAATCATCGACATTGTTTATTATGGAGACGAAATCACATTTAATATGACACTAATGATCGAGATATAGAAAGAAAATTAAAAAACCGAGAATATGAATGGACGAAAGAACAGTTATGAAAATAATATGCTATAAACAGGACTTTGAAGAAATAATACAAATTTTTTTTTTTTTTTTTTACCACAAAAACAACTTTACGAACCAAATCAAATACGACTCCGTAGGTTTACAATACCCCAAGTACGAAGGGACTTCACCGGACGTGTATACTATCGGGGCTAGCTCGTGGCTATTGGTTTGATCCATCAACAGGTTGCAACCAGATGTTTCGTGGTGAGCAGCACCATTTGTAGTACCATTGAATGCTCATGTAACAAAGATAAACTATGCTAAAAACAAGTAGGATATCACAATATATTGATGAGTATGAAGTAAACCCTTGAGTTTGAGTCGCGTACATAAAGGCAACTTAATAATAATAAAACGTTTGGCTTCCGTTATAAAACATGTTTTGGTCGATAGCTTCTGCCTTTTGCTAAGTACTTTTGTACTTACCCCTTTGCATATTTGTGTGTTTGCTTTGGTTAAGAAAATGTACAGGTTGAGTCGGTGTATGATGAGAATGAGGTTGACGTTTGATACACCATGTTGCGGAGTTTTATTATGTTTTGCTACCAAGATGTACAATGTATCTTGTATTTTTCTTCAAGTATGTTGAAATTTGTTTTAGCTTGTTAAGTTTTGTTGCACTTTTATTTTATTAGACATGCTTGTAAGATAAGTAGTTTCTTTTGTGAAGTTCGACAATGTAAGATACCTCGTTATTGTAAGTTTCCTTTTTCTACCCTTTTAGTTGAATGGCAATGTAAATTCTAGTATCTTTTATGTTTTTTATATGAGTCTCTTTAGCTTCTGTTTGCTTAACTCGATACGAGGACGTAGAGACTTACGTATAATATTGAATTTATTTAATATTATATGTGCCGAACGTTCACTTCCGGATAAGAACTCGATGTCCGGGAACGGGCGTTACAGACTTTTTCCCGACTACATTTGTGTTTTAACAAAGACATTATTATTTTGATTGCATGTTTTGATTTACTATCATTATTTAACGCACTTTATTAATTACAAATAAAAGCCGAACTGGACACCTAGATGTTGGGCCGCCCGGCCAGTTTGTGTAGCAACGTATATATGTACTATTCGATCCTTGCTCAAATCGATCCGAAGAAATGGAGCGATTAAATTTGTAAAGAGTATTCTTCAAAAAAAAAAAAAAAAAAAAAAAAAAAAAGTTTGTAAAAAGTATAACTAGTAAAAATTCAAGGGGTCAGAGACCAGAAGGACAAATTAAGATACAAAATGAGAAAAAAGGATATAAAAAAAAATGATTCAGAAGGACAAAAACGCCCATGTTACTATATATGTTACTATATGTGGTTGTAGTAATATGTAGTAATATGTAGTAACACATGTAATAACATGCGCGTTTTTGTTTTTCTCAACCACTATCTTTTTTTTTTCTTGTCTTTTTTCCTCATTTTAGATAAAAAAACAGTCCTCCACAACCTTTAACCTAAAATTGGAATCGCGTTCCTGCTAATTATTATGGCTGGATTCCATAAGATATACATACAGTTAAGTAAAATAAGGCAGAGAATATATATTATGATCGATGTTAATCTGGCATGCACCTATGGATTTATTATTCTTCTTGATCGATCAATCTGCTGTAACGTGGTATAATTTTATTTTTTTTCCGAATACGTGGTATAAAATTTTTTTTTTTTTTTTTTGAAAGGTAATACGTGGTATAATTAAGAACAAGCTTTCTGCACAACTGCAATAAATATTTATGTCGACATAAGAATATAAGATTACTATATATGTAATGCAAAAACATCGAACGAAAACCAAAAACGTAAAAATAAAAAATAAAAAAGCCATTTTATTCATGATAGATATTATAAGTCATGATACATCATTCATTCATTTGTCGCCATTAATGCATGCTAGCATTAGGTCATGATATATATTAATTATATAATTATATAATATGACTCTTGTCTCTTCACCTTTATCTGGGTCTCGACACGACGACTGTGAAGGTGGACAATCGATTTGGCTTATCATATCGCACATTATAACAAAAACGTATTTCTGTTAGCACGTATTTTTCTTTACCGATTTTATTGCACAGTAGTCCAATTTTGTGACGACTTTATTCAGTTTCGACTGAATCTCATTAAATGGATACACTTTAGAGCATATGTAGTGGTTGAGATAAAAAATGACCTCCAAATCCAATGTGGCATCTGTGTCATAGCATTTATTTGCAAGAAGTCTTTCAAACCAATGTAATGGCTCATAGCAGTTTAGTATATTGTCTCAAAAGGCTTCTATGTATAGAAGTCTATAGAGAAGTCTTGAGGAGAAAGAGTGTCAAATTAAAAGCTACTACCCAACTTTTTTTTTTTGTAAGGCATCCATTTAATTATTGTGGCAGTAGAAGGAAAAGAAAAGGGAGGCCACTACGTAAGCTCTTAGGAAGCTGTGTTAAGCCAAATTACTTTGCTTTGGGATTAATATTTATTTCATCGTATATATCCAATGACCATGAGAAATAGTCTCTTGGTAACCGTGCTCCTTCCACTCACGTTCCCAGAATCTATCATTATCTCCCTTCAGATTAGGCCATGAATACTCCATTCTTTTAAGTGTTTCATCCTGTATTATATAGTAGATTAACATTAGATATGTTATTTGATAGCTAGATAGTAAAAATTCATATATATATATATATATATATATATATATATATATATATATATATATACTAGTAGCTAATTATTCAATACCCGGAGTGGTAAGTAATCGTATTTTCATTTATCACCCCTTTTGGCCACATGCCATGGATAGTAAAACGAGGTATTCTTGCACCATCTTTAGTACATGGTTTGCCGCCTGGAATTGTGCAATAACCCGCAGGCCATAACAGTGATAATGTATAGTAATCGACGGCGCTGGAGGCGTATGTCGGTAGTAGGATAATAAACAACAAAAACAGATGTTGTGCAGCTCCATTGCTATTATGTATGAGTATGACAATTGTTTGTTTAAATTTGAGATATTTAATTAATTAATGAGTGAGGAATTAATATGCATGAGAAAGGATGCACGAGTGAGGAATTTATAGCTTGAAGAAATAAATGTCTAGTTTAAAAGCACTTGCAGTAGAATCTGTAAATAATGTTAAAATTGTATTTGTACAAATTTAGATGTTCAGATTTATCAAAAATTGGCTACAGTAGAATCTTTGTCCAACTTCCAAAGATAGAGATTTCTTAAACGTATGGGAAAAGCCAATATATTGAGGAAAAAGACTACTCTATCCGTTTCTATTTAACTGTCGCAGTTGTCAAAATCAAAAGTTCTTTATTATCTATTGTAGTTACATTTTCGATACATATTTTAATATTCTTTTCGTTTTTCAATATTACTTTTCAACTTTCTAGAATTATTCAACCAATCAATATTTCATATTCAATACACCACTACAATTTTCAAGAATTTTTTAGTATTTTATAATGAAAGTCAATGCAATTACTCATTTTCTTAATTTGTGTGTTTTTCTCAAATGCGACAGATAATAAGAAACGCGGGAGTAATTAAGCAACAAACACAAATTAATTAAACTTGAAAATGTTATTGTTAATTACTTCCTCAAGTTTATCTACACTACAATTTATACACCCAACATAATTTCGTGGTTATGATTGTTTTAAGTTTGTTATGCAAAAATGGAGATACATTTATTTTTTCTTGCAAATATAGACACTACTAATTTCTGGTAACACAACTCTATGTAAACAAGTTTGTAGCTTACACTCAACTCACACTTAAGATATTGCCTTTTCACTACTACTGTAATACAGTGTTGGTTATGCAAAAATAGAGATACATTTATTTTTTCTTGCAAATATAGACACTACTAATTTATGATAACACAACTTTATGTAAACAAGTTTGTAGCTTACACTCAACATTTTGTTTTTTTGTGGGACGGACGTAGTATTTATAAAACCGGGAAATGATAGAATTACCCCAAGTCGATATACATCATTTCTATTCACAGCATAATCTTGTGGTTGTTTCTTGCATTTATTTTTATGTGGTGAGATGATAATAATATAAAAATTGTGTATACTAACCCTATGTGGCTTCTGCAAATCATCGCATATCTTAAAGGACAAGAAGTGTTCGGTTTTGTTGACGGCACCATCGCATCACCACCTCTGACCATTGATAACAAACCAAATCTGGCTCTTGCTCACTTGACGAAGCAAGATAACCTCATTCCAATTCCAAGGACGGAGGTATGTTGTAGTCCTAGAGGGGCTATGTTGGATATTAATTTATTTTAATTATCTAATTGTGGGTCTGCATATATTTTTATTTACGGTATTCGTTATTATAGAATCCTAATAAAATTGGTCATACAGTTCGGGTTGGATTCTAAGCATTTTATTTGGTGTGGACCTAAAGTGTAGATACCTAAAGTGTAATTTCTGATTATTTTAATGGGCGATATTAGAAATTACAACTATAAATAAGAGGGTTATGGTCCCAACACACACACTTTTACCTTTACCTCTTCTATGTTCCATCTAAGAAAGATTTAGGGTTTGGTTTGTTGTTTTAGAAGATCAAAACCCGTGACGGCTAATACGTTTGATACAGAGATGTTGATCAACTCTTTATTTAGATGTTGATCTCTCCTACGAATCCAGGTACGCTTATGGTTTAATTTCCGCACTATCTTTGATTGATTTAACATGAACGAGATCCTGAGATAATGATTTAATCACATAAAATTCTAACAATTGGTATCGGAGTCTTGTTCATGTTCATCAATTTATTATATTTGGGTCAGCATGTTTTTACGATCGATCGATTGCTTCTGGGCGTGATTGTATTTGCATCTGTGATTTTCGAAATCGATATTCTGATTGTAAAGTTCCGTTCCGTCTTATGTTCGTATAGCATCACCGTCTTATGTAAATCAATATACGGATGAACATGACCTGGAATGCTTTTATCTGCAAACCTTTTGCTTTAAATTTAATAATCTGGATCTGCATATTCATGCATAAATAAAAGTTTTAATCTTCCTTGCCCGGATGTTATTAACGATTATCGGCGGCTGCTATAAGGTTTTAGCAGTTACTTTCGGGCCATGTGGCCCATGTGTTTATTATTATTACAGGTGGTAGGCCTGAAAGACAATATAAGAGTCAAAATAATGAAAGAGGAAAGAAAAAAAAGTCAGTGGTTACGGAAAAAAAAAAATACAAAAAAAAAACCCTTAATGATGATAAGAGTTTTTTTTTTTCCACATTAAATTCGGGTAAATAAATGCACTGAATTTTATTTCTTTTATTCTTAGAAAAAAGGGGAGTATTGTATCGGGAATTCATTGGAGACTTAACTACCACCGGAAATTGCGGCCACTAAATCCACCATCTGTTAATACGTTTGATACAGAGGGAGTTGAACCGAAAATAAAGAGTCCATATACTCAGGGATCCTCACGCTTTGATTTAGTACCAGTTGTAAAGCAAAAACAATATTTTCCGGCGAGAAAGAAACTCATTGACGGGAGGATATGGCGAAAGGCAATCGGAAAAGAAGTAACACCGAGTAAGTGTCAATTTTCTTCCATACAGCCAAAAATCGAGAAATGTTTGCTTTTAATTCCTTCTAATATGATTTTTTTTGCGTTGGCCTATCAGAAAATTAAATTGTGCGGATCGATTAGGAGTTGATTAAATCAGGGTTTTATTCTGAATCGAATTCTGAATATTCTTAATTGAGTTCTGAATATTCTGAAACGAGTTCTGCATGTCGATTAGAATTACTCATAAATCAATTGCATAGTTGGCTTTTCAATGATATGAATTCTTTGTTATACATTATGGATACAGTGATGAAATTTTTTTACATGTGTTACTACGTCCATCAGTGAGTTACTACATTTCAATGCAATTGTACTGTGTGTTTATACATATCAGTGTGTTCAGTGTGTGAATTTACAACTTGTCTTGGGTGATACAAAATTGAAATCACGTGTTAGTTCTCATGAAATTTTTTTACATGTGTTACTACGTACATGAGTGAGTAACTACATTTCAATGTAGTTGTACTGTGTGTTTCTACATATCAGTGTTATTAGTGAATTTTCAACTTGTCTTGGGTGATACATAATGGAAATCACATGTTAGTTCTGATAATTTTTTTTAACATATGTCACTACATTTCAATGTAATTGTACTATGTGTTTCTACATATCAGTGTGTTCAGTGTGTGAATTTACAACCTGTCTTCCATGAAACCTAATCGAAAGTTCTGCATGTACTTGATGAAAATCACGTGTTAATACACAATTGGGATCATGTTAGGAAAGAATTGTTACTACGTTTTTTTGGACTGTTTCTACATGAAGTAAATGGACTTATGTATTGAAACACCTTCGGGTGGTATAACAATGTGTTGGTACGTGTATGAGTGTGTAGCTACGTACCATTGTGAGTGTATATGTTACTACTTGTGTGTTACTACGTGTATATCTTACTACTAGTGTTACTACGTGTGGTTTAAATCCGTATATTTCTTGGAACATATTGGAGACACAATGTGCTGCTGCTTCAGACATAAATCGGTTGTTCTGCACTGTAGGTTTCACGCATAACTGAGATTGCTTTTGTGTTGTTACTACTAGATGGACAAGTTATGTGTTACTACTAGTGTTACTACATGTGGTTTAAATCCGTATATGTCTTGGATGTGACTTCATTGAATTCGTTGATAAAGTACACTTGGATATAACATGTGACTGAATCGATGTAACCACGTGGTGGATGTTAGTACATTTTGTTTACATTGCAATTGTGTTTATGTGTGTTTACGTTCTATTGAATGTTACTCCATATCATGACTTGTTAACGTTTGAAATATATGAAATAGGTTTAGAGATCAATACAAGTGCACGTTCATGTCAGTATATAACTTATATAATTCCATTTCAAAGTCGATAACAGAAAAACATCGAATTGTCATGCGAAGAACGCCGTTCAGTCTATTATTCAGTGCTTTGGACGAGGAAAAGATTGTGTTGGAAAAAAGAAGCAATGATATGCTAGATGAATTGATTAAAAGGTACGACAATGTTGAAGAGAAGTTCAAGATCAGAGGTAACTATTACACACCGTCAAGAATGGATGTTAAGCTTATATTTGGAATAGACGACGGTGTAGAGGAAGTTGGTGACATGACTCGGCATGATAGGAAAGATTCTGAAATAGGAGGAAGTTTGTTTGCCGGTGTAGATAGGCTAAAGGCATGTATGGTGAAATATAAAGCCATGGAACTGGTATTAAAGGATGACGACACGTCAATTGAGGACACGATAAAATTGTTGTGTCTAATCATCTTCTAGTCAATTTTCTTCACAAACACTGGCCAGTATATTCCATGGGGGATTTTGTAATTATGTGGATAATTTAGACATGTTGAGAAAGTATGATTGGTCGAGCCATATACGCAATGAACTAATACACGGACTGAACGGAGATTGGAAATGTCCCGGAAAGGCAAATGGTTGCACAGTAGTCCTCTTGGTATGTTAGTATAGTCTATTTCATGTAGTAACGTGAAATGTGAACACGTGGATTGTGCCTAACAATTGTTTGTATTTGTAGTATTGGATGTGCGAACACTCGAATATCATAAGTGATGTATTCAGTAAGGACGTGAATGATTGTGTACATGGTAAGAAGAGTATTTCTTCATAAGGAATCCTGGGAATTACAAAGTGGAATCTCAGAAGGCTGGAGAATGTGCTTACGAAGAAAAGACTACAAACGATGAAGGACAATGAGGTACGTAAATTATATGTGTGACTATGAAATGATTTGTATGTTTGTTCCAAGTGAAATAAATACACTGTGTGCATTGTTATGGTGCTTGTTTTTTGTATAGTAACTTGTATTTAATAGTTCCGTAATTTGTAAACCATTGTGTGCAGTTCAACGGTAATGAACTCGAACCAAAAATGATTGAGCATATACTAATCTCAAACCTGGAAAATGTTCAAAACAAAGAAGGTGAATGCAGCGATGATGTTTTACCGGAGAAAGACTCGGATTTTGAAGACAATGGTGTTCTGGTGCATAAGGGAAAAATAGCAAGCATTAACAGGACAAAAAAAAGGTTACAAAGAAGACATGTAGAAGAGAAAATGAAGTTTGTTGTTAAAGATTCAATGGAGGTAGATATGGATGATGTGGAATCAGAAACACAACATTCTGTTGAAAGTAACAACAGTAGTGAATCAGTTAATGATGCAACTGGACAAATGGGCATATCTAGTGGATCAATGAGGGCCGTTACTGATACTCAACCGCAAATTAGTGGCACAACAACCTTTTCACTGAACTCACCAACTCCCGTAACTTGTGATGAAATTACTTCGAAGCAGGTAAGTTTGAGTAGAACTGGAATGTGTAGTATTACATTAGCGAATGCATGACACTCGATTTGTAATTAAGTTTCGATAATTTGATGATTTTTTTTAAATCCATACGAGCAGATACCGGACATGATTAGTCATCATGACTTTTAGATGATGCAAGTAAAGACGGAACATGTAGAAAGTGATAACAAGAAGCTTGCAGCCGAAGTGGAGAGATTAAAGTTTGATCAATTTAGCATGATAAAAAAACGAATGACTTGGATGAGGAATGTAGGGGTCTCAGAATGGAATTGGATGAGAGGACCATGGAGAAAACTGAATTGGAATTTTAAATCGAAGCTTTGAAGAATGGTAATAATAGAATGAAGGATGAGATGACAATGACTGTCTCAACAATTGAGAGGCTAGAAGATCTGGTAAAAGCAAAAGATGTCATGCTAGTCGAGAAAGAGAAGAAGTTGCAAGAGGCGACTGAAAAGGAAAGAAACCAGGGAGGGAATTTAAAGTTACTTCTTGATAGTGATCAGAAAGTAATCGAGCGACTTAGAGCATTAGAAGTACAGCTGAATAAGAACTTAATGGAAAAATATATAGTGATAGAATCAATGAATGCAGAAATCAAAGCTCTAAGGGAACTAAATGAAATGTTTTAAAATAAAGCGAGTGAACGAAAGACATTGACATAGCATCGCAAGCAAGCACAATTCAGGAAATGCATAAACGTATAGAGGAGTTGGATTATACTATAATAGATTATCATGTTCATAATGTCACACAACATGTTGGCAAGTCCGTGCAAGTGAAGCATGCAACGATTGGGGGGTCATCCATGATGGGAGGAATAAAGAAAGCTGAATCAATTGGCCAAACTTCAATGATAAGACGAATAAAGACAAAAGAAGCTAGAAGGCCAAACAGGGTGGAGGATTATCAGTATGATGAACAAAAGAAGAGAAAGAAAGTAGAAAATTGACTTGGAACTTTACCCCAAACCAAAGGAGAGTGAGACCCCGGGAGGAAAAACGGTAATCAAGGATGACAAATCATCTTACAATTGCAGGAAGTACATCTCTGAAGATGCATTTACCCTGTTACGAGATGCAAATGAATATGGGGGTAGAGGGTAAGTACTATTATATACAACATGAATATGTTGTACTATTAATATGTTGTATTTACCCTCTACCCCCATATGTTGCAAATGAATATGGGGTATAGGGTAAGTACTATTATATACAACATGAATATGTTGTACTATGAATATGTTGTACTTACCATCTACCCCCATATTCATTTGCATCTCGTAACAGTGCAAATACATCTTCAGAGATGTACTTCCCGCACTTGTAAGCTGATTTGTCAGCCTTGATTACCGCTTTTCCTCCCGGAATCTCACTCTCCTTTGGTTTGGGGTAAAGTTCCAAGTTGATTGTTTCTACTTTCTTTCTCTTCTTCTGTTCATCATACTGATAATCCTCCACCCTGTTTGGCCTGATAGCTCATTTTGTCTTTATTCGTCTTATCATTGAAGTTTGGCCAATTGATTCAGCTTTCTTTATTCCTCCCATCACGGATGACCCCCAATCGTTGCATCCTCCTCTTGCACGGACTTGCCAACATGTTGTGTGACATTATGAACATGATAATCTATTTTAGTATAATCTAACTCCTCTATACGTTTCTGCATTTCCTGAGTTGTGCTTGCTTGCAATGCTATGTCAGTGTCTTTCGTTCGCTCACTTTCTTTTAATATTTCATTTAGTTCCCTTAGAGATTTGATTTCTGCATTCATTGATTCTATCACTGTATCTTTTTCCATTAGGTTCATATTCAGCTGTGCTTCTGATGCTCTAAGTCGCTCGATTACTTTCTGATCACTATCAAGAAGTAACTTTAAATTCCCTCCCTGGTTTCTTTCCTTTTCAGTCGCCTCTTGCAACTTCTTCTCTTTCTCGACTGGCATAACATCTTTTGCTTTTACCAGATCTTCTATCCTCTCAATTGTTGAGACAGTCATTATCATCTCATCCTTCATTCTGTTCTTACCATTCTTCAAAGCTTCGATTTCCAATTCCATTTCAATTTTCTCCGCGGTCCTCTCATCCAATTCCATTCTGAGATCTCTACATTCCTCATCCAAGTCATTCTCTTTTTTTATCATGCTAAATTGATCAAATTTTAATCTCTCCACTTTGGCTGCAATCTTTTGTTTTCACTTTCTACCTGTTCCATCTTTACTTGCATCATCTGAAAGTCATAATGACTGATCATGTCCGGCATCTGCACGTACGGATTTAAAAAAATCATCAAATTATCAAAACTTAATTACAAATCGAGTGTCATGCATTCACTAGTGTAATACTACACATTCCAGTTCTACTCAAACTCACCTGCTTCGAAGTAATTTCATCATAAGTTACGGGAGTTGGTGAGTTCAGTGAAAAGGTTAATGTGCCACCAATTTGCGGTTGAGTATCAGTAACAGCCCTCATTGATCCATTAGATATGCCATTTGTCCAGTTGCATCATTAACTAATTCACTAATGTTGTTACTTTCAACATAATGTTGTGTTTCTAATTCCACATCATCCATATCTACCTCCATTGAAGCTTCAACAACAACCTTCATTTTCTCTTCTATATGACTTCTTTGTAACCTTTTTCTATCCTTTTAATGCTTGCTATTTTTCCCTCATGCAGAACACCATCGTATTCAAAATCTGAGTCTTTCGCCTGTAAAACATCATCGCTGCATTCACCATCTTTGTTTTGAACATTTGCCAGGCTTGAGATTAGTATATGCTCGTTCATTGTTGGCTCGAGTTCATTACCGCTGAACTGCACACAATGGTTTACAAATTACTGAACTATTAAATACAAGTTAATATACAAAAAAACAAGCACCATAACAATGCACACAGTGTATTTATTTCACTTGGAACAAACATACAAATCATTTCATAGTCACAAATATAATTACGTACCTCATTGTCCATCATCGTTTGTAGTCTTTTCTTCGTAAGCACATTCTCCAGCCTTCTGAGATTCCACTTTGTAATTCTCGGGATTCCTTTTGAAGAAATACTCTTCTTACCATGTACACAATCATCCACGTCCTTACTGAATACCTCACTTATGATATTCGAGTGTTCGCACATCCAATACTACAAATACAAACATTTTTTAGGCACAATCCACATGTTCAATTTCACGTTACTACATGAAATAGACTATGCTAACTTACCAAGAGGACTAATGTGCAGCCATTGCCTTTCCTGGACATTTCCAATCTCCGTTCAGTCCGTGTATTAGTTGATTGCGTATATGGCTCGACCAATCGTACTTTCTCAACATGTCTATATTATCCTCATAATACAAAACCCCCAATGGAATATACTGGCCAGTGTTTGTGAAGAAAATTGACTAGAAGATGATTAGACACAGCAATTTTATCTTATCCTCGATTTACGTGTCGTCATCCTTTAATACCAGTTCCATGGCTTTATATTTCACCATACATGCCTTCAGCCTATCTACATCGGCAAACAACCTTCCTCATATTTTGGAATCTTTCCTATCATGCCGAGTCATGTCGTCAACTTCCTCTACACCGTCGTCTATTCCAAATATAAGCTTAACATCCATTCTTGACGGTGTGTAGTAATTACCTCCGATCTTGAACTTCGCTTCAACCTTGTCGTACCTTTTAAACATTTCATCTAGCATATCATTGCTTCTTTTTCCCAACACAATCTTTTCCTCGTCCCAATGCACTGAATAATAGACTGAACGGCGTTCTTCGCAAGACAATTCGATGCTTTTCTGTTATCGACTTTGAAATGGAATTATATAAGTTATATACTGACATGAACGTGCGCTGGTATTGATCTCTACTCCTGTTTCATATATTTCAGACATCAACAAGTCATGATATGGTGTAACATTCAATAGAACGTAAACACACATAAACACAATTGCAATGTAAACAAAATGTACTAACATCCACCATGTGGTTACATCGATTCAGTCACACGTTATATCCAAGTGTACTTTATCAACGAAATCAATGAAGTCGCATCCAAGACATATACGGATTTAAACCACATGTAGTAACTGTTAGGTTTTATACCCGAAAGACAATTTGTAATTGTTTTATTTAAATACATGACAGAATTTATTTCATCTTATTTATTCGCATTTATTGCCAATATGTATACACTACAGAAAACCCTAAGTACCTCATTTATGTAATCACATAACTCAGTGTATGGCTATACACAAGAGGATTGAGTTAGTGAGATGTACTTAAAATTAATTTAGTCCGTAGCGTTTATTAATCTGAGTACGGGTCTTATGATTAATTTGCTATTAATGCGCCCAGAACACTTTACGGTGTGGCAGACTTATCCGGACTGTCGGTAATAGGGCACCTAGTGGGGCATTTATATATGATGATAATCATATAGGGCTGGACCGATTTGATTTGAGTTCTCGATATAATTCCGAATCGAGAAGTCTTATCGAATCACAAGATGATCATATATGGATTAATCTTAATCCTGAGGTGATCACAGACGACTGTTTAGACTAGGGTAGAGTTTGATGTGTTAGTAAGGATCACTTCGCAGTATGTGGTCCAACACTTCTCGTTGGCTCTATTCTGGAATGAGTGAGTGGTCTGTGTTATCATAGATATGGAATCCATTACTTCCCTCGGGAAGTAGACAGACAGTTCCCTTATTTGTTAACCCTAGAAACTGATCGATGGGCCCAGTTCATTCTATATTGGTTATGAACTAATTGATCACTAGGGGGTTAATGGTAAATTAGGAAAATATGTTTCGAGAAGGGTTTACGGATATATCCCGAATCGAAGTGAACAGTCTATGGAGGATTTATCCGTATGCAATAATTATATCAGTGGACGATTTCGACTCATAAATTGAGTGTAAGTTATCTATATTCGATAGAGTTCAGTTTCGGGTTTATGGTGGTGTAATCCCGGAATTAATAGGTTGGATATAATTATTCAGTCTGATGAATAATTTTATTCGACTTATTGTAGCTACTGAATATGGGTCCATGGTCCCCGACGTGGCTCCTAATATAGCATATAGGTTTTCTCGTCGTTGCACCTCAATTATAATTAAATAGTGGATTGGGCTATTTAATTGATATGTGGATTAATTGTTTAGTTGGACTAAATAATTAAATACACGGAAAAGACATTTTTCGTGGACTCGGCCCAAATTAGTGTGTTGACTTTTTGACCTAATTGGTCAAATATACAAATATGCGTGTGGACCTTTTTATTCTTCAAAGGTGGCACAATTTTGGTTAATAATTAGAAAGAAATTAGTTTTCTTGGAAAATTATTTGACATGTGATTTATCTTTTATTTGTTAAATGATAATTCATGGAATATTAGATAATAATATGATTGATCCTAATTTGTTTGGGATAATTATTTTATTTATCTTTTATTTGGAAAAAGGATTAATGTAATAATTATCTCTTAATTATTTAATCCTTGGAGGTTAAATTTTACTCTCCTATATAAAGAGAGTTCTTCCAAGCCTTTTGACACACAACAAATACTCGCCATTATCATAAGAAAAATAGCTTGGAATTTTAGGCTATTTTCTTTGGGTTTCGAGTTGGAATAATCTTCGGGATTATTCCGGTAGCATATCAAGGAGGTCCGGCGGCGGAAACACCATCCACTTGGTGTTGCTAGGAGACACACATTGGAAGGCTGTGGCTGCTCAATCTCGTGTTCAAGGAGCCCTTTGTTCTTGGAGTTAAGCACCATAAAAAGGTAGGCTCCTATACCCCCTTGTAGATTTAGATCTTTAATTATGTTCTTTGTTTCATTTAGATCTAGATCTGATGCATTCCGCTGCGTAATCGGGTCAATCTATGATTGATCCGACGATATTACATCTAACAGTAACACTAGTAGTAACACATAACTTGTCCATATAGTAGTAACAACACAAAAGCAATCTAAGTTATGCGTGCAACCTATAGTGCAGAACAACCGATTTATGTCTGAAGCAGCAGCACATTGTGTCTCCAATATGTTCCAAGACATATATGGATTTAAACCACATGTAGTAACACTAGTAGTAAGATATACACGTAGTAACACACAAGTAGTAACATATACACTCACAATGGTACGTAGCTACACACTCATACACGTACGAACACATTGTTATACCACCCGAAGGTGTTTTAATACATAAGTCCATTTTCTTCATGTAGTAAGAGTCCAAAAACATAGTAACAATTCTTTCCTAACATGATCTCAATTGTGTATTAACACGTGTTTTTCATCAAGTACATGCAGAACTTTCCATTAGGTTTCACGAAAGACAGGTTGTAAATTCACACACTGAACACACTGATATGTAAAACACACAGTACAATTACATTGAAATGTAGTAACTCACTGATGGACGTAGTAACACAGGTTAAAAAAATTTATCAGAACTAACACGTGATTTCCATTAGGTATCACCCAAGACAAGTTGAAAATTCACACACTAATAACACTGATATGTAGAAACACACGGTACAACTACATTGAAATGTAGTAACTCACACATGTACGTAGTAACACATGTAAAAAAAATCAACTGAACTAACACGTGATTTCAATTAGGTATCACCCAAGACAAGTTGTAAATTCACACACTGAACACACTGATATGTATAAACACACAGTACAATTGCATTGAAATGTAGTAACTCACTGATGGACGTAATAACACATGTAAAACAATTTCATCATAGTATCCATTATGTATAACAAAGAGTTCATATCATTGAAAAGCCAACTACGCAATTGATTTCTAAGTAATTCTAATCGTCATGCAGAACTCGTTTCAGAATATTCAGAACTCAATTAAGAATATTCAGAATTCGATTCAGAATAATACCCTGATTTAATCAACTCCCAATCGATCCACACAATTTAATTTTATGATAGGCCAACGCAAAAAAAATCATATCAGAAGGAATTAAAAGCAAACATTTCTCGATTTTTGGCTGTATGGGAAGAAAATTGACACTTAATCGGTGTTACTTCTTTTCCGATTGCCTTTCGCCATATCCTCCCGTCAATGGGTTTCTTCCTCGCTAGAGAATATTGTTTTGGCTTTACAACCGGTAATAAATCAAAGCGTGAGGATCCCTGAGTATATGGACTATTTATTTTCGATTCAACTCCCTCTGTATCAAACGCATTAATAGATGGTGGATTTAGTGGCCGCAATTTCCGGTGGTAGTTAAGTCTCCTATGAATTCCCGATACAAAACTCCCCATTTTTCTAAGAATAAAAGAAATAATATTCAGTGCATTTATTTACCCGAATTTAATGTGAAAACAAAAATCTTTTATTATCATTAAGAGTTTTTTTGTACATCTCTATTTTTTTGTCCTTCTCAACCACTGATATTTTTTTGGGTCCTATTTTATCATTTTGAATCTTATATTGTCCTTCAGGCCCACCACCCGTTATATTAATTTCCAGCCTTAATACATTGAAATTTATTCAATGATCTATTCACGTAAAGTGCTGAGACTTGAATTAATAAATACATATATAGCAGCCCACTTGGTGGACCCATTTTGATGGTCAATACGGTATGTTCGAACATCGGTATATTGCGGTTTTTGCGTTTATTACGTCCTTAAATCAATTAATGCGGTTTTTGCGTTTATTTTACGTCCTTAAATCAATTAATAAAAGTAATTTGTATGTATAAATTCATGCGAACAATGTTCGGCCCAAAGAATGGATATTGTTTGGACGAATTTATAGATGCATTGTAAATATGCGACAGTTTCTGTATTTCCATGTGAGTAATAGACGCAGTCCAAATATTGGTTTATTATTTGACATGATTGATTTATTGTCGGTATTTGATTGCTTTATTTGGAAATTGATTCACCAATGGATGTAAAGTTTGTGTGTTTATAAATTCATGCGGACAATGTTCGGCCCAAAGGAAGGATATTGTTTGGCAGAGTTATAAACACATTTGTGGTGATAAGTATGTGACAATTATTCGGTTCCATGTGAATAGTAGATGCAGTCCAAAGATTGTCCTATTGTTTGACATGATTTATTGTCAGTATTTGATTACTTCTTTGAGATGCCAATTACGAGTTAATATTGTCGTCCAAAGATGAGATATTAATGTCGTGTCCGGTATCTTGTGATGGGAACATCTCATATACCTTTGTTTGAGTTTGGTTGATTTTCGGATTATATATGTGAGTTTTATGTTAGTTGTTTTCTGTGTTTGGTTTTAAATTCTGCTTAAATATATATCTGCTCATTAAGTATTATTCCTCCATTTATGGCCTGTAACTTCAAGATTTAGAAATGATGAGTAAAGGCTTTCCCTATCATTTTGGATGTAGACTTGGCATTTAGACACGATCCTCCATCTCTCAGTAGGATAGTACAAGTGATCAAATCTTGTATTTTGAGAAGTGAGGTGGTGAATAGGTTGAGTCTTGTGATCTTGAAGTAAGCCAATTCGGATACTCTTAGAAGAGACGGTAAGATGTTTTGACTATTAAAGAATTGTGCAATGCCTAGGAAGAGAAAGGTGAGACTGACTTTGTTTTGTCTAAGCTATTATCTATAAGATACAGGTGCAAATGAAACATAAGAAAGCACATTCTGGAAATGGCTCATCTCATTTCCAAACTTTGGCATTTAATTTGGAGATCTCAGATGGCCCTATGGTGCATTTTGTCCATCTTTCTCTTCTGGCACAATACGGTAGATTAAAAAAGAAAAGGGCAGTTATAACTGACATAAGGAACAGTGGGAGTTGATGGATCTAATTTCCCACTGTGTACATGAAGAGAAGGATGGAGATTTGGGCAAGCAACAAGTGCTACAGTCACCACTAAAGCTAAGGGCAAAATATAGTTTAAGGTTAAGAAAGCTGCTAGTGCTCCACATCATGGTCAAACAAAACTAAATAATGTTGTCGGTTGTTTCTTTTGCCAAATGATGGAAGTACACAATAAAGGATTTCTCCAAGTATTAAACTTGGAGAGCGTATGAAGTTATGCTTCACTTTGGTTTGTTTAGGAGTTGATTTGAATTTTGTGCCTCAACACATTTGATGGATATATTCATGTGCTACTGTTCACATAAGTGTGTCTATACAGGATTTTAGCATTACTAACCACCAATTGATGTTTAAAGGTACATCTATATGGGTGATGGTGATGTTGTGAAGGTTGAGACGTTAGGTTATTACTGATGACTAGACACTTTCTGGATTTGAAAGAGACTTATCAGGCCGTCCTTAAGGCGGAATCCAGTTTTTGTTTCTTTATTGGACAAAGCTGGATATTCTTGTTCGATTAGAGATGATACATTTAGTCTTTCTCGGTATCCATATTTCATTGGTCTTAGTTATTCATCTTTCAGTGATAATCTGAATTTGGTGGATACCCTTGTCTCTTTTGATGAAACTCTGCATGTAAGCTATCTTGGCACAAAACAAAGTCATCTAATAAGGGTTCCTATAGGTTAGGACATAAGCATCTAAGGCACATCTCTCAAAAGAGAATACAAAGGTGTGTGTCAAATGGAACGTTTGATCCATTTGATATGTCAAATGGTTTTGTCTGTGTAGGTTGTATTAAGGGATAACAAACCAATATAAGAAGATTAGGTAATGATTTCTTTAAGGACGTCTTAGAATTGATACATACGGACATTTGAAGTACATTCCCTATGGTATCCTGGATTGGTCATCAATATTGTATCAAATTCATAGACAATTATTTGCAGTCTGATTACCTATATCGATTAAATGAGATGTCGTATATTATGAAAACTAAAGTTAGCAGCTTAAACATAATAAATAGTGAACCCACTATAGCATTAACCGAAACCCCATATGAATTATAGACTGGGAAAACCCAGTATTTGGAATCTTCATAATCAGGGTTGTCCAGTTAAAGCAAGGCCTTATAGGCCCAATGAAAGAAAATTGGACTCAATAAAGGTTAACTGTTATTTATTGGGTATTCTAAAAGATCCAGGGGCTTAAGTTCTATGATCCTACTTCCAAATTATTTTCTTTAGACGAGAACTTCAGAGGTTAAGGTTTTTGAGGATATTGAGCTTGGGGGAAGATATGGTTTAAATATTGTCTTTGAAGAAGAGTATAACATGACTCTTCCTACAGTGGTGGTGGGTAACAATTTGGTTTCCTAATGGGATGTTATACCATTGCCAGATACAGATCAAGACAATATTCCTGGACTTCTTATTAGGCAACCTGACTCTTCCTACAGTGGTGGTGGGTAACAATTTGGTTTCCTAATGGGATGTTATACCATTGCCAGATACAGATCAAGACAATATTCCTGGACTTCTTATTAGGCAACCTCAACATCCACAAGAACCTATATAGGAGCAACGTGAACACATGAGGTACCATGTGAGGAACCATTGGTGCCACAACTTAGGCACTCCAATATAGAGAGGAGATCAACAATTCATGATGATTACATCATTTATCTCGTTGATCATAAGGATCCTGGTATTATGGAGGACAATCTGGTTATCGTCCTCTAAGCCATGTAAAGCTCTGACTCTCTTAAGTGGATTGAGGCGATGAAATATGGTTGAAGTCCATGAAGGACAATGACATTTGGGATCTTGTACCATGGCCAGACAAACGAAACGTCTTGGTTGCATATGTATATAAAAGACCAACAGGATTTCAAATGGTAATGTGGAAAGATATAAGATTTGTCATGTCACTAAGGGCTTTGCTCAGAAATGCATTGATTATATAAAGACTTTCTATTCGGTTTCTTTGAAAGGTTCTTTCAGGATAATCATGGCTCTAGTTGCTCATATGGATCTTGAGTTACATTAGATGGATGCAAAGTCAGAGTTTCTTAATGAGGACATTCATATGGTGTAGCCAGAAAACTTTGCATTAGGAGACGCAAAGAATATGGTTTGCAAACTAAATAAATTCATCTAGACTAGCACATTCTTCCCGTCAATGGTATTTCAAGTTTCATCATATTATTATCTCATTTGGTTTTTGAGGCAAATTCGGTTGATGAATGTATGTACCATAATTTCAGTGGGAGTAAGTTAATGTTTTGGTTATTATGCCGATCACATACTTCTTGCTAGTAACGATATAGATTTTAAGCGTGAAACTAAATCCTTTCTCTTGTCCGGATTTGAGATGAAGGGTTTGGTGACACTTAGTTTGTATTAGGGATCCAAATACATTGAGTTTGGGATTATTCTCAAGGTATTCTTGGATTATCGCAAAAATTTTATATCGATAAAGAGTTTGGAATGATTCGGCTTAGTGGATTTCAAACCACACGATACCCTTGTGATTAAGGGAGACAATTTTGTCTCAATCGGTGCCCTTATACTAATTTGAAGGAGGAAATAAAATAGACTCCACGTGTTTCCTTTGTTTGGAGTCTAATGTATGCTTAGGTTTGTATGCATCCGGATATTGCATACATTACAGTCATACTAGTCAGATACTTAAAAGATCCTGGAAATGATCATTTGGTCGCAGCCAGTAAGGTTATAAGGTAATAATGTACTTACAGAAAACAAATTAAAGTATGCTCACGTATAATGAGTCAGATCAGGTAGAGATCATTCGGTATTCTGACTCAAGTTTTGGTGGGTGTAAGGATACATTTAAATCCACATAAGGTTATGTCTTCATTTTGTCAGTAAGAGCTATTTCTGGAAAAGTGCTAAGCAAACACTTATAGCTTCTTTGCATTTGGAGACAAAATTTGGGGCTTGTTTTGAAACCAATGTTATGGGATATGGGTGCAGAATATCATTTCATGGCTGTAAATTTTGGTAAATGAAAGACCACATAGGTATTTTGTGATAATAATTCCGCGGTGTTGTATCCCAATAACAACAAGAGTTTGTCAAAATATATGAACATTGACTTAAGGTAGAGTTTGTCAAAATATATGAACATTGACTTAAGGTTTCTTGTTGTGAAGGTAGAGTTAGAAATGGTTTAGTGCCTATTGAGCATTTAGGTATAGACTCAATATGGCGGATCCGCTGACTAAAGCATTGGCACCCATGGTCTTTCATACGTCTTCGGTATATATGGGTGTTGTATCATTTTATGATGATAAGGTTCAGTGGGAGTCTGATGCTCATAAGGTTTGTAATAGACATGTTTTTCGTGAAATAAAGTTTTTCATTTGAACTCATAAGGTTAAGGTTTAGTGATCTCTATAAGGAGGTTGCAGTCACATTACGTGTAATTTTTCATGCTACACTTCCATACTTGATCCATGTCATTCAGTGAGGTTGATACATGTGACAATTGTTGGTTTAGCTGCGCTTATTGCGGCAAAAGCTGCTTTGATCCTGTGTTGAGCTGTTTCGGTTGAGCTCATAAGGTTATAATGTACTTTGCTAAATATATGTGACCCAAGTGGGAGATTGTTGGATATTTATTTACTTTAATTATCTAATTGTGGGTCTACATATATTTATTTACGGTATTCGCTATTATAGAATCCTAATAAAAGTGGTCAGACAGTTCGTGTTGGATTCTAAGTATTTTATTTGGTGTGGACCTAAAGTTTAATTTTTATTATTTTGATGGACGATATTAGAAATTACAAATATAAATAAGAGGGTTATGGTCCCCAAGACACAGGCTTTTACCACCTCTATGTTCCCATCTACAGAAAGATCTAGGGTTTGGTGTGTTGTCTTGGAAGATCAATACCCGTGACGGCTATGACACATGTTGATCTCTTATACGGATCCAGGTACGCTTATGGTTTAATTTCCGCACTATCTTTGATTGATTTAACATGAGCGAGATCCTGGGATTGTGATTTAATCACATAAAGTTCAAACAGGCTAAGCCCACAAAGAGAAAAAAATATTACACTGAAAAATATATGTAATTCAGTTCGATTCATAAAATACTCTTAATCAAACCCACCTGACGAACTCAATATAGTCAATTAGTCTACCCAAGCTAAAATCTTGGCTCCGTCCTTGCCTCATTCTCAGCACAATTACGGCCTCTCTCCCCAAGAAGGTCCTTACATATGTGTATCTCGACAAAAATTTGAAAGAATCAAATAGGAAAATATATAATTTAGAAAAGCAGATCCAACGTTTTTATTCAATGTATTGATACGATACCGAGTACATTTATTTATACTACAATTGTCTACTAATTTCGAAAATAGATAAAGGACTTTTTATCTTAAACTTAAACAAAGATAAGATAATTGATCTGATTATTATAATTTGTAATTGCTGCTAATTGTCTCCTTTATCTTCTTTATTTGTAATCAAAATCCCATTTGACTTTTAGAAATTATCCGTTGAATAACTTGTTCTAATAGCCTCTGGCAAGCTCATAGTGAGTGTCCGAACGGGAAGCTTGAGACAGAGAAACCGAAAGCGGGCTGTGGAGAGTCCTTTTGTGAAAAGATCGGCATGGGAAGGAATGTGTTGAAGAATTACATCTCGATTGAACACTTTTTTCACGAATAAAATGGAAATCGACCTCAATATGTTTCGTCCGGGCATGAAAGACCGGTTTGGCAGCTAGAGCAAGGGCTCATAAATTGTCACACTTGAGAACCGGCGGGGAAGATAGCGGAATCGCCAAATATTTGAGAAGCATACGAACCCAATAAATTTCGGCGGTGGCTAGGGCAAGAGCTCGGTATTGAAACGGGCAACGACAGACTGCTTCTTCGCCATCCAAAAGATTAAGTTGGTGCCAAGAAACACCGCATAGCCGGTGGTTGAATGGCAATCATTAGGCTTACCGGCCCAATCGAAGTCATATAAAGCTTGTAATTGAAGCGACCTAGAGGTAAATAGAAGACCTTCATCAATGGTTCCTTTGAGAAATTGAAGTTGCAGCGTCCAGTGAACAGTGGTGGGATTATGCAGGTGCTGGCACATATGATTGATGGAGATGGAAATGTCCAGGCGAGTTAGAGTACAGTATTGGAGAGCTCCGACTACCTGCCGATATTCTATAGTTTCTTGACCGGATAAGGGTTCTCCGGCTTGATAGGATTCTATGCAGGTTCACTAGTAATCCAAGTGAGGATCATTGGATAGCCCTTGACAGGATGTTAAGGTATTTGAAATTTACAATCAACCTCAGAATACAGTATACAAGATATCCAGAAATATTGGAAGGATATTGTGATGCTAACTGGATATCTGACTGTAAGGATTTAAAATCCACCAGTGGATATGTATTCACTATTGGTGGTGGTACAGTGTCCTAAAAATCCTCAAAGCAAACATGCATAGCTCGATCCATTATGGAATCTGAGTTTATTGCATTAGATAAAGCTGGAGAAGAAGCAGAGTGCCTTCGGAATTTCTTAGAGGATATTCCTTGTTGGCCAAAGCCAATTCCTCCTATCAGCATACATTGTGATAGTATGTCGGTTGTAAGACGTGCACAAAGCTGAACGTATAATGGTAAGTCTCAACATATACGTCGTAGACATAATACCATCAAACAATTGATCTCTAATGGCGTGATTTCCATTGATTACATAAAATTAAAGGAGAATCTTTCGGATCCACTGACAAAAGGTTTACTTATAGATCATATGTCAATCTTGAAAAACGGAATGGGACTTAAGCTTATTACGCATGTTTCCTTATAATGGCAACCCAACCATAGTGACTAGAGATCCCAATATCATTGTTCAAAAGGGACAACTAAGTTATGAGGGACAGTTAGCACTTACCCATCCTGTTAGAAGAAAAGGGATGTCTACTGAAGGGTTTAGGTTAAGCATAAAGCTTTTAGTGATTCTTATATCTTGGTTAAGCCAAGTGGGGTATTGCAGAGTACTCTTTACAGGAGGTCACCTATGTAAGTGGAAGTGGGGCCGCTTCTGTGAGAGTTTATGGGCAGAATTCTCTAACACACTTTCTGAAACCAAGGTGTTCCAGGGCCAAAATAGACACAACCATGAGAACTTTGAGAAGTCCAGGGGGTCTATTATGTAAGTATCGTTGTCTAGGTATGCATCAAAGCCTGGGAAGTTCAAGACCTAGTTCATTGCTTAGCCGAGTATGTCCGATGGTACTCTACTTGGGAAGGTTCAAGGCAACAAACCACCACGCCCGATGCAATAAAGCTCAGTTTTGTTATCTGAACAGAGTCTACATAGCATATTCATTAATTTTCATTCATGTGGGGGGTTGTTGAAATTTTATTGGTTTTTAGCTCAAATTGGGTCTAAGTGTAAGTGGAGCAGTCCAATTTAGCCTCAACTTTAAATGACATACGGAATGATTTTCCGAGAGCTAAACCCAGTTTTGATAACTACTAAGACAGTAGTTGATATTAGGCTTTTGAATCACTCGATTCCGATATCGGGTGAATGAGAAATTAATGCCTAAAGGTAGAGAAATTTATGTTGTTGTAATGGAAATGTGTTCATTTGTCTCTCATAGGTAATGAGGCTTTAGTGGAATAACTACTTAAGAAATAGTGGCACTTAGAGGTAAGCCCCAAGGCAAGAGTGTGAAGGAGGGAAGACGTAGATTTTTGTTGGTTCATAAACCCACACGCGCGCACCGCCGCTGTCCGGCTGTCTCGGCTTATGCCCGGGCTTGTGGCGTGTGCTTAGGCTTTGGGTTGGTCATGGCCCGGCCCAAGTGTTAATATTTTTGGGCTAGCTCAACACTTTAATTCTGAATCAATGCAACATGAAATATGCATATCATCGAATTAATGCAAACAACAGGCATCAGTTCAGCTCAGAAACTTCAGAACTGCTCGAAAATACAATTTCTATTGGCATCCATTCTGAACAGACAACTGTAACTCCTCCCACCGAAATTTTCAACAGAAGCAACTCTTTTGTGCTGCAAATTTTGAACAAATATTTTTGTTCATTGCCACTATTTCTCTGCCTATATCTCTGTTGAAATAGTGTCCTAAACCCAATCGGGTTGGACCGGATCCGACCAGATCGGATCATTTTTACTATTTCTTTATGATTATACATATTTAATAAATGGCATTTCTGTTATCATATATTTGTTCTTTTAAAGAACCAATTATGAATTGTTATATGATAACGTCCTTAGTATTAAAATGTGATAGAGAAACCATGATAGGCGATCATGGTTGATGAGATCTCTAATCACTTTAATAAGTTTGATACTTAAATGTCTCTAGGCTTATTACTATTAAACAGGGCATTGCTAGTACAAACAGGCTAGCACGTATTAGATGTCTTATGTCTTTAACGGCAGGGATAGATCTCGTCTATCGAAGTGTAGAGACACTTAGACTGTACGTGGACGTGTATTAGAGAATGCGTACGTTAGACTGACCCACTTACACTGTTAAGTGTCGCACTATGTGGCGGTTGTGTAATTAACCTTAGGACCGGAGTCTACATGGCATCACGGTGTGGATTGTCATGCTTTGACTCTATTGAGGTTTCCCCTAGCCATGGGGCGATCATGCGGTAGTGATTGGGTGTGATACTGAAGCATGCGAAGTATACGTGTTTGGTCGTCCAGAAATCGCGACCCTAATAGTAGGGGTGAATATCCAAAAAGGTCTTCTTATAAGAAATGTCTTACTCTCGTGAATCTTTGCAAAGTGAAAGTAAATGGGTTACTTCGAGAGAGCATGATATCCAGATTATAGGATAGGGTCGTTGATGTTTGACACTCGACGTACGACCGTATGGATATCATTACAGTGATAGGATTCTATTTACACGGTGACCGTTTCACATGAAAGGTAGTAGTCATTGCATATGACTCCTCCGATGATTGGAGGTCACGGTGTGTTGCAAGACGCTATCCCGTGATCGTTAGGTATGAATGGCATTTTCGTAATTTACACTTTGTGTGTACGGCCAACATATTCGGAAGCCTATCAGATCACACACACAAAAACATCTAGCCGGATTAAAATACGGTTATAGCGATAACCAAATAAGGAAAATTTTATCTCGACTATAAAGTGTTATATTAATAAATTAATATGGTGGTATTTATTTATTATGAATAAATATAATACAAGATATTAATTATGTTGATTAATTACATATGCGTATTATGATACACATAATTTTGAATATATATATATATATATATATATATATATATATATATGATATACATGTATTTTGTGAATTAATTAATCATAGTATTATATTAATTAAAGAATATTTTGGATGCCAAAATATTGGTATATGTGGCGCCACTTTCAATGTGTATTAGATACACTTGGATTGTGCAATTTAATTAATAAGCCTCCCTTCCCGAAAGGAAGAGCGTGAAATTCTTTTTCCTTTCCGCAGGGACCAAGAGATTGTATCTAGCCGTAAGAAGAAATTACCTTAATATTAATTTTGGATAATAATTGATTTTTGGAAAAATTGATTTATGATAATAAGATAAAGATATATTCAATATAAGATATTGTCAATATATATATTGGAAATATATTTAATATAAGATATTGAATATTAAATGAGATAAATCAATCAAAGGTATTTTCCTTATTTTATTAGGAAAATGTTTTCTTTCTCGTCAATCTACTAGAAAGCTAATCCCAATCAGATTGGGAGACATGAGGGGCGCCCCAACACCTATATAAGAAAGGGGTTGGTATAGATCTTTTTAACATCACAATTCCAAGAGATTGATAGTTTCTTGTGAAAAATAGAGAGCTTCTTAGAGAGAGATTTGAGAGAGAGAAAAGGTCGGTCTAGCAATAGAGTTTTTCTGGTAGCAATCCATGATGGGATTCCGGCGGGCTGTTCGTGTGGATCACCGGTAGAGGCCGAACACTTGGGCGGCTCCGTTCATCACTACTCTCCTTAGACGGTCAAAGCGTCGATCTTTTAGATCAAGCAAGGTAACCACCGTCTACTAACTTGTCATGTTTGTTGCTTAAATGAAGTCAATCTTGGTAAAAGGAAATAAATTTTAAATTCCGCTACGTTCCCGCGTAGATTTCCTAAGACACTCTGCAAAATTAAACACTCAAACACTTGCATAAAGTCAGAGATAACCAAGTTCATTTCATTCCTCATTCAAGTGCAGAATCCGGAAAGGTAAGCTGTTGTATCTTGGAAGACGTATTGCCATATCTGTGTGCACATAGTCGGGATAATTATGTATTAAGAACAGAGTTCTAAACTCGCACCCGTCACTATAAGCTTTCGTTTTTACTTATTCCTTTATGTATTTTTCTTTGAAAGTGTCGATGTGTTGCAAAAGTATCAACATATGAATAAATTCTTATATGTTATGTGTTATACTTGTTCGCATTTTGTTCTTACAAATTAGTGTTATTCAATTTCAAAAAATTAGCAAACCAATACACTACTATAATTTATCTAACAATCTTATAACATAAATATTTGCATCCGATTAATCTGGGTATTGGGTTGTAAAATTCTTGTAATTTCCATCTACCACTTGCACCAAAATCTACAAATTTTTTGTAGAAACAAAACCTGCAATGTTTTGTTAAAATTGCTAAAACAAAATATGCAACCTTTTAGTAATCAGAAAAATACATTAACTTTTTTTTCTGAAAAATTGTCACAACAGTCTACTTCGTTTTGTAGTAAGAAATACTTTGTAAAGACTACACTTTTTCAGAAAATTTAAAGAACAAAAGTTTTTTATTTGGTGTTGAGATTGTAAAACCAATCATATTTCTTGTTTATATGCTCCGTGATTTTTAAAAATTGACATATACACCATTGTTGAAAACTGTGCACTATAAAATTTGTTTTGCAACTTTTAGTTGTTGAATTTCTGTCTTGAACAGAAATGGAAGGAACGTTTGAAAGCACAAGCGGTTTGCCTCTGAATGTGGTGCAGCCTGTTGTTGCACCGGTGCAAGGCACAAGTTCTTCACACCGCGAAAAGCCTAAGAAATTCAACGGGCAGAATTTCAAAAGGTGGCACCAAAAAATGTTCTTCTATCTGACGACATTAAGTTTAGCAAGATGGCTAACTGATGACCCTCATGCGCTACAAGAGGGGGAAAATTCAAAGCATCCATAACGGTGTTGGATGCTTGGAAGCATTCTGATTTTCTTTGCAAAAACTATATCCTAAATTGTCTTGATAATACTTTACATAGTGTTTATTCTATGTACAAAAGTGATAATGATTCATGACAGGCACTCGAAATGAAGTACAAGACGGAGGATGCAAGCGAACAAAAATACATTGTTGACAGATTTATGGATTACGAAATGGTGGAATCCAAAACTGTCGTGACTCGGATGGAAGAGTTGCAGGTTATCATTTCTGAATTCCATGAAGTAGGATTGGTCATAAATGAACCTTTCCAAGTTGCTACGATAATAGGTAAACTTCCATCATTGTGGAAAGATTTTAAAAATTATCTGAAGCACACAAAAAAAAGAGATAACCATGAAAAAATTAGTGGTGAAATTGCGTGTTGAGGTAAATAATAGGCAACTCGATAGAGGTGGGCACATTGGACAGTCCAAAGCACACATGGAGTTCAGTTCGGGTGCAAATAATGCCAAGAAACGAAAATTCAATGCCGGTGGTGCGTCAAGTTCCAAAGGAAAAAATGAAAAGAAAGAAGACAAGTGCTTCAAAGACACTTGTTTCAATTGTGGCAAGCCGGGACATAGAAGACCTAAATGCCGAAAGCCAAGGTAAAACAATCAGATCAATGCTGCTGAGATCGTGACAGATGTGGTTGGTGCGTTGAACTTGTCAGCGATTGTATCTGAATGCAACACTGTTGGAAATCCACGAGAATGGTTTGTAGACACTGGTGCTACACACCATGTTTGTGCCGTCAAAGCGATGTTTTCGGACTACCAAAAAGTGGATGGTGAACAGTTATTCATGAGAAATTTGGCAAGTTCAAAGGTGGAAAGACAAGGAAAAATTATGTTGAAGATGACATCCGGAAAGCACTTGACTTTGAACAACGTGCTACATGTTCCGGATATTCGCAAGAATTTGGTCTTCGGCTTTCTTCTTGTTAACGATGGTTTTAAGTTAATTTTCAAATCTGGAAAATTTACTTTATGTAAATATGGACAATTTATTGGGAGGGGTTATGGTTTAGATGGTATGTTTAAACTTAACATTATGAATGTTATTCCTAAGGCCATAGTGCCTAAGTCTGTAAACTCTATGGATGATGCTAATAATAATGCTACTACTTCTGTGTACTTGCTTGAGTCTTCAAATTTATGGCATTGTAGATTAGGTCATGAAACATTAAATCTGTTCGGAAATTGATGAATTTGGATTTATTGCCTAAACTACAATTTGATGCGAATAAAAAATGTCATACATTTATTGATGCAAAAATTACTAAACTATTGTTTCCAATTTGGATTTAATTCACACGGATGTTTGTGACTTAAAATTTATACAAACCAGAAGAGGTAAAAAATACTTTGTAACTTTTATCGACGATAGCACAAAATATTGTTACGTGTATTTATTGCGTAGTAAAGATGAGACCCTCGATGCTTTTAAGCATTATATAAATGAAGTTGAGAATCAACTTAGCAAATAAATTAAAGTAATTTGTAGCGATCGAGGTGGAGAATATGATGCACCTTTTGATGAATTTTGTTCGGAATCCGGAATAATTCATCAAACAACCGCGCCTTATTCACCACAATCGAATGGTGTCGCTGAACAGAAAAATAGAACACTAAAAGAAATGATGAATACTATTTTGATTAGTCCGGGTCTACCCCAGAACTTGAGGGGGGAGGTGTTCCTCTCGGCTAACTTCATTTTAAACCGAATACCATGCAAGAAAAGGGATGAGACACCTTATAAATTGTGGAAGGGTCACAAACTCAACTACAAAATTCTTAAAGTGTGGGGGTGTTTAGTAAAGGTAGAAATACCTAAACCTAAACAAGTAAAAATTGGGCTTAAAACAATTGATTGCATTTTTATTGGTTACGCAAATAATAGTAGTGCCTATCGGTTTCTGGTTCATAAATCAAACATTCTTGACGTTCATGTAAAGACTATCATTGAGTTAATAAATGTAGTATTTATTGAGGAGTGTTTCCTTGCAAAGACAAGGAGAAAGAAGGTCCAAGTTCTAAGATAACTTCTGATGAAATAACACATGATGAATCAAGTGATCATTAGGGAACGGAGGAACTACGCATAAGTAAAGGGGCAAGGACTTCAACGTCCTTTCAACCTGATTTCCTTACCTATATGGTACGGGATGATCCAAGGACATTTGCTTAGGCTATGACCACTCCAGAAGTTCCGTTCTAGAAAGAGGCTATTAATAGTGAAATAGAATCCATCTTGCAAAATCACACTTGGGAGTTGGTTGATCTTCCACCTGGAGATAAACCACTTGGATGTAAGTGGATTTTTAAGAAGAAGTTGAAGGCTGAAGGAACTACCGACAATACAAGTCCAGATTAGTAGCCAAAGGATACCAATAAAAAGAAGGCCAAGATTTCTTTGACACCTACTCACCGGTCACGAGAATTATGTCTGTTCGAATTCTGATTGCTATAGTTTCGTTGTTTAACCTGGAAATCCATCAAATGGATGTTAAGACAACTATCTTAAATGGTGAGTTGGCGGAACAAATTTATATGAAACAACCTGAAGGGTTTGTGGTTCCAGGTCAAGAGAAAAAAGTGTGCAAACTTGTGAAATCAATGTATGGGCTTAAGCAAGCACCTAAATAGTGGCACTTGAAATTTGACCAAACAATGATGTCAAATGGCTTTAGAATCAATGAATGTGATAAGTGTGTCTACATCAAGACCACACCTAAAGCCTACGTGATAGTATGTCTATATGTGGATGACATGCTAATCATGGGTAGTGATCATGAGATAATCATGAACACTAAGAGAATGTTGACTAAAAGCTTCGAGATGAAGGATACGGGAGTTGCTGATGTTATACTTGGGATTAAAATCTCAAAAATGTCTGATGGACTAATGTTTTCTCAGACTCATTATATAGAGTGTGTTCTTAAAAGGTTTAATGCATTTGACAAGAGTCCTGTAAAAACTTCAATTGACTTAAGCAAACACTTAGTCAAGAATAGAGGTGAACCTGTGAGACAATAGGAATACTCACAAGTGATTGGAAGTCTGTCTTGCCAAACTACCCAAATTTCACGGGCTGTATCATAATACATAATACTTTCTGCAACTGTTGGTACCATAGAATTAATCAACCAAGAAAGCACGAGATCATTCAGTTGCATCCAATTCAAAAATCATGCATCATCAGTATCAGGCATGGTAGAAGTACCATCCACAAAACCAAGTTTCCCTCGGCAAGAAGAGCATTAGTCTTGGCTCTTTTCCAATGATTGTAGTTGTCAACTGATGACGCCCTAAATAGTACCAATAATTATACCCTTATTCACCCCGATTTCTGCTCAAGAGATGACAGATAGGCTCGTTATTATAGGGAATATGTGTTAAATGCTATGTGTATGTTTCTAGGATCGTAATTCTGCACCTGTATTATTTCCTAAAGATTTGGTACTGTTTTGTCTTGTTTTGTCTGTTTTATAGGATGTACCGAATCTGGAGCATGAGAGAATGGATCTGGACTAAAAGAAGCTTGTTGGGCCAAGTAAAAAAAAGTCTAAGAAGAGATGTGCTGAAGAAAAAAAAAGAAAGTCAGCCCGGTTTACCGAGGGCTAGGTCCGGTAAACCAAGGGCCTTGAGGATCACGAAATCGATTCTGCCGCATCTACTAGGTCGGTTAGGGTTTCTGAGAGTCATAAGTCGGCTGTTGTATCTATATAAAGCCGCATATACTGATTATTACATAAGTTTGAGATGCACAAAAATATATATTCAATATACATTAGATAATTTGATGAAATAAAGTTATTCCAGGCTTTTGAGGAGTTATTTATGGTATTCTACCATTCTCTACCATCTCTAGCTTGAGTAGATCGAGCTAAATCTCCATTGTTGAAGGTATGAAGCTTTGAACGTTCCTTTTTGTCTTCAATATGGTAGATATGTTCGTATTTATGTATTTTAGTTAATCTGCATGTTTAACGACTCCATGATTTACTTAGATTAATCGTATTTCAGCAATGTAGATCCAGAATTAGGAAAAGCCGCCCCGGTAAACCGGCGGTCTATACCGAGGCAAAATTTGGAAACTTGATCTGGAGGATTCACTATAGCTACGTTGATCGACAGGTTTAATTAACAGTAGGTTAGATCTGGCCAATCTGCTTATTGTAATCATAAAATTAACAAGAAATACGAATAGTGAAGTGTTAGTTTGGACATAGTCTTGATGGACCTTAGGAACGTGCTGATCAGTATCGACAGCTGTCTAGGCGGGTTAGCGGTATGAGTTAGCGCTCGATATCGGCAATTCTAGTTCTTTATGCATATGGGCTATTACGGACCAATTAAGAAGGGTAGCTTGCATATAGATTGTCTACTACCATGGTCGGAGTAGATAGGGTTAGAGTTGCACCCGTAGCTTAAAACTAAACTAAAAGCTCGCTCGATTAATTTAAGGAAATTATGTGGGGAAGTAAATATAAAGATTGACTAATCCAAGTTAGTAGATCGGTGAGAAGAGGGGGAGAAATACCAAGTTTCTTTCATGTTTAATGTTGGTCAAAGACCATCTATGTCGCTTCTTAATTAGATTAGAATCGTTTATGGTTAAAGTTGCATTGTCTCTGTAGGATCGACCTTGATTCTCCCTTACCATACTACGATGTACCTAGTATTCTTGCTAGTAATATCGACATTAGTGACTTACACGCGATCAAGATTTTTGGCGCCGTTGCCGGGACAATGGCCAATTTTAAAGATAAACGTTTTAATCCTGATTAAGAAGTCGTTTTCTTTTAAATTTATTTTCTTTTGAGTCTTGAGTCGTTCTGGATCAAACCCACACCTGTTACTCTGTCAGAATAAGAGATTTTAGGTCCGGTTTACCGAGGTTCACCTCCGGTTTACCGAGACCCAAAAAAATCGAATTCTGACAGTCCCTGTTATTCTGTGTGTATCTCGGTTGATTTTTAGTTAGTAGGTCCGCAACAGTTGGGATCAACCCCAACTGAAGCGGGAGTTTCTAACCTTTTCTTTGTTTTATTTTGTCTCTTTTCCAGGAAGTATCCGGACACTTCAGAAATTTAGTCAAGCAAAAGCAATTAAGGCCAGACGAGTCAGACACAATGCCTCATACTGTGTTGAACATCAAACCAATCTCTATGTATCCTGGATCAGAAGCCAGAGAGCAATATGAAATTGATAAGAAGCGTGTGGAGGAGGAGACTGAAATGCTTAAACGGGAAGCAGAGGAAAACCTGAAAGAGTACGAGACTTATCGGCCAGGTGCGTTTCCGATTGAGCTAATTGATATATCGTCCGATTACAACTCCGATGATCCGGAGGAGGATCTGGGCACCATGTTCTCAGATTCTGAGGATTACCCGGATTCTGACACTGTAGAAAAGTTAGGAGACCCAGGAACGTTTCGACTCCCAATCTCTATCAATGGTATATTTGTAGGTTTAGGACTTTGTGATTCCGGTTCAAGTTGTAACATTCTTCCTCTATCCCTCTGCCAGAAGATTAAGCTTCCGGTCGTTATGAATCAAACTCGAACTATGCCGTTTGTTGATAGGACCAGAGATGTGCTTGCCAGTCTGCTGAGGAAGTGCACGATAAAGGCAGGAGGGTTCACTTTTCAATTGATTTCACGATTATAGACATACCAGAGGACCCAAGTGCCCCAGTTTGGTTAGGAAGATCTTTCATAGCGACAAGTAGAGCAATCATGGACTTTGATAATGGGGAGATCACTTTAAGATTGAACAATGATGCAGTATCTTTTAAAATCTTAGAGCCTCTAGATAATAGGCCAGAATGTTGCAGGATGACTTATGATTCAGGAAAAGTGGAAATCATGGAGATGGAGAAGGAAGGGCATAGTCAATGAGAGGTTCTAGTAGAAACCTGTGAGCAAGAATTCATGAGATTAATGCTTAGAGAGAGCGAAGAGAAGGACCACAACAAGGCGCTCACGGAAGCTAGTCCTTCCGTATTGCGTAGTGGCGGATTAGAGCTTAAAGTGGAAAGTGTGGAGTTCTTGGGCTTAAAGATTAAATCTCGAAGCAGAGGACGACCTAGCACACGAGCAAAGAGAGAGAGGTGTGCTAGGAAGAGAGCTCAGAAAGTTTCTACGGAAAACCGTGAAAAGGCACTCTTGAAAGGTAATGATCAACAAGAAGGGAAGTGCATGATGGTTAAGACCTTGAAGATGCAAGTTTGGCGAGTTAAGGCCCCAACTTTTTGATTGATTGAAGGTCCAAAGGTAAGTCGAGCTGACGACTTTAAACTCAGAACTATTCTCTTGAACCCTTAGTTAGAATAGGAGTGAATAAAAGTAGTTGGATGAAGGGACGAGTTTTTTTTCATCCTACTGCACCCTTAGGCTTGAAACCGATGGTTGTTGGAAAGGTTTTTTTTAACTCGTTGTGGATTCTAGTGAAGTGGGTTAGGTTTGAGTCGGAGATAGCAACAAAAGGAATAAGAGACTAGTCAATTTCAGGTCAGGATTGAGCAGTGAGTTTAATTAAATTGTGCAGAGAAGGCTGACAGAGAAATCTGGGGAAAAGAATCCCCTGGTAAACCGAGAGCTACCTCCGGGTTACCGAGCTGAGATTTTCAAGTTTCTGAGTGTCTAATTGAAAAGCAGAATTTTTAGAGACACGTGGAGGACACACGTTGCACCAGAAAGCTACCAGATAGCAAAAACCGTCCCATTTTCCCTATTTTCCACCTTTTCATCCTTTCCCACACTCGACCATAACTCCACCTTAATCCCATCATTCACCTCCTCAAATCCCTCACCCTAATTACTCCTCTACCCATTATCCCACCAAATCCTTCCACCTTCCATCATTTCTCCTATTTAAAAATTCTTCCACCACCATTTTTCATCATTCTCATCTACTATCATCTTCTTCAAATCACCAAATTTCTCCATCTATTTCCCTAGTAGAAAATTCAGCCATCATCACCGCCACTATCACCACCATACATCCACCAAACAAACCTTTTTCATTTCATTTCAACAACCCCAAACACCACCTTTTACATCCCTGTTGCTGATTAGTAATGATGCTGCAATAGTGAAGTGCTACAGTTCTTCATTTTCCAGTATCAAAGCACAGTCCCAGAAGAAACCGGGCAAAGTTAACGCCGGTAAATCGGAGGCACCTGCCGGTTTACCGAGGGTAAATTTTCAGGTTCTGCATCATCCTCAGTCCCTGTTATCAACAAGATGGGTCATAAATATAGCCGGATCGCACGTCATCTAAGCGGTCACCAGTTTTTATATGGATATGCCAACCCCTTAATCGACGGGGTTGAGCAATTTGATTCACTTGAGATTTACGAGTCGTTCAGAGGACACTGGAACGGCTGGTCTGTTATCCGTGAGCGCGGAGTGGATTTAGAGGATTGCGGTATGATTTTTCCGAGATCCCTAAAGGTATAGGAAATTTTGGATATGGCAGAGGCACCGGGCCAATTCAACGCTACAGTGGTGCGGGAATTCTATGTTTATCTTTCGCATAACCCAGGAGCCATATTTGCAATGGTCCGTGGTGTTAAGGTTGATTTTTTGATTGGGCGGATCAATGCACATTTTGGGGTTCGCAACCCACCAGTGGGCCCGGACGAGTACACATCCTTGACCAATGTTGAAGATCTTAAGAGGATGCAGATGATAGCTGATTACTTTGGGGTGCAATGGAAGTGCAACCCCATGGGAGCCCCCACCATCTTCCTGGAAAGTGAATTATCTTGGGATCGGAAGATTAATAAACGATTTTTTTGTGCCTGCCTTCTACAGACCAAGCATACGGTCTCTATCACAACGAAGATGGTGGAGTTGATGTTCTATCTGGAGCAGGGCTCTCCAGTCAACATCGGTCTACTGATGCATAGCTGTATACATGAGATTGCAGCTACGTCTGAGTGAGAGGAGTTGCCATATGGGCCGATGATTGACATGTTTGCTTTGGAGGACGAGGTCAAAGTTCTCGTCAGTGATGGTTGGGAAGACCCTGAGCCGATTATCAGTTCACAGTTGGTTCAACGAGTACCGAGACGGGTCGTTTAAAGAGATGAGAGGGAGCGTACTCCGGTCCGCGGGGCACCCTGGACTCAGAGAGCTTTGTTGGAGGAACATTCTAAAGAGATTGTGAGTCTGCATCGCAAAATGGATAGGATTATAGACTTCTTTGGCATTCCTCCATCGACCCCACCACCTAGGACTGCCCCACGTCACGAAGCTTCCTCTTCCGCCGCTGCTGCCTCGAGTTCTGCCCACCTCCTGGTTTTGAGCCTAGAGATGACTGGGAGGATTATTATGAGGAGGACTAGTTTTTATTTCTTTTCATTGTTGTTCTTTTCCATTTTCTTATTTTTATTTTTATTTCATATCTAGTACATGTAGGAGAATTTTATTAATATAATGATTTTACCGGCTTAATTTGTTTGGAGTTATTTATTTTCTCTTTTACTGCTGCGATATTGTTATACGATTTCTTGTCACAATTATTCTTCTTGGTTTGTTTGAGATATTTAGCGCAGATTCTTCAAGGATTACTTCCATGAGCCCGATGATTTATAAGACGATCCAATTCATCTTTGGCTCCACCCTTAACGAAGCTAAGTTCCATTTCATTTTACCTTTTTCATCTTACACATTGGGGACAATGTTTCGCTTAAGTGGGGGGTAAGGAACATCACTTAGCTTCTTAGCATTATATTCTGTGAATTACGTGATTATCTTGATTCTCTTTGATGCACTGTTCACCACCTAGACTTTGATTCATTTCGACAGAACTTCAAAAAAAAATGTGATATCTTTGATCTTTTTGAGTTAATTGACTTCATCTTTGTTCCACGATGTACAAGTAAAAGAATGTGCCCACTTCTGAAGTAGTGACGTATTAAGCGCGTATTCTGTTATGAGCCACCATTTTAAGCACGTATAACTCACTTTCCTTGGTATGTAGTCGATAGCATATTGTTTTGACTAGAGTTGACCCTGGCTTTATCCTGAATGATGTTTCACCAACGCTTATAAAGGCAAAGGAATTTTGGATTCGGTAGTTTATCAAAAGTGAGACCGTGAGGATAGATAAATTTATGAGAGTTCACCCGCCAAGAAAGAGAAGTGCATTGAAATATATACATTTATAATCTCTTTGGCAAAAATTGAGTCGATAGAGTGTAAAACGCATGGCTTTTGCATAGACCGATAAACGTGAGCCTTAGAGTAATACTCGGTTCTCGATCCGCCTTGCCATCTAATTTGAATAATAAAAATCATGTTCGAGACTGGTTAGTTCGACTACGGGTTGAGGGAATGTGAGATTGTCTGCATTACTAAGCGGTTGTGAAAGTTATTGCGCACACATTGGTTCATGGCGTGAATAGTGTTTAATGTGTTACTGATGGATATGAGTGGCATGATCTTGATCTTGACTTTGCGAAGCATAGTTGTTTTTAATTAACTTGTATACTGATCAGAGTGTCTTTTCTTTTTCGCCTTTTTTCTCTGGACGATCAAAAGGTAAGTGAGTGTAGTTGATAACGCCCTAAATAGTACCAATAATTATACCCTTATTCACCCCGAATTATGCCCAAGAGATGATAGATAGGCTCGTTAATATAGGAAATATGTGTTAAATGCTATGTGTATGTTTCTGGGATCGTAATTCTGCATCTGTATTATTTTCCCGAAGATTTGGTACTGTTTTGTCTCGTTTTGTCTGTTTTATAGGATGTACCGAATCTGGAGCATGGAAGAATGGATCTAGACTAAAAGAAGCATGTTGGGCCAAGTAAAAGAAGTCCAAGAAGAGATCTGGTGAAGAAAAAGAAAGAAAGTCAGCCCGGTTTACCGAGGGCTAGGTCCGGTAAACCGAGGGCCTTGAGGAACACGAAATCGATTCTGCCGCGTCTACTAGGTCGGTTAGGGTTTTTAAGAGTCATAAGTCGGCTGTTGTATCTATATAAAGCCGCATATACTGATTATTACATAAGTTCGAGAAGCACAAAAATATATATTCAATATACATTATATAATTTGATGAAATAAAGTTATTCCAAGCTTTTGAGGAGTTATTTCTGGTTTTCTTCACTTCTCTACCATCTCTAGCTTGAGTAGATCGAGCTAGATCTCCATTGTTGAAGGTATGAAGCTTTGAACGTTCCTTTTTGTCTTCAATATAGTAGATATGTTCGTATTTATGTGTTTTAGTTAATCTGCATGTTTAACGACCCCATGATTTACTTAGATTAATCGTATTTGAGCAATGTAGATTTAGAATTAAGAAAAGCCGCCCCCGGTAAACCTGCGGTCTATACCGGTTTACCGAGGCTAAATTTAGGAAACTTAATCTGGAGGATTCACTACAGCTACGTTGATCGACAGGTTTAATTAGCAGTAGGTTAAATCTGGCCAATCTACTTATTGTAATCGTAAAATTAACATGAAATACGAATAGTGAAGTGTTAGTTTGGACATAGTCTTGATGGACCCTAGGAACGTGCTGATCAGCATCGACAGCTGTCTAGGCGGGTTAGCGGTATGAGTTAGCGCTCGATATCAGCAATTCAAGTTCTTTATGCGTATGGGCTATTACGGACCAATTAAGGAGGGTAGCTTGCGTATAGATTGTCTACTACCATGGTCGGAGTAGATAGGGTTAGGAGCTGCACCCGTAGCTTAAAACTAAACTAAAAGCTCGCTCGATTAATTTAAGGAAATTATGTGGGGAAGTAAATATAAAGATTGACTAATCCAAGTTAGTAGATTGGTGAGAAGAGGGAGAAAAAAAACCAAGTTTATTTCATGTTTATTGTTGGTCAAAGACCATTTGTGTCGCTTCTTAATTAGATTAGAATCGTTTATGGTTAAGGTTGCATTGTCTATGTGGGATTGACCTTGATTTGCCCTTACTATACTACGTTGTACCTAGTATTCTTGCTAGTAATATCGACGTTAGTGACTTACACGCGATCATCAACCCCTTTCATTAAGGGCTGAACAAGAATAAGACTAGGATTATCATGATTATTCCCAGAATTTGCTGGATTAGCAGCTGCCATTTCTGAGTACACTATCAAGATGAGAACCAGAAATCTTGGAGAAAAAAAAACAAACGAACTAGAACGAATACGAAGCTAGATGAACTCTCACAGCTGGAAACGCGAATCACTTTGATATCATGTTAAAAATCAAATAAGAACGAACTGGAATTACAAAGAACTAACACTTGAAGATGATGAAGTTCATCTTCTTGAATTTGAATGTATAAAAGGCAGGAAACTCAAAACTCGAATTGACAATTAGCTAATACAAACTGTAATTCAGCTTTCTAATTGACTAACTACACACTTGATTTCACTTTATATAAGAATAGGAGCTGCAATCTATTACAACCGACTTGAGGTAGTTATAACCACCTTCTTCACCAAGGTGTTTGATGAAATGTCCATGTGGGCGAAAATCCATCTTCTTATAGATGTTTAGGCTTCAACATCCTTATACTTTTCGGTAGATCATGTTAGTATCATAATTAGTGTCTTTCATGTATGTCATGGAAAAATAACTTACACGCTTGACCTTAAAACGTACCTTTGTCTTTTTTTATTTATAAAAGATATTACTGATATATGAATAATATTCATACTAATGTACTTAAATAAAACTATCCATCATATATCAAAATCACCACTTTATTTCTCATTAATAACTGCTAGATTAACTTAAAATTAGCAACATCAATAGAATAACTTTACAAAAGCCAAAAAGGACATAATTAACAGAAGTCGTCGAGCAAAAGGAGGACACAATCAACTAAAGTCATTGAAGTCATCGAGTAAAGGACATAATCAACCGAAGTCATCAAGTAAAGGACATAATCAACCGAAGGATATATTCTTTTACCCATTTTTTTCCTCAAAGGGTTCCTAAATCTTCTCGACGGGAGCGGAACCTTATACAGGCTTCGGACCACAGGGATGGTCATATTGAGACATCGGAGGAGGGTGTTGAAGATATTGTCCTCGGTTATTTTCAAGGAATTTTCACAAGTTCTAGACTCTGCTTGCCAGATATCAGCGGTCTTGAGTTTTCCTGCATCTCTGAGGCGGACGTAGCTAGTCTTTCATAGCTTTTCGAGGAAGAGGAAGTCGTGCGAGCACTCGCTCAATTACCAGGTTGCAAATCGTGTGGTCCTGATGGTATGCATGTTATTTGTTACAGAAATGTTGACAAACTATTGGTTCCTCTGTCATGCATGTTATTATGGAGGTTTTGAATGGAGACGGTAACATTGATGCAATTAATGAGACTATCATTGCTTTACTCTCTGATGAGAGATAAATTTATGATCGTTTTTATGATATTTCGCCCCATTTCTGATACCATTTTGAGCATTATTATATCAAATCAAGTCATAAATACTAAGTTTTATCTAAATATGTAAGTAGTAGTTATTATATAAATTATCATATTTTTATAAGTTTTTATTAGTTTTGTACCGGTTTAGTAACCGGAGTGTCGTGTCGGATTTACGTTTGGTATTTTGGTGGTTCATTGCAGGATTATATATTGACCAAGATTCCATGTAACGACACGTTTTGGTCCTAAAAACATATCTTTTGAGGTTAGAAGAAGATGCCACAAGTTTACAAGTTCAACGGAGCAAATTTTCTAAGTACTTAAATCGTTACATATTTTTGACGGAGATTTGACCCAGCTTAGAGGCATTTTCAGGGGATGACTTCTTCATGAAAGTGGTAGATTATTCAACGAGCTTTCCAATGCCGCTGAAATCATGTCATTTGGAGTTCGGGAACTCAAGTTATGGCCAAGTGGCCAATCGATTCGGATTAGTAGAAATCCCGTAAAAGACTCGACATTTGAATGGCTCATCAAAACGACATTTTCTGAAGAAGTTTCCTTAATGAAAGTTGTATATCTTCAAGAAAGCTTTCCAATGGATTTTGAATCAAGTCAATCGGACTTCTACAACTTAAATGGTGGTCAAGTGGCTAATTGATTCAATTTCGTAAAAATCCCGCAAAACGTTCGGAGTATGAATTTGCTTATCAAGACGGCGTTTTCTGGAGAAGAGTCCTTCATGAAAGTTGAAGAGTTTTCCGAGATCTTAATTTTGACGTTTGAATCATAATTTTTGGAGGTCTACAACTTAAGATATGAATTTTAGAAGTTTAATGTATAATTATATACATACGCACGTTCAAGCACATGCATTCGAAATGATTAGCAATGATGATTAGGACCGGTCCGGCTCATTCAAGACCGGTCCGGCCCCTCAAATTTGCCTATATAAGCACAGCTTCAGGATCAAAATAAAATGCCCCTTCTTTCCCTCTTTCTCGTTCCTTTCTTCTTTTTTTTTTTTTTGCATACACTTTGTGTATATATATATATATATATATATATATATATATATATATATATATATATATATATATATATATATATACACACACATCGTCCCTAAAATATATATATACGTCCGTATATATATAGTTCATCTATCTTCTTTTATTTTATTTTCTAAGTAGTATATACATATATATGTCGATGTATGTATGTATATATGTTTTTCACATATATAAATAAAATGGTTATAATATCGTTGTAATGGCGGAATAATTATCGAAGATTGTTGATTTGAAGCTTTGGCATGTTAGATCCGTGGAAACGAATTTGATTCGATAGTCATAACTTAGGTAATATATTCTAAAATTGTTATGTTTATTATTTCTATTTCTATTTATATATGATATTAAACTAAAAATATATCTAGCCAAGATATGAATCGAATTAGTTAATCTTTTGGTAAAATGAATGATCGATCGACTGGTAATAATGATTAAAATCAATTATGATGAATCTCTTTCTTTCTGCGCTTAATGAAACGTTAAAATTGAAAGACCGGAGGGTAAAATTGGCCGTGTGAATAACGTGATAACGGAATCCGATTTCCTACCCGGGGGTAGATTTGTTTTGGGAGAAATGAATCTTATTATAATTTGTACTCGAGATCGTAATAATGTTAAATCATCAGTTTAATTGAAACTTAAACCGGAAAGTTGAATCGTCCGGCTTTGACAACCGGAGCCTTTAAAATAAAATTGACCGTTTGATTGAACGGGAATGACTCTTTTATCTAAAGGTAGATTTGTACTCGGGACACATTCGGAAAAACGTGTGATTGTGGATTGTGGACCTTGGATGATGCAATGGACATATGACAATTTCATACGCCGCTCGTGTGAGGAGGTTATTGTCAAAGCAGAAAGACACCGATTCATATATAATTTACACTTGAATAAAGGAAGATGCATCTCATTTATTTCTACTAAAAAGAGATTGTAATTGAAGAATATAATTCTTGCTAGATCCAAAATATATATTATATTAGTATTTATTTGTTTTATTTTTCTGTTTTACTAACATCTAACTCTAACATTACTAACCAATCTAACTCGATATAATCTGTCTAACCCGAGGAAAAATGATAAACCTGCGACTTCTTAGATCGAGTTAATAATATTTTCTGGTGTTTAACCCCACTTAAAAGAATTACCATGTTTTCCCTGAGGAATACGACTGACTCACCGTGACTAAGACTACACTGATTTGGCCATGACATCGCCTTAGGTTAGGATCTCAGATAGCGCTGGTAATGTCCGTCGCCTTTCTGCGCCAGTTTAGAGAGTTAGGTTTAGGTCTGTCACTCTCGAAGGTTAATAATCCCATTCACATGTCGGAATTCCGCCCTATTAGTTTTTGGGGCAATACAGAGGACCGTAAAAAGATACATTGGAAGAAGTTGGACCAGTGTACCATGCCTAAGGATTTGGGGGGCTTGGTTTTCATGATCTTAACTGCTTCAATCTCTCTCTTCTTGCTAAACAGGTGTGGCGTGTGCTTAAGTTTCCTATGTCCCTATTAAGTAGAGTCTTGCGAGCGAAATACTTTGATGGTGGGAATATACTCGACGCGACAACTGGGTCAAGTCCATCCTTTTATGGCGCAGCCTCTTGGAAGGTAGGGATCTCCTGATGTGAGGGCTACGTTGGCGGGTGGGCGATGGTTCGCTTATTTAGGTTTATTCATATGCTTGGTATTCCTCTCTCCATGGGGAATCATCGACATGATATCATGAATTTAGGATAACTCAAACTCCAAACTCCCCTGAAACTCCAACGTAAATTAATGCACTAATTGACCTCTCTATTTTTTCCGTTTAATATTCAAACTCTTTGAATTCTCTTCAATTCTACCACGAAACGATAGACTCGATCTGTCCCTGATTTTGCTCAACTAATTAATTAATAATTAATTCACCAAACGGAAACGGGTTGGCTGCCGGAGAAACTAAGTTGGCGATGGATCTGCTCGGCGAAGATGATGTAAATGTTTTTCAGATCCTATTGAGATTGCCGGTGCGATCGTTGCTCCGATTCAGATGCGTTTGTAAAGAGTGGTGTGAGTTGATAGACAGTTGTGTTTTCAAGGACAAGTATCTCGCTCTCCGACGTGCCATGCCCGTGGATGATCAATTATTCGTCTTAAAGACTAGCGATGTTCCTCACGAGGACATGGACCGCGGTATTTTTTCTGTTTCTGTAACTTGTTGGTATGGTGATTACCAATCCCTTGCCCTTTATGTTTTGGCTCCATCATCGTCGTCGTGGTGTAATGATTTCGAGATATCAGGTATTTACTCTGTTCTGACTAGGATCATCAATCATGTTGATGGCATAGTTTGTTTTATTGATAATGGAGATAATTGGCTCTCGACAGTGAAGAAAAAAAATAAAAAAAATTGGCTCGATATAACTCTAGTGAATCCTGCTCTTCGAGAAATCAGAAAACTCCCTATCCCCGTGTTTGATCTTCTTGGTGGAATATTTAAACGCCACGTACAAGGGGTCGGATTTGGATATGATGATTCTAGTAACGAGTATAAAGTGGTTGCAATAGTAACAGTTTTTGAAGAAGAAGATGACTATGTATCTCCGTATAAACACATAGGGATAGTGTACCATCTAAGCACAAATTGTTGGAAAATGTTGGGTGACATGTCTGAATTCGTGTCCCAGCCTTTTGTATGTTTTCCTTATAAAGAGTCTGTCTTCTCCCATGGATCCCTCCATTGGTGCATGCAGTCTGATGATGAGCCTGAAACTAAATATCGGATACTTGCTTTCGACGTGACTAATGAGTCATTCCGAGAGATCCCGTTTCCTCATGGCTATAGATATTATGCTCCTTATGAGCACGATGCCACGTTTCCCCATCTTTTTGCGGTTGACAAATCCACCGTTGCCTTGGTGGCTTCTACAAATGAGTTCTGTGATGTACAAATACTAGAAGTATGGGTGATGAAAGAATACGGAGACGGTGATTCTTGGACTAAACAGTATTCAATAACCAATTTACCAGGGTTCATTGAAGCATTATGCTTTTGGAGAAAAGACAAAATTCTCCTTGAATCACAAGGTTCGGAATTGATTTGTTATGATCTATTCAAAGGGCAACTTGTGGATGAACCTAGTTCTATGTCGGGGATACCGAGACAAGGATTACATCTTGTAAATGGCCATGAAAGTTTTGTTTCCGTTATGCAAGTTTAACAAGACAATTAATGGATTGCTTTTCTTTTACAGTCCAATTTCTCTCCATCGTTGTAGTTTATTTAAGTGTACATTTCTTTCTTCCTATGACATTTTTATCTGGCAATTGAACTATACAATGATATAAATATTGATGCGCATTTCTGGCCACTGGCCATGAATGGTAAAACAAATATATTGCATCACCCAGAGCCGTCCCTGAGGGCAGGCCAATAAGGCCGCGACCTAGGACCCACGCCAAAAGCTGAAATTTTAGGGCCCGTCGTTCTTATGTAATAGAAGTATTATTTAGGTCAAATTCTTTTTTACTCAAGCTAGAAAACCAGTAAGACTTAAATTTATAGCCGAATTCAGTGAAAGAAAGTCTAATTTACATTTTTTGTAACGCTCATCAACATAGCATAGCCCAAAAATAGTTGACATATTATTTTCTTCACGGGGTTAAGGGTCCTAAATTTTTTTGGCCTAGGGTCTCCGATTACACAGGGACGGCCCTGGCATCACCATTACATGGTTGGCTTGGTGAGTCTGTGCAATAGCCCGGAGGCTATAACCGTGCTAATGTATAGCCATAACCATAACCGTATGTCGGAAGTAGTAGGATAATAAACAAAACAAAAAAAAACATAAAATTGGAAAGAATCCTGTTTGTTGTTGATGCATTTTGACAAATGTTTGTATTTCTGAGAGATAATGAATGAGGAATATATATGGAATCCTGTTCGTTCTCACCAGTATTTGATGCTTTGATCCTATATATATATATAGATGGTGTTAATTAGTTGGGGATTAAATAGGTAAGGTGTTGGATTTTCGTGACAAACCAACTAATTGTTGAAAACTAATTTGAGTTAAAGGCCCAAAGCAACACAGAACAGAAAAGAAAGGTCGCTAGAAAGAGAACAAACAACAACAATAATAATAACAATGTGTTAAAAATAATATGGAGTCGAGATTAGAAAAACGCTGAGTCGAAACACGATGTCGCGTTATCGAGTAAAATGCCTCTGCACATAAAATTAATGATGATAGTGCATTTTTCTCTCAAGATTCGACGATCCGTTAATTGGTATTTTCCTATGCAATGAAAAGGACCCGAACCACGTATATTACTCAATGATCAAAGTATAAACGATTAGTGTAAGAATAGTGTATTGTGAAAAGCAATTGCAGAGAGAAGTTTGTTGGTATTTTTCATGTTATTTTAACGTATATTTTTTTTGCTTTTCATATCATATTGGAGTTTAACACACAGACACAGCTTCTACAACGTTGGAAATGATCTAATGCTCTTATGGACCTTTCATCAAACACCTTTCCTACAAGTTAGTTAATTGTCGGTTATTAAGTTGTTAGAGTAGGTAAAAGCGGTTACCACTGTTCATTGTAGCTGGTTTTCACTCCTATATATCCTACAAGGATATAGGAGGGATATTTTATCAAATTATTAGTGAATCAAAAGTACAATTTTGTTGTAATTCTCAGTTTTTTTTCTTCTCAGTTTGCTATATTTTCCTTCAACATTGATGTATTTTCCTCTCATGAATGAAGTTCTTCTTCTTACTTCCGTTTCTTTCTGTTTCGAATTCACTAATTCAGTGAATTCTACTTGGTATCAGAGCAATTTCTTGCTCATCCGCTGTGATTCTGTGCTCTTTCGTCAAGAATTGCAGCTTTCTTTTGAAGTTCTTGTTATTGGAAGACTCCTGGAGGGGATTTTTTTGCTGATTTGCTTATTCCTGCTCGTTTTAGTTGGAGTTTGCATGGATTCTACACTTCAAAATCAAGGCATTTTGCTAGGTAATCCTCTGTATTTGCATCCTAACTAAAATCCAACCTTAGTGTTGGTACAACCTTTGCTTAACAATAAAAACTATCATCCTTGGAGCCATTCTATGAAGATGGCATTGATAAACAATAACAATATATATTTCATAGATGGGACTATTACTCCTCCTGCATTTAACTCTCCAGAATTTCAAGTTTGGTTGCAGTGCAACACTTTTGTAAAAACCTGGATCTTGAATTCTATCATGCCCTCAATTGCTCAAAGTGTTATGTACAAAGAAACATCCAGGCAAATATGGTTAGATTTGCAGGCGAGATTTTCTAGGTTAGATGTGTTTCGTTTGGGGGATTTACTAAAGCAGGTACATGCCCTTAACACAAGGGGATATGGACATTACAAGTTATTTCACCAGACTGAAAACTTTATGGGATGAAATTGCAATAAAAAAACTTGTTCCTACTTGTTCTTGCACACCTAGATGTCACTGTGATGTTATCAAGATTTTCACTGGTTATGCAGAAACGGAGAAAGTTGTAAAGTCCTTGAGAGGTTTAAATTCTGAATTTTCTCATGTATTGACACAAGCTCAGTTAATGGTGCATGTACTAGACTTAGACACTGTTTTTGCTATGGCTTTGAAGTTGGAAGATCAGAAAGATACTGATAATAGGATTCCAGAGGCAACAGTTCTGTATAATAGAGCTTATCCTTCTAATGTTGCCCCTACTGGTCCTGTAAATACTCAGCAATCTGGTTATCAGTTTTATAATAACAAGTCAGCATGTGGTAATCCATCCGATTTCAAGAAGAATACTGGTAGTACACAAACTGGTAAGAAGGTGCAGTGCACATTTTGTGGTTTTACAGGACACACAGTGGACATATGCTACAAGAAGCATGGGTATCCACCAGGTTGGAAGCCTAAAAGTAGGGTGAACATGGCAGATGTAGTCACAGAAGACCAGGGTATCAATCTTTCTAGTTTTGTGCCCAAACACAAGAGTTTGACAATTATACCTTGAGCAGATCTCAGTTTCAACAACTAATGAGGCTCATGGATGGTCAGAAGCCTGAACCCTATGAGCATATGGCTAACCAAGCCACGTTGCTGTCCACAAACTTTACTCCTACTTGGATTGTGCACTCTGGTGCTACTGATCATATAGTCAGTAATGTGCACAGTCTACAATCTTCAAAGCCTGTGCATAATATGTATGTAGGGCTACCAAATGATTCTAGTGTTTCAGTTACACACATAGGCACAGTTCACATCAATGATAAATTAGTACTAATAGATGTTTTGTGCATTCCAATTTTTAATTACAATCTTATTTCCTTGACTAAACTGACTGCTAATCCTGATTCGTCTGTTATATTTGACCTTAATGCTTGTCTGATCCAGGACAAGAAGCTTGGGATTCATACTGGATCAGCTAGAAAATCTAAAGGGCTATATGTTTTGGATACTGCTCAGTATAGTTCTACTCAGTCTGCTTTTGTTAATCATGTTTCTTTAGTTGATACTCAGTCTAGTATTACAAATGAACAAATCTGGCATTACAGACTTGATCATTTGTCCAGTAAAAGACTGTTAGATTTGAGTTGTATTGATTCTTATTGTATGCATAATCGAACAGTTTGTCATATCTGTCAATTAGCCAAACAAAAAAGAAATCCTTTTTCCATTAAGTCAATCTTTTGTTCAAAAATGCGTTTGATCTTCTACATTTTGATATATGGGGGCCATACAAACAGAGAACTGTCCATGGTCACTCTTATTTTCTCACTATAGTTGATGATTACACCAGATTTACCTGGATTTATTTGTTGAAAGCTAAGTCTGAGGTTAGACAACTTGTACAATCCTTTGTTCAGTATGCATTTGTTCATTTTGATAAGCATGTTAAAATTATCATGTTAGATAATGGTACTGAGTTTAATATGGCTGAGTATTACGCTGAAAAGGAATAAAACATCAAACATCTTGTGTGGACACTCCTCAACAAAATGGAATAGTAGAAAGGAAACACCAGCACATTATGAATGTTGCTAAAGCCCTAAAGTTTCAATCTAACTTGCCATTAACATATTGGGGCTACTTTGTTATGCATGCCATTTTCCTGATCAATCTTATCCCCCCACCAGTGATTAGAAATAACACACCTTACCACTTGTCATATGGTAAACAATTTGATTATTCTGAAATTAAAGTTTTTGGTTCTCTTGTATATGCTTGTACACCATCACATACTAGAACAAAGTTTGATCCTAGATCAAGAAAGTGTGTTTATCTTGGGGTGCCTAAGTTCACCAAAAGACACATTCTGCTAGACACACAAGATAGGGACATCTTTGTATCTAAGGATGTGAGATTTTATGAAACATATTTCCTTTACATCTTAGAAATGCATATACACAACAATGTTCCTCTGCCAGTTCCATATGACACTGCCACATCATCGTGCAAAAACTGAGGATGTGCATGACATTCCAGATGCTCCTGCTCACCATCCTCCTAATGAGACAAGGAGGTCAAACAGACAAAGACAAACACCTACATACCTTAAGGAATATGTTGTCTCTAACAGGAGGTCTCCACATTTTGTTAATAATGTGGTCATCAATGACAACATAACAAACAATTATCAAAAGTTAGTATGTGTAGCAGACAGCATTCAAGAACCTAAAACCTATAATCAGGCCATTAAGCATGAGTGCTGGAAAGAAGCTATGAAAAAGAGTTGGATGCTTTGCAGGCAACAAAAACATGGGAAATTTTCATTTTGCCACCTGGAAAGTCTACTATTGGCAGTAAGTGGGTGTATAAGGTTAAATATCATGCAGATGGCTCTATAGAAAGGTATAAGGCTAGATTAGTAGCCAATGGATACACACAAACCTATGATATTGATTATCAAGAAACATTCTCTCATGTGGCTAAGGTTACAACTATAAGAACCTTATCAAAATTGGCACATCCATCAAATGGATGTCAATAATGCTTTCCTTAATGGTGAGTTAGATGAGGAAGTCTACATGGACCTGCCCCTTGGATTTCAAGCAGACAAACCAAATCAGGTTTGCAAGCTCGCCAAGTCATTATATGGACTAAAGCAGGCTAGTAGGCAGTGGAATTCCAAATTGACTGAAGCATTGATAGCAATGGGATTTATTCCATCAGCTCATGATCATAGTTTATTTACAAGGGGAGCAGGCAAAGATTTCATAGCACTTCTTGTTTATGTGGATGACATAATAGCCACCAGTTCATCTATGACACCAATTGATGAAGTTAAGCAAGTCTTGTATAAGAAGTTTCTGATCAATGATATTAGAAATCTCAGATATTTTCTAGGGGTGGAAGTTGCCAGGTCTGATAAGGGCATCTACATCAATCAAAGGAAATACACATTGAATCTGTTAGAAGAATATGGTTTTCTAGAAACAAAACCTGTCAGCACACCAATGCATTCAAACCAGAAATTAATCATTGGTGATTCTGAACTCTTAGCAGACAATACACTCTACAGAACAATTGGAAAGCTGGTCTACCTATCTTTTATTAGGCCTGACATAGCATGTGTTGTCCAGCAACTTAGTCAGTTTCTATCTCATCTCATAGTGAACCATATGCAGGCAGCACATAGAGTTTTGAGGTACTTGAAAAGCAATCCTGGCCAAGGCATTCTTTTTGAAGCTCATAATGATTTGACACTCAAATGATACACAGACTCAGATTGGGCAGGTTGTGAGGATTCTACATGTGAATTGCAGTGGCTAGTTTACATCATGAAAGACCTACAGATACCTGTTTCACTACCTATTTTGCTGTTTTGTGACAGTGCTAGTGCCATACACAGCCAAAAATCCCATTTTCCATGAAAGGACAAAACACATTGAAAGTGATTGCCACATCACAAGAGCCAAGGTTCAGACAGGATTCTTGAAGCTAATGCATGTCAGAACTATAAACCAGCTTGCAGATATTCTGACAAAACCATTAGATACTCCAATTTTCACTTATTTGCTGTCAAAACTGGGCACTTACTCAGTTTCCACACCATCCAATTACTAAGTTCAGGGGACTCAGCATCAGTTTGTTCAGCATCAGTTTGATCATTAACTTCTCAGCATCAGTTCAACATCAGTATTAGCATCAATTTGATCAATAGCTTCTACAATGTTGGAAATGATCAAGCGTAAGTTTCAAACTACTTTCAGCTTGAGAGGGGGTATTGGAGTTTAACACACAGCTTCTACAATGTTGGAAATGATCAAGTGCTCTTATGGACCTTTCATCAAACACCTTTCCTAGAAGTTAGTTAATAGTCGGTTATTAAGTTGTTAGAGTAGGTAAAAGCAGTAACTAGTGTTCATTGTAGTTGGTTTTCACTCCTATATATACTACACGGATATAGGAGGGATATTTTATCAGATTATTAGTGAATCAAAAGTACAATTATGTTGTAATTCTCAATTTTTTTTTCAGTTTGTTATATATTCCTTCAACATTGATGTATTTTCCTCTCATGAATGAAGTTCTTCTTCTTCCTTCTGTTTCTTTCTGTTTCTAATTCACTGATTCAGTGAATTCTACATATAAAAAGTGATAAAATGACCCCAATCACCTACTATCTATAATAAGATCCAAAGCAACCACCGCTATCCCGTCTTACTAATTTATAGGAGACAATATGTTGGGCACATATGATATGTTCGCACACAATATACTGATTAAAATATAAGGGGTACCGTTTTCTAATTAAATGTATATCTTAAAAATAACATATAAGTTTTACAATCATCAACACATATATAATTCCAACACTAATGGCCTACCATCACAATACCGCTTCAATAAATGAGAGTTTTCGGTCGAACCGTGCATTGGGTGCACGAAAGTGGTAGGTAAAGTGAAATTTTAAAATACAACCGTTGTAGGAAGGTTATACCAAGTGGCATACATTACAACCACTCATTTCTAACCTCTCACACACGATAAAAGTGTATTATGTGAAAGAGAGTAAAAATGAGAGGCTCTAATGTATGCCACTTGGTATAACCTTCCTACAACCGTTGCAACATAAAATCTCTCGGTAGGTAAATCATCTATATAGCATGGAGGTGTGTAATCATCTATTTAAGTAATTATAAGAACATAATTTGTTTTTATGTCATTAAATTTGTTTTCATTAAATTATAACTTCTTTTTTTTTTTTACTTTTTCTATGAATCATAAAGGACTTTCTGGTTTAAATTAAAAAAAAAATATTTATCATCACCATAAATTTTCTGCACCATTTTTGTTTTTCATTGCTTCAATCTAACCCAAAAAAATAAATAAATAAATAAATAAGTACTGAAACGAAAAAGGGTTGGAGAAGAAAAGAGAAAAGAGAAAAGAGAAAAGAGAAAAGAGAAAAGTGTGAATGAGTGATTTTTGCTAGTGTCGATGCTTAAAGCATTACTCCGGTTTACTGTACATATTTGTTTCAAAATAATTATTTTATTTCAAAATAACTGATAAAATTATCAAATTTTTTTTAGATATTCATCTATAAGGACTAATTTGAATACTTAATAAGCAGTTAGGACACTAAGAAATCTTATTTGTTTATAAGGACACAAAATGAGTAACTAGACAAAACAATTTTTTTTTTCCTTTCTTTTTCGTGGAGCTAAAAAAAATTATTTATTTTCTGGAAGTGAATTTTTTTAAAATTTTTCTGGGCGGGCTTTTTTTTTCATTTTTATGGGTGCGTTTTTTTTCTTCTGGACGTGATTTTTTTTAACGCTGAAGAGACTTCGCGGTGTCTCTTCATCACGGTATTTCTGCATCACGATGTCTCTGCATCGGGGGTGTCTCTGCATCGGGGGTGGTCACTGCATAGAGGTGTCACTTCATCGCGGTGTCTCTGCAACGCGGTGTCTCTGCATCGCGGTGTCTCTGCAATGCGGTGTCAGTGCATCGCGGTGTCACTTCATCACGGTGTCTCTGCATTGCGGTGTCACTTCATCGCGGTGTCTCTGCATCGCAGTGTCTCTGCATTGCGGTGTCACTTCATCGCGGTGTCTCTGCATCGTCAAATGTTATAACAAGCGATGTCTCTACAATGCGGTGTCACTTCATCGTGGTGTCTCTGCAATGCGGTGTCAATTCATTACGGTGTCTCTTAATCGCGATGTCACTGCATCACGGTGTCATTTCATCTAGGTGTCTCTGCATCGCGGTGTCTCTGCTTCGCGGTGTCACTTCATCGCCGTGTCTCTTCATCTCGGTGTCACTTCATCGCCGTGTCTCTGCAATACGGTGTCATTTCATCGCGGTGTCTCTGCATCGCGGTTTCTCTTCATCGCGATGTATCTGCATCGCGGTGTCTCTTCATCACGATGTCTGTGCATCGCGGTGTCTCTTCGTCGCGATTCCTTTGCATCATGGTGTCTCTGCATGGTCAAATGCCATAACATCGTGGTGTCTCTTCATCACGATGTATGTGCATCGCGGTGTCTCTTCGTCGCGATGTCTCTGCATCATAGTGTCTCTGCATGGTCAAATGCCATAACATCGCGATGTCTCTGCATCGCAGTGTCTCTGCAATGCGGTGTCACTTCATCGTGGTGTCTCTGCATCGCGGTGTTACTTCATCGCGATGTCTCTGCATCGCGGTGTCTTTACATCGTCACATGTCACTAAATCGTAATGGTCACTGCATCTCGATGGTCCCTACATTGCAGTGGTCCTTACATCGCGGTGGTCAATGTATCGGGGGTGGTCACTGCATCACGGTGGTCGTTGCATCGCGGTGGCCATTGCATCGCGGTGTCCTTTAAACGCGGTGTCTCTGCTCGCGGTGTCACTTCATCGCGGTGTCTCTACAATACAGTGTCACTTTATCACGATGTATCTGCATCACGGTGTCACTTTATCATGATGTTTCTGCATCGTGGTGTCTCTGCATCGTCAAATGTCATAACATCCTGATGTCTATGCATCGCGGTGTCAATGCATCTGGGATGGTCACTGCATGGCGGTGGTCAATGCATCGTGGTGGTCACTGCATCGGGATGATCACTACATAGCGGTGGTCAATGCAGCGCGGTGGTCAATACATCGCGGTGGTCAATGCATCGGGGATGGTCACTGGATCGTGGTGGTCAATGCATCGTGGTGGTCAATGTATCAGAGTGGTCACTGCATCGGGATGGTCAATATATCCCGGTGGTCGACGAAAAAAAAACTGTTAGCATCCAGAAAAAAAAGGAAAAGAAAAAATCAAACGTCTAGAAAAATGGAATAAAAAAACAAATATATAACCAAAACAACAAATGTCTCGTGTATATTTGGAGAACCGGCTGCACATTGGTCAAGAGCTTACCAGAGGACTTGGAGTAGGTGGGAACCCTGATATTGGTATGAATGCTGCCAAAGAAAGCAAAGTGGCCGTTGAGGAAGCGATTTATGGCGCAGAAGGTTTTTGTAACTGTAAGCTATGTTCACTCGACCAAATTATTTCAGGATAAACAGTTATTCTGTTAGAATGCAGTTTTTTTTATGGTTAATTTTTTTTTGTTCTTCGGTGCCTCTTTTATATATATATATATATATATATATATATATATATATATATTCATTGGGTAGTTTAGTCCATGTATTAATAAAATGTCCTTATAACCAAATAAGATTCCTTAGTGTCATATTTGCCTAATTAAGTTTAAAATGTTTAATATGTGTTCTTTTGGACATTTGCCCTTTCTTTATTTTCCATTTTATGCGAGGGAGTATTATTTTCAATACCATTTTTTTTTTGGTAAAAACCAGATCTTCATTAAGCATTATGCAAAAAAAATATGTACAACACACGCCTCGAAAACACATGTTCACACCTATATAACTCACAAAAACACGATGTATCTTTATACAAACTGGGTCTAGTGGGGGAAGTAGCGTCGGGATCTAGCGGAACGGATGTGGTGTGGCGCCTTCTGGAAGCTTGACTTCGCTGGGGAGAGCTCCGGAGTTTAAGGGTTACTTTATATTTCTCCTGGACAGGTTGTCACCAAAAGAATTAGCAGAGGTTGTGTGGGTGATGTGTCACATTTGAAAGAGCGCGATGCAATGCGATCTACGATAATTAGACGGTGTATGTATCTCGTGTTTGTTCTTCGGCACTTAGTGCAGCAAGGGAGTTCAAACAGGCCACTCAGACGCTTAATGGAGCCCAACAACATAATACAAAGGCCCACTGGGCAAAGCCTCCATATGGAACGATTAAGTGCAATGTTGATGCCTCTGCTATGCCACATGCGTCAGGGATAGGCCTTATATTTTGGGACGATCAAGGATCTATCTTGGCGGCCTATTCCTTTCGCATCGACCCAGGAATTGAGATCCTGATGCTAGATCTGAGAGCAATCCTTATGGCTTTGGTGGAGGGCCGGAGATTGGGGTTATCTACTTTGCTGGTGGAGAGCGACAACTTGATTTGTGTTCCGCGATCAACCTGTTAGGAGGACGATTTCTCTTCTTTTGGTAGCTTGTTGCAGGATTGTCAATTGGAGGCGACTGCTTTTTCTTCGATTCGATTTTCTTTCGTTAAACATACTGGTAATGTACCGACTCATTTGTTGGCTCGACTAGGAGTCGACTCGATAGGTGTCATTGAATGGGGAGCACAACCCCCGAATAATGTAATTACCGTTGCTTTAGCGGATTTGGTTGATTAATAAAATTCGTTGGTCTCTCAAAAAAAATATCTATAAAAATGGATTTTGACCCACTCCAAATCTGGTTGTACCTGTTTCCAAATCCGGTTGTACCCGGGTCAAAATCAATAAAAATTGATTTTTTTTTTATAGATATTAATCATAACACCGGTTGCCATATATAGATATATAATAATAAAATAAAAAATAAAACAAATCATAATCTAATATAAATTAATGATATCCGGTATACATAATACTATATATGAAAATCGGTATCGCCCGACCGACCATCCGGTATCACCAGATCAACCAATCGGTCGTGCCTGATCGACCAACCGACAGGTGTTGGTTTACTTAAATAATTATACTAATCAATATTTTTATATATGATACTACGACACGATGTCGACACATGAACGAAAATAAATTATTTTATAATTTCAAATATTTGCAGAGAAATGTTTAAGGACAAGATAAGTTGCATACGAATTGCGATGAAAAATGATTTTCAACTTAAATTATAATTTCAAATTTTTGCAGAGAAATGTTTAAACTTATCACTATTCACAAAAAAAATTTGTTTATCACCGTTTGATGTGTCGTGTATTTCAATTTTGAATTTAAATATATTACCGTATTCATGTTGTGTAATACAATATGTCTCTATTTGTATCCGTATTTTATAGGATTTGATTTTTTTTTTTCCAGTTACGAACACACAACCATTAATACGACCCTAACAGGGTTCGAAGTCTAGTGTCTCTCCACTGTATATTATTTGATTAATAAAAAACAATATATAAATCAAACTTTATCTTATAAAAAAATAATAAACTTACCTAAAATCAAAAAGAAGTACTCCGTAATAAATAAATTTGTGGGTGAGGCATATGACAAAAGGCACCATAGGGGTCCATTCCCCAAACTGAAACTCCAAACTCCCGTGAAAGTGTGAAACTCCTCCACCGTAAATTAATGCGCTAATTAAGCTCTGTATTTTTTCCGTTTAATATTCAAACTCTTTGAATTCTCTTCAATTCTATCACGAAACGAAACTCTGTCCCTGATTTTGCTCAACTAATTAATTAATTCACCAAACGGAAACTGGTTGGCTGCCGGAGAAACCAAGTCGACGATGGATCTGCTCGGCGAAGATGATGTAAATGTTTTTCAGATCATAAATTTTCAGATCCTATTAAGATTGTCTGTGCGATCGTTGCTCCGATTCAGATGCGTATGTAAAGGGTGGAGTGAGTTGATAGAGAGTTGTGTTTTCAAGGACACATATCTTGCTCTCCGATGACGTGCCATGCCCGTGGATGATCAATTAGTCGTCTTAAATATTAAACTCACAAGGTAATTATTATTAAAGAAAATCATTATAATATTAGAAAAAATAAAAAAACACTTTTTAGAGGATATTTAAGATATTAGTACTTTATTAATACTAATTAATATGAAAAGTCACTTAAGAACATGTTGCTTACAGCTGTGTAGTTATCTCTGCCCTCCTCTGTGGAAAAAAAAAAGTAATGATAGAGGCACAACGGTTGTGCCATAATGAGTGACACAATCAACGGTTGAGATCACCGTTGTGTCACAAAAAAAAAAAAAAAAAAAAACATGTTGCTTACACTTATAATATTACTTTATGAAGAGAGTTTCCTATACTCAAGAAACACTACACAGTTGTATACCGAGAGTTTTCTATATTCAAGAAACACTACACAGTTTCCTATAAATTGTGGGAAAGTATTCACATATTTTTACTCATTTTATCATACAATACTTTAATTATCATAATGCATCAACAAACATGATTTTTATTTTTCATTTGTATCCTACTACCGGCTTAAGCCTATGGGTATAAACTAGCTGTGTAGTGGCCCCGGCGTCTGCACAAACCCAGCTCGACTACTACAATGTAATAATGGTGGAATACGGCGGTTCACAATACATGGATTATGGCAGGATGTGCCTGGTCGTGGATGCCGTGATCAGAGGTACGAATACAGGTAATTAACTAAATTCTTAATTTGTCATTTTTTAATCATTTTTTTAATATATAAACATTAACATTTCATTAATTTACCATACTATACGATATGCCAACCTACGCTAGTGGATGGTGTTTTTATGGCCTAAGGAATAACGAGGGAAAAAAAACGATGGTGCTTTCTATTTCCCTTTCCACCCACGTTATTTGTAGAGGAATTAAACACACAAATCATGTAATTAATCAACGAGGGAAAAAAAACGATGGTGCTTTCTATTTCCCTTTCCACCCACGTTATTTGTAGAGGAATTAAACACACAAATCATGTAATTAATCAACCATAAAAATAATCATGCAAAAAAAAAAAATTTGTTTGTTTCCACGGGTATTTGGATCGAAACATGTTGGTGGGCTGGTAGCGTAGGGGAATTTTTCCATGACTACCACCATTTTCTGTGGCAAAATCCCAAAATACCACCCTAGTGCAATTTCAACAATTTTGAAACGCGATTTTCTTCTATTTTTTCATAAACGCATGCGCGATCTTGGGGCCTCAAATCACTATGGGTTCCTTCCCATTAGGGTTTTAGTTTGGTCCAAAATCACCTAAAACGCGAAATGGGAGGTGGTATTTGGGAATAGAGTGCCAGAGCAGTGGAATTTCCCCTTCTCAAAAGTGGTATTTAGGGAAAGCTCTCGTAGGTAGGTGGAGGACAATCAATTATTTCGCCCGGCATGCCATTCACTTCTCTGTAGCAGAAACAAACTTCTGTAAGTATCTATTGAGAACCGGTAAAAAAACTCTTACACTGTAGTTCAGCGAAATGATCGTGAGCAACTGTTCTCATCATCCTCGAAAGGTCATAAAAACACCATCCACAGGCTACTGTATGGTATAGTATAGTAAATTAATGAAATGTTAATGTTTAAATATTAATAAAATGATAAATTAAGAATTTAGTTAACTCATTAATTATCATCTACGACAAGGCACATCCTGTCATAATTATCACCGCCTTATTCCACCATTAATACATGGCAGTCGAGCTGGGTTTGTGCAGATGCCGGGGGCCACTGCACTGCTAGTTTATAGTCATATGCGTAAGCTGGTAGCAGGATACAAATGAAAAATAAGAATCCTATTTGTTGATGCATTATGATAATTAAGTTTTAGTATTGTATCCCCTCAATTTATAGGAAACTGTCTGTAGTGTTTTTTTTAGTATAGAGGAAACTCTTGTAGTGTTTTTTGAGTATATGACTATTCATAATAAGTGTAAGCAACATGTTCTTAACCGATTTTTCATATTAATTAGTATTAATAAAGTAATATCTTAACTTTTTTTTTTGAAGAATATAAATTTTTTATTAAGCCAAGTCCGCAATAGCGGCGGAAGTTGCATCATAAGGGGGTTGTTCCCCAAACAATACGGCCAATATGAGCTAACCCGTGTCTAGCCAATAAATGCGTCGGAAAATTGCTAGTGCGCTTGACAAATGTAAAGGATATAGAAACAATGGATGACAAAAGCGCAAAACAATCACGCGCTAAGCAACTGAAGACAGACAAATCATTCGACGGCCGCAATAATGCTCGAGCACATGACAGTCAATCAGTCTCGAATGTGACTGCAGAATGTCTCAATCAAATAGCATCTTCCATCGCCTGCATCTCCATAATCTCAGAACTTATACCAGGGTCGAGGTAAAATGAAAAGACAACAACAATCGAGCCGTCCAAAAAGTAATATCTTAACTATATATATTCATCCAAAAAGTGTTTTTTTTTTAATTTTAATATTATAATGATCTTCTTAAAATAATAATTACCTCTACTAATATGAATATCATAACTTCTGGAAGGGCGGGATCTTCTGCTGAGTGGCTTGCGGTGGCGGGTAGGAGATGGATCATGAGCAGCTCGACGTGTGACTCGTAAAATAATCGCTCATATATGATTTAGCCGCACTCGAGTCGAATTCGAACGGTCACCAAAACAAGGTTTGTTGCATACACAATAACTCGAATCCGAGAGTTTTATCGAAGTTTATTAAAATATATTAAAATGTATAGCTTTTTGTTTATTTTTTACCTTGCTGAATATGAGCGATTTAGAACTTGAACAATTTTTTTTTTCGTCAAGCTGCTCGACTTCGAGTTTGAGTGTCGAAAGCTTAAATTGTTACCGAGTTAATCGAGCCAAACTCGAGTATAATTAAAACTTAATCAAACCGAACTCGAGCCGGGTTCGAGCATCTTTATTTTTTGTTGGTTCGGATCTTTTTCCCAAACAAAGGATAGAGAACAAAATCATCTCCTCCAACTGTTCTGATTTCGGGTAACAAAATTTCTTAGTAATGAACAAAGGCGTCCTAACAAACGCCGCCGTCCCGGGCGACTCCGCCGTTTCTGCCGGCGCCGCTGCAGAGAAACAATCTATATCCGAAGACATACCAAATATACGTACACGCGTTGAAGATTTCTTCTCGAAGATTCAATACTCTTCGATTATCCCGCCGGCTCTCGAAACCAAAGATTCTTACTCTGAATTCTTCCGCAACTTCCTTCAGGTCCGATCAATTCAGCAGGGCAAGATCTCGTGTATTCTCCATGTCAAACCTCCTATCTTGGTAAGCGAACTCGATTTTTTTTTTGGAACTTTTTTTGCTTGTCGATTGTCTATCTCCTTTTCAATTTTTAATTCTGACTGCAATTTTCTGATTTGGGGAAATTAATTGTTAGCTTACGCTGTACAACTGTTTCTTTTCGTCCAAATGATTGTGCACAGTTAGAACTAGAAAACAGCCAATCTCGCAACACTCGAGTTTTTTTTTTTTTTGAGATCGTTCATTTATTTAGTTTAACGAATCGATCTTGTTATAAATTCGTTTATTAAACGAACGGATACGAGCTTGACTTGTGAACGATTATGCTCCCTTCTATAGATGTAGAAGCTGTCACTTAATATGATAAACTATTATTCATGTAGTAGATATTTTAAAGTGATTTTATAGAGTATTTATAGAGATCTTTTTGTACTTTGGACTTGATATTTTACATCTTAACTGAACTCGAGCCGAGCTCGAGTGGTAAGACAAAAATATGTTTAACAAATCACTCAAACATGAGCTCGAGTAATTCGTCTTTTAAACGAGCCGAGTTTAAACATAATTTTTTTTGTTTGTTTGTTTGTTTGTTTATTTGTTAAATGAACAATCAATCATGAATAAACTCGTGACCTATGTAATCGACCAAGCACGAGAAGATCCACTTGGATCCAATCCAAAGCATGATGACACGTGGCATCAAATATGTTACAAATTTTGTAAATATATCAATAATATGCCTAGTATAGCCTTTGATTATCATGAGTGCTATAGTTGTAAAGTGAAAATGGTATAGTTCGATTTTTCACGTTCGACCTCTGGACAATCGAACCTCATTTATGAAGTTCGACTTTCGAGCGGTTGAACCTCGCTAGAATGCGGTGCCACCTAACACTCCCCAAAGACAGATTTTTTAAATAATTTTTTTTTTGCATAAATGAAAGGTAAAATCGCCAAAATGAAACATTAGGGGATATAATAAGAGCAAATTGGGGATAAATAAAGGATCAAAAGTGTCTTTATCCTTTTTTTTTTTTTTTTTTTTTTTTTTTTTTTTTTTTTGGAGTCTGTCGGTTAATAAAATCGATGTCTTTATCAAGAACTTTTACAAAGGGATGCATGGAGGAGCAGTAGCTGCTATAACAGAGTTGTTAGCCTATGGTTGTGCCAGAACAGTTGTGGGAAAAGATAAACAACTTTTTCTTGGAGAGATGGGAACATCTTATCTCTCTGCTGCTTCAGAAAATGTAAGTATATGATGCATTGTCTAAGCAATTTTCTTTACCTTTCGTGTATTTTTGCCACGTGTCGAGTTTCCATTGGTTGAAGAATGCCGTCCCTTCAGTGTGTTGGATGTTGGACATGTGACACTTTGGGTTGAATGTAAAAACACCAAGATGAAACAACGAGAATAAAAATATAAAAATGCCGATATCCCAATGTTTCAACTCATGTTTCAATGTTAACAGAGAAATACACGTTAAGAGACTCGTGTTTTAACATTCAAATAAGGCTTTACTAGAGACCGCGACTCAAATTTCACAGGAAAGGATCTGTGCTCAGTGTTTTCCACTATTCCTCGCAGGCAAAAGTACTCGTTGATGGATCTGTTGTGAAGAGCGGAAGAAATGTGACGACAGTGGCTATCGAATTCAAACTCGAAGAATCAGGAAAATTAGTTTACAGCTCACGAGCTACCTTTTATAACATGCCTGCAGCAAGTTTGTGAATATGAATGTAAAACCCCTTTGGGATATGTCCGACAATACATTTGATATTATATGATAAATTTAGTCATAAATTCGAATTGCCTACCTATGGGCGAAACCGTCCATCATGGGCAGGCTTATAGGCGGAGAAGGACGACACCGCCCATCTATGGACAATCTGGTGGGCGCAATATAGACGATCCCGCCCATCTTAAGCCGGGGGATAGTGGGCGTTTTTTAATTTGGGGAATGAGGGAGAAAGACACCAATATTTCAACAATTATCAATAGATATGATTATTTGAAAATCAGGGAGGAAAGAGAAAAAAAAATATAAAAAAAGGGTTCCCAAGAAAAAAAAGTCCTAGGCGCGCGCGGATATTTTAAATTTTTTTTTTTTTTTTTTGTCTTTTGTCATTCTCCCTATAAAAAATGTATGACTGTTATGTTACTCAAAAATATTCCAAAAATTGTCCTTATCCCTAGTTCTCTATTTTTAATGTGGGGCTGTGGAATTCGTTTAAATTTTTGGAAAGAAAGGGTAACCATTTGAATTTTCCCCTAATTTATGCTAGAATGAATGGTGGCAATAAAAGATATGCTAATAAATTGCTGAATCGAGTATTTGAATTGCTCGAGTATAACTCGTTAAATATTCAAGACTATCAAGTTTAAGCTCAAGTTCAAGTTCAAAATTGAGCAGATTTAAATCGAATTGAGTGCTAACTCAAGCTGATCTCAAGCTACTACTAAGCATATTGTGTTATTTTATGTTTTCATCGATCTACGATGATAGATGATGGCCGTGCAAAGTTTGTATCTATAGAGCTATACATATATCGTTTTCACCGTAAAACACCTACTGACGATTCCAATTTTACGCGGTTAATGCCAAATTTACGAGGGTTTTTTTTTTCCTTTCACCAAACATAAGTTTCATCTAAAACCAGCAAATGATTTGCAGAATATTCCTCTCCTCGGCCGACTAGCAGTAGAACGCCATAACGCCATAACGCAGAACGCACTCATTGGGGAAAAGACCCATCACAATCCGTCGCGTGAACAAGTTTTTTCTTTGGCCATAATGACACATTCATGAGCTACGATATTCACTTTCCTAACGACTTTACAATAACGTACGTACTCAGAGATTTAATAACTTCAACAATAGCCGAGATCACGAAAGGGGGCACTATCAGCTTGATTCAACGCCTTGCTGATGATTAAGGAATCCGTCTTCATGTGATTCTTATCCCAAACATCTTTCTCCGCCTTCGTATTTTTGCCCATCTTCAAAATCTGTACACTTCAAAGAATTTAGGTATATTTACTTCCGTCTACTCGAACAAGTAACAATGTACTTCAAATTATTTAGGCCTATAAAAGACGTTTTGGTCCATTTGTTTTACGATTTTTGCATTTCTATCCCTAATGTTTCATCTTTCCATTTTCACCCATCAACCAATAAAAAGTTGAATGTAAAAACAAAAAAATGTAACATTGAGATATAAGTGTAAAATCCGTAGAAGAAAGAAGACCAGAAGTAATTGAAAAAGGACCTGACGGCTCCAAGTTTTTCAAAAACTCAACGCCCCGCTTATATCTCAATGTTTCATCTTTGCAAAATTACTAAACCGAAATGAACCAAAAATGTCATTTTATTGCGTATTAACAACAAGATGTTTATGAAAATTAAACATACATGCTTACTTACATCATAGTGCTTTTTTCACGTAAAAATCGCGTTTACAAACGCCTCGGGATCAAACGGTTGGAGATCCTCTACCCCTTCGCCAACACCAACAAATTTCACAGGGATTCCGAGTTCATCAACAACACTAACCTGTAAAGCAAATGAAATCAAAGACAAAGAGTCATGTGTTTGTTCATTGGAAATTTGTTCAAAAACGAGGGGGTAAAGAAGTATTTAATTACGTAGTTGTTATTAACACCACAACGAATCTACTTCTGAGCACCACAATGACATTCGACCTCTAGAAAGTCGAATCTAAGCTCAACATTCGACTTTGCAGAACGGTCGAATGTCCACCTTCAACCTAAAACCCGAATTGTGGTGTCACGGTAGATCCACTGTGGTGTCAATAACAAAGACCCAAATAATTATTATCAAATTGAAAATTAATTTAATTTACCACACAGCCTCCTCTAGCAGAACCATCAAGTTTTGTCAATATTAAACCGGTGATTCCAACAACCTGAAATAGCCGTCAAGTCAAAATGTCAAATTAGAGAGGGATTCGAAGGACTTACGGTAAATACTACAGAAGAAGATAACTCTGTAAAATAGATACTCAAATCATTCAAATCCACTAAAAATCATATGCACCAGAATCTCTACTCAGATCAGTAAAATATATTATCTTTAATTTATGTACTACTACATGTAATGCACAACATTTCGGATTCTCTAGTCAAAAGACGCGATGTATTGAGATTCTAAAAAAGAGAAAATTGATGTTTAAGACCCGTAAAATGGAGAATCTGTTAAAACTGATGCAAGATAATATGTACAATGTGAAATGTGATGGCTATTTGCATTTCACTTCAAAACATATGTGCCATAAATTAAGATCTATCTTAAACACACTCATAAACAAAATAGCACCACAAACACATTTATTTTCAGAATACAATCGTTGTAGAAAGGTGTACACAGAAGCGTATCTAAATGTATTATAAGGGGATCCATGACATATCTACATGTTCTATAAGGGGGGTCCATGGACCTACCTAGATTCTTTAAGCATCCCATTAGTTATGTATCAACGTTCCAAGTTCCAACAAAAATACTTGTATACACCAAAAACCCCAGGTTCAGCGGGATAAATATATTAAAACGGGACGAACTGTATGCCCCACCTAAAAACAATTCTACTTTGAAAAAATATTATTGACCCCCCGAAAGAAAAAATCTTGGATCCTCCACTTGGTGTACATATATACTTCTATTTCTACTCACTTTCACAAGAGAGGAGTGCGTATAATGAAAAAGAGTAGAAATACAAGGTTATGATGTATGCCGCTTGGTACAACCTCACATACGACGGTTGTACCATAAAATTTCTCCACGTCTAGGTTGATTCAGAGAGAAATAAAGAAAAATTACCTCATTAAATTCTCTTGCTTGGGGGAGCATGTTCAAGCCAGTTGTCCCATCCAAAACAAGTAGTATTTCCTACACATTTTATTGGAGATAACAAAGAGTTCAAAACTATATTTAAAATAAACAATAAAAGAAAAACCACCAAAATAAATGCACATGATGATATATGATTCACAAATCAAAGTTATAGTCCCGGTTGCAACCTATATATTCTTCTTATATCTCCACATTTGATGACGCAGAAACAAATATTTATGTAAAAGAGAAGTCTAAACATGTCCAACCAACAATAGTAGTAGTAGCATTTCACATGGTAAAACCTTTCTACAACGTTGTATACTAAAATATAAAAAAAAAAAATCAATGAATTATATCATGAAACGAAAGGTGATAGTTTGAACTTACATTAGGTGCACCAGGTACAATTTTACTAACAGCTTTCTTGCAAGCCACCAGTTCTTCCATTAAACTATAATTAGTGTGAAGACCTGGTGATATCATCCAATTCTAGTACAACCATTAATTAGCAGAAACAAAAATCAACAAACAAATTCAAAATAACAATTTAATGCTTCTGTTTTTACTCACATAACAAATTCAATTTTGATTATATACTTACGCCCAGAAGTGTCACACAAAACGACGTCGACCCCTTGTTCTTTTCCTTGTTTTACAGCCTGTGAAAGAACTATACAGGAAAATATATATTAAGATCATACATTAGAATGGGAAATTCTAATGTAGCATGCTTTTAGTGTGTTTTGTGGTGGTTTACTTTGTTTATAAGCTTGTTTTTAGTGTGTTTTACAGCCTGTGAAAGAACTATACAGGAAAATATATATTAAGATCATACATTAGAATGGGAAATTCTAATGTAGCATGCTTTTAGTGTGTTTTGTGGTGGTTTACTTTGTTTATAAGCTTGTTTGTAGTGTGTTTGATGCCATGTGTCGTATTTAAATAGAATGCAAGTGGAATTCCTCATTAACGACTCCCTGCAATAGAATTTCCCCTCAAGAATTGAGAATAGAATTTATGAAAGATAATAAATGGTCATTATAACGAAAAAAAATTGGACAAAGGGCATTTTAGTCCATATATACTATGAAAAAGAACACGTTTATTGACTTTCTTGATCTATGTGAAAACCTAAAAAACGACAGTAATTTAAAGACAGAGGTAGTATGTATGAAAAGGTATAGGAAGTGTACCAGAAGACGCTTTTGCCTTCTCTTTCTCAGCCACGACAATCTCGCAACCAGTTCTTTCAGCCCAAATCTCCAACTGATCGCTAGCAGCTGCTCTAAAAGTATCACCTGCTGCCATTAGTACCTAATAACAAGAGTTTGAACAAGAAAATAAACATAAGAAGATTTCGACTAGCCCGAATGCAAATGGGCAAAAGACACTGGAGGCCCCTAACCTTTTTGTGATGGTAACATTTTGGCCCCTAAACTGTTTATTTTAACAAACTAGCCTCTAATCAATGTTTCTGTAACAAATTGGCCCTTAATAAACTTTTGTTTTAAATATTGGCCCCAGCATTATGCAGAAATAATTTTTTTTATTACACCACTACATAGCTCTCGTTTTCACGAGTTCATCCCAACAAACGGTATAATATACGGACTTTAAAATCATCAACAAATTCGCGGTCAAAGCTGACCTCAGTCAAAGCTGATCATGGGGAGGGGATTTTGAACTCTTTTTTATGCTGTTTGTTGGGTTGAAATCCTAAAACTAAGAGAAACGCGTAGGTGTGATTGAAAATGATTAAAAATGTGTTTTTAATACCGAAATGACCAATACATTTCGATCAGGGGGGCCAAATCGTTACTAAACAAATTGTTTAAGGGCCAGTTTGTTAAAAATAAAAGATTGAGGGCCAAAATGTTACCATCGTAACAGTTTAGGGGCCTCCCATGCCTTTTTTCCCTAATAAAACTTCTGTTTTACAAACTATATATATATATATATATATATATATATATATATATATATATATATATATTATTAGAAAAAAGAAAGAAAAAAAGAAACTTACATTGGTTCCTTCTTTCTTCAGTCTATAGGCCAACTTACCTGCATCAAAAAGTCTATTCATTAACCAGAGAATTCGAAGGAGAAAATCTATTACAAGAAATCAAAGAATTTTCTTGTAAAGCAAATTGATATTAGTACATGCTTCGTGTTAGAGCACTTGCACTAGACACCGTAAAAGATAAATCTGTAAAAGCGAGATTCACCAAAAACCATTTGCAAATGGTTTGCCTCGTGTTTTTCTGATGTAAATTTGCACTTTGGTTGAGCAATAAAGATGGATCGTTTCTTTTAAATAAAACATTTGCAGCAGAATCTCTCCTCATATCAGTAAAATACGGAACCTAGAAATTTCAAAGCTACTTGTAGCAATCAAAACATATAATCTCTATTCGAATCACGCGTTGAAGAGATTTATTCTGGTGCATTTCATTCTGAACATATATTATGTAAAACAAATAAAAGTAACGTCTAAATCTGTAAATTAGAGAAAAAGGTCAAAAGACATTGATGCAAGAGCTCTTACCTAGGGATGTCGTCTTCCCTCCTCCATTGACACCGACAATCATCACCACAGCTGGTTTCCTAACAGTAAATTAACGAATAAGAACTCAAACCTAAGCCCACCAAGAAACGGGGAAAAACAAAAGAAATAAAAGTCTTGAAAACGAGCAAATTCTAACCTGAATCCAAGTTGTAACTCTGTTTTGGATGCCTTACTAGTTAAAAAATTCAAGATACTCTTCTTTAAAGCATCCTACAACAAGAATCAAACGCCATTACAAGGCAAATTCTTTCTTCACAAACAGATGCAATGCATCAAGAATCAGGAAATTCTTAGCTGAGAATCTTCACGTGCATCGACCCGTTAAATGTATAACATGTGTATAAAAAGAGAAACGGATTTTATCTTTTAATACACATGTCATATATCCACCGGATTGATGCACAGCTTAAGAATCGTATTTGTTTGTTCTGTACAAAATAAACGGAAACAGTCATCGGGAGAATTACTTTAATATCACTTCCGGATTTTAGCTTCCCTCCGTAAATATCTTCCCGTAAGCTATCCACAATCTTTACTGTAATCCTTGGGCCAAAATCAGAAACCAACAATGCCTGATAACATAAATAAATAAAAACACAAGCACTTTACTCCCACAAAAGCAACACCAACAATAATCCATACTTTTCAGCAAAGTAAGAAGAGAAAAGAACAAAACAACAAACTGCAAACCTGGAGAAAAATCAGGGAACTAATAACAAATTATCGCGTAATCGTTACGCCACAGCAACTGCAAACTTGGTCTTGGGCATAATAACCCACCAGATAAAATTCAAGCACAGTGGCAATATCGTGCATTGAAAACCCGCATACGCGATCATTTAGGGTACACAACATTCTTTCATATTTCTATATAGGCAGTTTTTAAAAGAACCATAGTTGATCTACTTTCAAGGCATCACACTAACAGTCGACCTCTGGAAAGTCTATCTAAACTCAACATTCGACTTTTGAGAGGTTAAATGTCTATTTTCGATCTCTATAAAGTCGAACATAGCCCGAAGTGTGGTGTCACATTAGATTCATTATGGTGCTTTTAACAAGTACCTTCTATGTAAGATATTGATTCGTGTTCGAGCCCGTGACCTCTGATAAGTGTACCCATGTTGTATAAGGGATCCTCTCCAAACTACCCTTTAGTGCCATATCAATATGTAGACTTGCTATAATTGGTGCATAGTAACTTTAGGGAAACATATCAAATGAAAAGGCTGTCATTCACAGCTATTTTGGGCTTATTCACCAATCAAATTGATTCCATAAAGAGCTCTGGGCCAGACAGGCATGACCCGGGTTGAACTTCAGATTAGTTGGGTCATTTGGTCCCAATTACATGGCTTTCAACAAAACAAAAAAAATTGTAATCATGATGCATTTCATCGGACCAATCACATTTCTTCCAAAACCTTAAGCTTTGAGGAAATAGCCAATTTACGTATTCATCACAATTGACTTCAACACACCCTTCAATTGTGAGCCTATAATAAAGAATCTAGGCATACAGTATTGAACGAGCCAAACTCGTATTCCTTCGTTTAGAAAACGGGTATATAACCATCTTCTGACTTCAACACACCCTTCAATTGTGAGCTAAATGTGAGCCTATAATAAAGAATCTAGGCATACATTATTGAACGTTTGTGAGCCAAACTCGTGTTCCTCCGTTTAGAAAACCAGTATATAATCCACTTTGAGCTTGATTTGCTAAGCTGTGTTACTTTAATAGCTCTACCAACACACAGACGTAACTAATTTACGTTTTAAACACAATTAGCTTCAATAATATCAAATAAACCGAATAAATTTAAATAAAAAAAATTTTGAATTAGGATAGGAATACCTCTTCAAGCTCATCAAGAACTCGATCAGTGTCGGAGAGGTTCCAATATAGCAATAATTCATCAATGACAGCTAGATTATCTCGAGTTTTGGAGAAACCGGAGAAGATTTTCTCTACATCACTCTTCGCTTTTTCTTTGATTAACCGGCCTAGCTTCGTGAAGAAATTGGTACCGGTCTGTCCGGAAAAACATTTGAACCGATTCGAGTTTTCATGAGTTGGAGGTTGCCAATCCGGAATTGAGAAGGTGAAAGGTGAGGTTGTCGGAGTTTGTACACGGCGAGGCTGATTGAGAGGAGGAGAAAACGAATGCAGAGCCGCCATTGTTATAGAAAAGCAAAAAAGCTTCTGTGCGGATAAACTAGGGATGAATCAAATGCAACCGAGACCAGGTTCGAGTCCGGGTTAGGGGCGAAAAAAATAATGCGTTAATCTTTCGTTTTCGTAACAATAAAAAATTAATAATAAAAAGTAAAAATAAAAAATCCAGGGATGAGTCAAATGCAACTGAGATGAACCGGACTTTTCGTGGCCTACTAAAAAATAAATGTGAAACGAATTGTCTTTTCGAGTTCGATTTCGATTCGAGTATTCCCGGATACTTAATCACATTGAACTCAAGAATAAAAAATAATCAAGTAGCTCATAAGTTAATCAAGTTAAATTAAATAATTATTTAATTGATTATATTATAAAAAGAATCATATCCTTTTATATAAATCATTTAGGAAAAATTAGTTTATAATCCTTTTTTTTTTCTTTAATTAAGTGTTAATCCACACTCCAAATAAAAATTACATTAAGGACAGAAAATATGTGAAATTTTAAGATGGTTTAGGTGCAAGTTTTGGACCACCAAGTCAGCACTTTCAAAGGGATACATTGGTGGAAAGTTTTTTTATGAGTGAAGGCCATTTTAAATGTTGGATTCCTATTGGTTTTGCAGTCACTAACCAGTGATTGAGACACTAACCAACATAAAATTTGTGAAAAATATTGGACCGGACTAAAATACCCCATGTTTATAATAATAATAAGAAAATAAAACTATTAATCTGACGATTTGGAGAGGCTGGTTCATCTTCCATGGCTCCGGTAATTTGATACACGGAGAGCTTCTCCGGCTCTCTTCCTTGCTCCGGCAAGTTAAGACAGTCTTCAATGATGCCTAGGGATGCTTTGATGTGGTGCGCTGCCTTTTCAATCGACGGAATTCCCTTTCTTCTCTGAAATTGGAGTGGCTGAATCCTTCTTTGACCTCCGGTGATATGGTGTGGTGGTGCTCTCCGGTTGCTCTCAATGAGACCTAGGCTCTCTTGATAAGGAACGGCTGTCCCTCTTACGGCTGAACTTTTCGATGAGTTAGGGTATCTTGATTCGGAGTAGTCCCTGTTCTTTGTTGCCTGGGTATGCTAAAAGATCTTCGCTGCTCCTCTTTCCTGCTGGGCTCTCTCTTCTTTGATTCTCATTGGCTGGAGAAATTCAGGTTCGTATTATGGTCCGGCTGCATATCCTGAAAGAAGATATCATTCATATTAGCCGAGAATGCAAATTCTAAGTTGGAGAGATTTTGGATGCATAATCACAGTTGTAAGTTGGAGAATCACTGCTGCAACTGGCATATCATATATGTTGGTATGTCATGACATGCCAATGTAATTACTACTAGTGATTATGTCAATTAGTACTCCATGAGGATTGATACAGGCAATGTGCATTCTGGTGAAAATCGCCCTACCATATACCATAAACATGTGATATGGTATAAATGTTTTTTTTTTTCCTTTCTTTTTCTTTGAAGATATTGATCCTCTATATCTGAAAATTGTTGTGATTGAAGCTTGTTGAAGGATGTTGATTTGCACTCTTTTTTGATATCATTGTTCTTTCTGAATTAGAAATTTTAGTGGTTATCTTGTTTCTGTTTACAGCTAAAGAGATAGTCATTGTGATTCAATTAGATCTTTCATCCATTGTGATTGAATGTGTTAATTGTGATTGGCATTTTTCGTACTTTAGAACATGCAATAGTGTTTGAAATATTAATCAATCCTTATATAGTAGTGATTGAATCCTATCCCAGACTAATTTGCTCTTTTTCTGTGTTACTCATTTGCTCAATTGTGTTTTATTGTTGTTTATCAACAACAATATGTTCAAGTTAGGATTGAGGCTGTTATCTCACCTTATTTCAAAATGGTGAGGCAATGCTGCAATGCTGCAATATGTTGTCATCACAAGTAAACAAGAAAAATCAAGATCATCACATGCATCTTCTCAAGAATATGTATATGTCAGATTTACATACTACTTAGTTAGTTGGTTCAGTAAATCTATGTTTTTTGTTATAGAAATGGCATGAGTAATCCTTTCCTTGATGTAACTTAATTATCATATATTTTGATGTTAAAGTTGTTTATCATATATGTTGTAATTTTTTTTCCATTGTGATTGAATGTGTTATTTGAAAATACACAAGTTTTTTGGGTGTTAATGTGATTACATTATTTTCTAATGATTTTTAGTTTACGGTTTGTTTCCGTTTTAATCCATAAAGGAATATTGGGTGTCGGTGTTGTTGTAAAGCTTGCCAAGTACATGATTTTTGTCTAATCCCACACTACTTTGTTAATGGTAATGGTAATGGTAATGATGTTACTGATACTGTGTTACTCCTGCGATTAAATTCGGCTTTCAATAACTACGTCGAAAGGGTATCGTAAGAGATCTCAAAATGAAGAGAAAAAAAAATGAACTTTGGTGAAAGAATTTGAAATCGGTGTTCTAAATCAAAAGTTACGGTCGTTAATAAGAAAAACTCTCCAATTAATGCAAATGTATTTTCGGCTTTCAAATTTTACGTCGGAAGTGTATCGTATGAGATCTCAAAATAAAGAGCAAAAAAACATGAATTTTGGTGCATTTTTTTGATGATCGGAGTTCTACGTCAAAAATTACGGTTGTTAAAAGAAAAAAAACAAAACAAAACAAAACCAGCAACATCAGCATCGGTTTGTTGCGCGTGTTCATAAGTATAAGGGTATTTGTGTCAACGTAAAAAAGATGTGTGTCATATTTATTTATTTTATATTAAAAATAGACTTTTGGCTCAATCACCCAATCATTTATTAGTAGTCAAGTCGAGTTATTAAACAATTATCGCATAATCAAAGTTCATTATACCCTTAAAAAGCTAATTATATCTCAACTTTAATATATTGCAAAATTTCTCATCCTCAACCTTATCATAATAAGGAGTACCTATTATTTATGTAAACAAAAGGACGACTATACTGTCGTGTTCCCAGTTTTTTTTCCCCTCCTTTTTGGCTTCCGAAACGACGTCGTACCATCTATGATACTATGTCGTGTTGTGTAGCACACACACCTGGTACACGTGGCCGTCCTGTATGTTGCCTTCTTTTTGGTCCAATGTGAAGAAGGCGTCTGTACTCTTACCACCGTCAAAGCCCGTGGTTTTGGCACATGGTTTCTGCAAATTCATTACAAACTTCATTCCCATCCATTCTATCTATTTATTGCATCCACAGCTTCTTTCCTTGTCGGTTTCGTTTCTTCTTCATCCCTCTCCCAGATTAATATATGCTTTAATTAAGCCCAACTGCTTTTGTCCCGGTCATCCTCTCAAGGGAATCAACCGGATGAATCATGGCATGATTGCCCACCATATCTCGACGAAGACTTCTCGGATCTTGAAGCCCTTCAATTTTCCGTCTTGAAGTTGCTTCTGATAAGGCTGGTAATCGGATTATCCGCATAGTCGGAACATATTTTTTCCTGGTTTTTTTTTTCAATCCGAGTAAACCAGTGTATTTTGTATTTTCTTTCCTGGGCAACTCCTATTTGTTTCCTAATTTTCCTGAACGATAGATATTCTGAATCTGAGATTGTTCTCTTTGATCCTCCGCCCTCGGCCGAGTCGGCCCTCCACCAGCACAAAATCGTATAAAGTGTTCCTTATTTGCTTTTCATGGGTTGATCTGAAAATTCTTTCTCATCATTGAAGAATAACACAACTCTTTTCCCTCCATCATTGAAGAATAACACAACTCTTTCAAGTTGTATAACATCACATTTTTTTATTTTCAATTCTCATATATCTTTGTTAATGTTTGTGTCTCCCTTTCTTACAGATATGAGCTCCGTGAAAAATGATTTACTTGATGTTGCAATTTTTATGATCTATTTGGTTTTATTTTGATTGCAGGTGCTTACGGTACAGATCTGGCGATTATGATTCATTTGTTGGATAGGTTAAAATCCTAATTTGTTGATTTTTTTCCTTACAAAATTCCTAATACCGTAAGTGGCTTCCTCTGTACCTCTAGCTCTTTAAACGATTCATTTCCCTTTTTTCCCTAAATTTTACCCTCTCTTAATTACAGTTTCAGAGTGGATGAAGAGAATACATGCAAATAGCCGAAGGAGGGTCGTGCAGTTACGGTTGGTATGTCAATCGACTCAGAGGTGAGAAACAGACAGTAAGTAAAAAAGTTTTAGATTCCAGATTTATTGATTTCTCTATGTCTCGGAATTTCTATTTAGTTATGATACTGTTGGTTTTTTGGGTTGCAAAGTCGGAAGAAACATTGATGAATGTTGAGGTTTTGGATATTCGACAGAAGAACTCATTCATATTTTTAGTGATTCTACACGTGTGATGTTGCAAATCCATTCTGCCGATGTCCATTTCTTCATATCATCTTGGTTGATGTATTTTGTTCTGACTTCCTACTATATGAAGCCTTTCTTCTTCTTTTTCGACTTTGGTTTTTTCAATTTTTTAATTTTTAACATTCTTCACTTTTTGCTTTCATATGAATAGTTGGGTAATTTCAAAAGTAGACTATTATGATGGGTAGTTGGCCATTCCATCACTTTCAGAAGCAAGTTATTCCTTGGGCTAACTATTCATCTTTTTCTTCAAACAAATTTGTATTTCTTTCTTTGTTTATGTTTCGATCATGATTATTAAGTACTAACCTGCAATGTTTATGCTTCTCTTTTAAATCGGAAGGTGTGGAGAAGAATAAATGAGAAAATAAGGGCGGAGATGCGCGGATGAAAAGCGTGAAAGCATTGGTTACCCAGCTATCGAGATAGTGCCTTTGCAAACATTCTATCATACGTAGGCACAAGAAGTCCGATCAGGTATGTAAATGACCATTACAGTTTGTTCCTTACTTTATTAACAAAGATTACAATCAAACTTCATTGGCTTTTTCTACTGGGTTTCATTATTGCCTATGCCTAAACCGCCCATCAAAGCCACCAAAACCGCCCATTAAAGCCAGTGTTACACATTGTTTCCATAAAGCCGTCAAAGGGACGTGAAGTGAAAACTAGGATTACACAGCTTCAAGAATACACTGTTATCGATCGAGAGTAAGTGCACATGCTCCTCCCGACTCACTACTTTCTTAATAACAATTAATTTATCGATAGCAGGTTAGTTATAGCAATTTCATTGTGATCTATGCTTCGTTTCCGGGAGTTTGATTTAGTGATTGGCCTGATTTTTGCATTCCCTTCATTCATTTAGTCCAGATGTATGTTTCGTCCTTCCTAATTACTTTTTGGATGTTAATGTTTTGTACACACTGTATGAGAAGTTTCATTTTTCTCATCCAATTGATAACTGACATTCAGGAGGAAGACCAGATAATATTAACAGATAAAGGTAAAAGTGATGCTGAGAACTAAAAGGATGCAAAACAAGAAAGCAGTGCCGTTAACTCCATCCTAAAGAAGAAGAAAATGAAGCTTAAATCTCCTGAAGTAAACAGATGGCTAATGCACACTCCGGCCAATGAAGAAAATTAAGCATAAATCACCTTAAACAAAGTGATGACTAATGCTCATTGCCTTCGCAAAAAAATTACTGGCCGAGGCACATGAACTTTTTGTTGGCACTTAGAATGTGTGAATGTAAATGTACTCAAATCTATTTGTCAATGTACAATTTGTTGCAGACATAAAAACTATCATCACTGCATACAACAAGTGAGGTCCACACCGTGCAACGCACGGTGCACCCCCACTAGTATATCTTTTTATATTTGAAGGCCTCAACATTATTATCTTAGTAGTAGTAATTTTTCTCCCACTTTTTATATTTGAAGGCCTCAACATTATTATCTTAGTAGTAGTAATTTTCTCCCACTTTTCAATAGTACATCCTCCACTCGCATCTCGTACTTTTTTAATATTGGATATTACATTTTTTCCTTCTCGCACCTCGTGATGACTCTCTCTAATGATTTAAGAGGAGTTCCCACCGCTTCCCACGGTGGACATTTAATTCATTCTAGTAGTCGGCTTTAATAAAACATGTCTTGCTCTATAATTCAGGTATCATGGCCTTTTTCAATATTGGATATTACATTATCCCTGGTAGTCAGATTTAATACCACATGTAACACTCCACAACTCGAATATCGGGGCCTTTTTCAATATTGGATATTACTTTATCCCTGGATTCAAGAGATGACTCTCATCAAGTATCGGGGCATTCTTCAATATTGGATATTACATTCTCCCAACATTCAAGAGATGACCTCATCGTCTCTCACGGCCATAAGTAAATACCTCATAAACCATTTCTAGATTGGCACCTTCAATGAAATTGAACAGACTAATACATTCGCTGTCCGTCGTGAAGAATTTTTCTGTGATGAAATTTTCTTCATTTGTTTCTCTTGCAAGTTTAAAGAGATAAGATAACCCTTCAAAATCAAGCTCGAAGGCACCCTGTTTTTCAATATTTTTAGGGATTGTAATTCTTCCTAAAGAAACCAAATGACTGTTTTTCTTTTTGGATTTCAAAATTTCTTTGAAGGTTATGGCCTTTAAATATGAGTTTGATATCAGCTTTTGAGGAGATATCATGTGCTCTCTAGCAAACATTTCGCCTGAAACCTTTGCTTCGTTGAGTGTTTTGAATCTTTTATGCTTAACATTAGAAATTCCTTTTGTTGCGTTTTCAGCAACTTCCCATGAAGTATAAATAGCTACAAAAGGTCCATTGTATACAACATAATAATTATCATAAAATTTTGGCAATAGAATAGCCTTATCAGTTTGCAATGATACTGAATTTTGAATTTTAGTTTTATCAAGACTTGAAAATGTCTTGTGTATTTGGTCTAAGGCCTGAGATAAAATCTATAGGTTTAACCAAATTTTTAGATGTCTGAACATCTTTCACATCTTTTTCCAAGATGCTAGGAATCAACGGATTTGATGATTTTTACCGATTGCCGATTGCATCGGAATAGCTAACTTTCGCTATTATTGCTAGTGCAAGGATTGTTAATTTCCTTTTGTGGTTCACTTGATGCCCGTTCAATCAAACTTATTTTCATGTCAAGAACTTGTAGTTCCATTTTCATCATTTCCCATTGAAGTTTTAACTTCTGTAATTCTTCCATTTTTGGAAGTTTGTATGGATAATTAATCCATGGGTTTTACCCAATTTTCTCCATAAGGAGACTCTTCTGCCTCCTTTAATCTGTATATTCACGGGTCAGAAAATCTGAAAATATATTTTTATTATTACGAAATGTGTTCTACTTCAAAGCAATATCTAGTTAGCCATATTTGTCATCTTACAAGTCTACCTTGTTTGTTATCACCTTTTAAATTAATATTTAAAAAGTAGGTAAAGTTTTTATTATATGTCCTAATTAAAATTTTAATCAGAGTGAGATATGTACTAAATTTTTTAATGACTCGGATTACCGCAAGGTATTCCTTTTCATTATTATGATAATTTATTTCAGCTTTTTTAAAGCTTCCGGAAGTGTATCTACAAATTAACTCTTGTCCGGAGTTTTTTCTTTGAGGATTCCACCCCAAAACTCATGTGATGCATCGGTTTCAATGAACAATTTATGATCTGGTAAAGGATGATATAGCTTTGTAAAGCTAGTTAGATTCCGGTTTATCTTAATCATATAAGATGTATCTGAATCTTTCCAATCCCAAAATGACATTGTCTTTGAGTTTAACCTGTAAAGGTTTTCTAATTGCAGCAAACCTTGGAATATAACTTTCAGCGTAAGTTAATAAACCTAAGAACCTTTGCAATTGTTTGTTGTCTTCAATCTTATCTGGGAATTTATGTATATGCTCCAAGATATGATTCTAAGGACAATGATGACATTGATCAATTTCTAATCCTAGAAAATTAATCTTTGTTTTGAAAAGCTGTGCTTTTCTTTCTGATAGAATTATTCATAATTCATCACATTTTTTTAGTACTATTAGTACATGTAAATAGTGCTCTTTGTCTGTGTTACTGAAGACAAGTATATCATCTACGTAAACACAAACAAATTTTTCAAAAGATCTAAATGCATTTTGCATATGTCTTTGAAACATAGATGGTGCTTGCTTAAGACCAAAAGATACAACACACCATTGATAATGTCCTTGAGGACATGTAAAGGTAGTTAGTAATTGAGATTCTTCATCTAACAATACTTGCCAGAATCCTGATTTACAATCAAAACTGCTAAAGATTTTCTTTCCTCTAATTAGAGTTAAGATTTCATCTTTATTTGGTAGATTATGACTATCTCCTATAGTTGCTGTGTTAATAGCTTTATAGTTGACAACCATTCTCTTTTTCCCTCTTCTTCTCTCCGCTTCATGTTCCACAAGGAAAGCTGGAGACATACGAGATGATTTACTAGGCTTAATGGTTTTTAAATCTTGTAATTCTTGAATTTGTTTACCAAATTCTTCTCTATCCTCTGGACTATAGATCATAGGTTTAACCTTGACTATTGTCTTAGGATCTAAGAGTTTTATAGTGGCGTTCATCCAATTTTTAGACTTTTTAGGGTCTATAGGATTTTCTGAAAGTTATATTCCAAGGCTTGTTGCAATTAGAAAACCTTTACAGGTTAAACTCAAAGACAATGTCATTTGGGATTGGAAAGATTCAGATACATCTTATATGATAAGATCAAAAAGAATTTAACTAGCTTTCCAAAGCTATATCATCCTTTACTAGATGATAAACTGATCATTGAAACCGATGCATGAGTTTTGGGATGGAATCCTCAAAGCAAAAAACTCTGGACAAGAGTTAATTTGTAGATACACTTCCGGAAGCTTTAAAAAAGCTGAAAGAAATTATCATAGTAATGAAAAGGAATACCTTGTGGTAATCCGAGTCATTAAAAAATTTAGTGCATATCTCACTCGGTTAAATTTTTAATCAGGACGGATAATAAAAACTTCACCTACTTTTTTATTAATTTAAAAGGTGATTACAAACAAGGTAGATAATTGTCCCTTGATATAAATAGAATTTGGATTAATAATGTTGCGAGACATTACTATCTCTGTATTTAAATCATCCCAGGAGATTTCCTGAATGTTTAAATTATTATGAATCCTCTGAATCGTATTCATTTGAAAAATACTCAGAATTTTCGTCGAAGATTGTCCTCTATAGGATCATATCCTATTTCAACAATTTCGTTCATAAATTTTACTTTATGAGAATATTGTTTTTTGTTAGGGTATTCATTTGCATAATGTCCTCTATATTGCAGATCCAACATCAATTCTTTTTACCCTTTGGGCAAAATTTCTTTTTGTCAGGATTTTCATTTTTCTGATGTGGTTTAAAGTATTTGCCTGACTTAAACCTTTTGTTTTTCTTTTTATAAGAATATTTATTCTTATAACATTTTCTAAATTTTTCTTTAGAATAACTTTTTTGATTACATCCATTTTCACTGGATGCATCTAAGATGTTCTTACAACATCTTTTTATTGAATTTCTTCAAATTCTTCTGTTGGTTAGAAAGATCACAAATTTTGTGATTTCTTCTTTTACAACTCTGACTGCAAAGCCTAAGCTAAAGAGATTAACTCCTATTGCTTCTTCTTGAAATCTATGTGAAATCTATGGAGATTTTTCTCCTACAATAGGGATTTTGGTCAAATATTGTTTTAATAAATCCACTAAACTCACTGTGGAAGTTTATAAAGATTTGTCTCAAAATCACATGTGAAATTATCTAATTCACAGATATCACATATCTGTAATTTGATAAGGCGATTTCTGGCCTTTTCTTGTTGTTTAAGAATCTCATTTGCTTTATCAGCAGTATAATTGATTCCTAAAAACATAGTATAAAAATTATCAATGATAGTTTCGAACATATTTTCCAAAGGGACTTCTAACCAATTTGTTGATTTAACAAATGATTGAGTAATTCCAGAGTTTTATGTTCTATTAAAAGAAGTATTTTTTGGACATCTATATACTTATTTGTTAGTTTGAATAATCAAACTTAATTCTGTAGTCCATTTGTCAATGAGTTGTTTTCTATTTTCTCAACAATCGATGTTGAGAATAAAATTCTTGTATCTTTAGTTTCTCCCGAAACTGCTGGATAGTTGGTAAAGAAACTGGGTTTATCAGATTCTTTCCTTTTCTTAGAAGCGGAGTGATGTTGATGTTCTCCTTCTTCGTAGGTTCAACTTTTTTATTGAGGTGTCTTGATCAACTGATTCTTTATCTATTACATGAATGGTTCAACAAGAATTTTGCACAAGGTCTTTTACCATTTATTTTTCGATTTCTGACTCATCAAGAGTCATAAGTTTAATAACTTCATCCAAGGGTGAAGTATTTTTTCCATCGAAGATGAAACTATCTTTTTCAAGATTGTCCCAGAAGTAGACTTCTAGTTTTTCACTTAGATTCATGTAGTCCGAAAGTCCATTTTAGAGCATTTGGATTTACACTTGAACCAAGTTCTTCATTTTCAACATTATAGTTGGGATAGCTGTATTTTCCATCTGAGGGAAAAGCTGCTTTAAAGTAGTGTCTACTTTAACACAAGAAAAATTATTTATTTCCTCTTTTACTTCTTTTATTATCTTTGCTGCAACTAACTCTAGTTCTAGAGTAGTGGCGCATTTTGACATTTTATTTTGAATGTCACTTAATTTAGCGATGATGATCTTATTTTCTTCCTTAATAAGTTCAAACATCTAGTTTATTGCTGGTAAACTCATTTTTGAGTTTTACCCACAAATACCTTTAAGCTTTTGCTCTTCAATATCTATTCTCCTAGACATGGATCTTAGGAGTTCGATATTTGATGGTTCTTTTGAAACGCTTCTTCTAGATGAAGCTTCCACATAAAACCTTGTTCCTTGAATTTTAGGATTTTCTTTAGATCCTAAAATTCTTTTTTCCTTAGCAATATCTATTGCCCAGGAGTTATCAGAACTTATTTATGAGAATTGTCTTTCATGAATAGTTCCAATTTCAGAAAAATCATCTTCAATTTCGATGTATTCCTTTTTCCTATAGTCAATACTATGATGACTATTTGTTAAGGCATAACTTACTAGGTAAGTTACACTGAAGGCTTTATCTCCTTCATTCATCTGATCTTCTCTTTCAAAGTGATGAATTAAAGATGAAAATTTGTCTAAGTTTTTGCTTTTAAGCTAAGTCCGAACTTAGGATAGACTGTAAACATAAAATTTTTATATGCAAGGTTGCATCTAGCAGCTCCTATCACACAATCTTTTCTATCATTAATTCTATTATCAATTAATGCTAGTTTGATGGGAGTATTAATCCCTTCTTGAAATTTAGGTTTTATTAAAAAATTTATGGCTCCAAGATGAACCATACTAATTTTGGATCTGATTTTCGAATCTATTTTTTCTAGATTCCTTCTTATATCCTCTTTAGTAATTAAAGGTAGATATACAAAACCTGACACGTCTATGATGTCTACATGTAGTTCTTGAGTATTAACAAAATAAAATATTTTGTTTTTTCTTTTAAAAAGATTATTTATAATACTGGGTATTTTATATATATTTTCTTTTCTAAGATCTAACTTAGAAGCATTAATCTTTGATAAGATCTCTTGCTGGTTCATTATCTTAGCGTTGAATCCACTTGTGGATTCATTGAATACTATTTGAGAAGATTCATTCTCAAATTCTTGATCTGAAAGATCATTTAGATCATTATGATCTAATTCCATTATATGGATTTTACACCATATACCAAAGGATTTTTATAACATCGCTCTGCTATCAAGATTTTTACGGCGGCGGAAGAGTTAAAGCAGAAAGGTTCAACATAAAAGTTTAAATATAGTGAGGATATAGATATAGTATGGTTTTATAAATTTTGATTTGTATGTTTGTATTTTAATTATTTAAGAAATAAAACTTTTTTGAATCTTCTTATTTATATTTCACAAAACTTCTAGACATTCAAGGGATCTGAGAACCTGAAGTAACTGTTGCGACACATGGAGAGTACCGCCAGGCAAGAGGCCGTTAGGGAAAGTACCCACCGTCGTTGTTGTTGGTGCTGATAACGCTTAAACCAAAGAAGCTTTGAAAGGTATAAACAAGATGAATTAGTTTGTCTTTATTTCTTGGTAATTATTATATACATTCATAAAAGCCATAAATTTTACTTTATGAGAATATTGTTGTTTGTTAGGGCATTCATTTGCGTAATGTCCCTCTATATAAATCCAACATCTACAACTCTTTTTACCCTTGGGCAAAATTTCTTTTTGTCAGCATTTTCATTTTTCTGACGTGGTTTAAAGTATTTGATTGACTTAAACCTTTTGTTTTTCTTTTTATAAGAATATTTATTCTTATAATGTTTTCTAAATTTTTCTTTAGAATAACTTTTTTGATTACATCCATATTCAGTGGATGCTTCTAAGATGTTTTTACAACATCTTTTATTGAATTTATTCAATTTCTTATGTTGTTTAGAAAGATCACGAATCTCTGTGATTTCTTCTTTTACAACTCTGACTGCAAAGCCTAAGCTAAAGAGATTAACTCCTATTGCTTCTGCTTGAAATCTATGGAGAGATTTTTCTCCTACAAAAGAGATTTTGGTCAAATATTGTTTTATAAATCCACTAAACTCAATGTGTGGTAGTTTATAAAGATTTGTCTCAAAATCACATGGGACTTGAACGGGCATCAAGTGAACCACAAAAGGAAATTAACAGTCCTTGCACTAGCAATAGTAGCGAATTGTTAGCTATTCCGATTCAAACGGCAATCGGTAAAGAATCATCAAATTCGTTGATTCCTAGCATCTTGGAAAAAGATGTGAAAGATGTTCAGACATCTAAAAATTTGGTTTAACCTACAGATTTTATCTCAGGCCTTAGACCAAATACACAAGACATTTCAAGTCTTGATAAAATTGAAATTCAAAATTCAGTATCAGTGCAAATTGATAAGGCTATTCCACAGCCAAATTTTTATAATAATTATTATGTTGTATACAATGGAACTTTTGCAGATATTTATACTTCATGGGAAGTTTCTGAAAAGGCAACAAAAGAATTTCTAATGTTAAGCATAAGATATTCAAAACACTCAACGAAGCAAAGGTTTCAGGCAAAATGTTTGCTAGGGAGCACATGATATCTCCTCCAAAGTTGATATCAAACTCAGATTTCTTAAAGGCCACAACCTTCAAAGAAATTTTGAAATCCGAAAAGAAAAACAATCATTTGGTTTCTTTAGGAGAATTGCAATACCTAAAAAGATTGAAAAACAGAGTGCCCTCGAGCTTGATTTTGAAGGGTTATCTTATCTCTTTAAACTTGCAAGAGAAGCAAATGAAGAAAATTTCATCACAGAAAAATTCTTCATGATGGACAGTGAATGTATTAGTCTGTTCAATTTCATTGAAGGTTCCAATCCAGAAATGGTTTATGAGGCATTTTCTTATGGATTAGTTAGGACCGTTTATCCTAGCAAAAATCTTTTGGAAATCTCTTTGTTTCCAGAGGAAATCAGAAAGACAATCAAGAACATCAGAATCAAGGTTGTCAAAGAAGCAGACAGAGCTATATTCCTCAATATCCATAGCAGTTTGCTAGAATGGAATGATAACAAAATCCAATTACCTTATCATTTCATAGAGATTGGAATCTCAAAACAAGAAACAACTTATAAACCTTCAAAGCTATCCCAACTATAATGTTGGAAATGAAGAACTTGGTTCAAGTGAAAATCCAACTGCTCTAAAATGGCCTTCGGACTACATGAATCTAAGTGAAAAACTAGAAGTCTACTTCTAGGACAATCTTGAAAAAGATAGTTTCATCTTAGATGGAAAAAATACTTCACCCTTGGATGAAGTTATTAAACTTATGATTCTTGATGAGTCAGAAATCAAAAAAAATGGTAAAAAGACTAGAATTAAGCAAAATTCTTGGAATTGAAACCATTCATGTAATAGATCAAGAATCAGTTGATCAAGACACCTCTGAAAATATTGAGTAAAAAGTTGAACCTACGTTTAGGGTCAATAAAGAAGAAGAAGGAGAACATTCTGCTTCTAAGAAAGAAGAAGGAGATCACTCCGCTTCTAAGAAAAGGAAAGAATCTGATAAACCCAGTTTCTTTACAAACTATCCTGCAGCAGGAGAAACTAAAGATACAGGAATTTCTATTCTCAACATCTATTGTCGAGAAAATAGAAAACAGCTCATTGGCAAATGGGCTACAAAATTAAGTTTGATTATTCAAACTAACAAAGAAGCATATAGAAGTCCAAAAAATATACTTCTTTTAATAAAACATAAAACCTCTGGAATTATTCAATCATTTGTTAAATCAACAAATTGGCTTTTTCCAAAGCCTTCTGAAGCACATGACATATTTCGTCGTTATGCTGAATCATTACTTGTCCATTTCTGAATATTTTTTCAAATTAAAGAACTTGTTTAGTATCTTCATCTTGTATCTTCTTAAAAGACTTTGATATTATCAAAATATGTGAATTTTGATAATTAACCTTGATTTTTGAATCATCATTGAGTTTGAGAAGCTTATCAATGAGAATTCCGATTCTTGAAACGTTGATTTTCCCAACATCACATTTAAAGAAACTGGACTCCATAACCTTTGAAGGTTTATAAGTTGTTCTTGTTTTGAGATTCCATTCTCTATGAAATGGTAAGGTAATTGGATTTTTATCATTCCATTCTGGCAAATTGGTATGGATCTTGAGGAATATAGCTCTGTCTGCTTCTTTGACAACCTTGATTCTGATGTTCTTGATTGCCCCTTTCTGATTTCCTCTGGAAACAAAAGATTTCCAAAATATTTTTGCTAGGATAAACGGTCCTAACTAATCCATAAGAAAATGCCTCATAAACCATTTCTGGATTGGCACCTTCAATGAAATTGAACAGACTAATACATTCGTTATCCGTCGTGAAGAATATTTCTGTGATGAAATTTTCTTCATTTTCTTCTCTTGAAAGTTTAAAGAGATAAGATAACCCTTCAAAATCAAGATCGAGGGCACTCTGTTTTTCAATCTTTTCAGGGATTGCAATTCTTCCTAAAGAAACCAAAGGACTGTTTTTCTTTTCGGATTTCAAATTTCTTGAAAGGTTGTGGCCTTTAAGAAATCTGAGTTTGATATAAGCTTTGGAGGAGATATCATGTGCTCCCTAGCAAACTTTTTGCTTGAAACCTTTGATTCGTTGAGTGTTGTGAATCTCTTATGCTTAACATTAGAAATTCCTTTTGTTGTCTTTTCAGCAACTTCCCATGAAGTATAAATACCTGCAAAAGGTCCATTGTATACAACATAATAATTATCATAAAATTTTGGCTGTGGAATAGCCTTATCAGTTTGTACTGATACTGAATTTTGAATTTCAGTTTTATCAAGACTTGAAATGTCTTGTGTATTTGGTCTAAGGCCTGAGATAAAATCTGTAGGTTTAACCAAATTTTTAGATGTCTTTCACATCTTTTTCAAGATGCTAGGTTCAACAGATTTGATGATTCTTTACCGATTGTCGTTTGCATCGGAATAGGTAACAGTTTGCTACTATTGCTAGTGAAAGGACTGTTAATTTCCTTTTGTGGTTCACTTGATGCCCGTTCAAGCAAACTTATTTTCATGTCAAGAACTTGTAGTTCCATTTTCATGATTTCCCTTTGAAGTTTTAACTTCTATAATTCTTCCATTTCTCGAAGTTTGTAAGGATAATTAATCCCTGAGTTTTACCCTATTTTCTCCATAAGGAGATTCTTCTGCCTCCTTTAACATGTATATTCAGGGTCAAGATATCTGCAAATATATTTTTATTACCTGAAATGTGTTCTACTTCAAAGCAATATCTAGATAGCCACATTTGCCATCTTACAAGTCTACCTTGTTTGTTATCACCTTTTAAATTAATATTGAAAAAGTAGGTAAAGTTTTTATTATCTGTCCTGATAAAAAATTTAACCGAAGTGAGATATGCACTAAATTTTTTAATGACTCGGATTACCGCAAGGTATTCCTTTTCATTACTATGATAATTTCTATAGTCAATACTATGATGACTATTTGTTAAGTCATAACATACTAGGTAAGTTACATTGAAGGCTTTATCTCCTTCATTCATCAGATCTTCTCTTTCAAAGTGATGAATTAAAGAGAAAACATAGTCAAAGTTTTTGCTTTCTAAGCTAAGTCCGAACTTAGGATAGACTGTAAACATAAACTTTTAATATGCAAGGTTGCCTCTAGCAACTCCTAGCACACAATCTTTTCTAAATGCTAGTTTGATGGGAGTATTAATCTGAAATTTATCACCTTTTAAATTAATATTTAAAAAGTGGGTAAAGTTTTTATTATCTGTCCTGATTAAAAATTTACCGTAGTGAGATATGCACTAAATTTTTTAATGACTCGGATTACCGCAAGGTATTCCTTTTTCATTACTATGATAATTTCTTTAAGCTTTTTTAAAGCTTCCGGAAGTGTATCTACAAATTAACTCTTGTCCGAGTTTTTTGCTTTGAGGATTCCACCACAAAACTCATCTGATGCATCGGTTTCAATGATCAGTTTATCATCTGGTAAATAGGATGCTATAGCTTTGGAAAGCTAGTTAGATTCTTTTTTATCTTAATCATATAAGATGTATCTGAATCTTTCCAATCCCAAATGACATTGTCTTTGAGTTTAACCTGTAAAGGTTTTCTAACTGCAGCAAGCCTTGGAATATAACTTTCAGCATAAGTTAATATACCTAAGAACCTTTGCAATTGTTTTTTGTCTTCAATCTTATTGGGAATTTATGTATATGTTCCAAGATATGATTCTGAGGAATATGATGACCTTGATCAATTTCTAATCCTAGAAAATTAATCTTTGTTTTGAAAAGATGTGCTTTTCTTTCTGATAGAATTATACATAATTCATCACATTTTTGAGTACTATTGCTACATGTAAATAGTGCTCTTTTTCTGTGTTACTGAAGACAAGTATATCATCTTCGTAAACACAAACAAATTTTTCAAAAGATCAGTAATGATTCAGCATAACGACGAAATATGTCATGTGCTTCAGAAGGCTTTTGAAAAAGCTAAAGTGGAATACAGGTGCAGAAGATGCTCTGGTCCCCACCACTTGCAAAGACAAAGCATGACCCTACCACTCACAAGGATTATCAATCAACCCATGTGAAGACAAGGCATCCTCATCAGCTTACACCGACTCTCTTTAATAATTTAGATAGTGGGATGTAAAAAAGTCATGAATGACGACTATCACAATGATAGATCCTTCTTCCTTATGTTAGCAATAGCATCTGCAGCGGAAGCGATTTAAGGATCTAGATCTATAAATTACACGTAATAAAATAACTAGATCTACATCTACAAGGGGGTTGTAGAACATACCTCTTGGATCTCAAAATCCAAGTTGAAGAACCGCAATAAGAAGGATGAAAGATTGTGTGAAGAGCATCACGATCTTCCGTACGTGTGATCCAAGCCCGGTGGAAGGAAATTCTCGACTCGAACCCTTCCGATATGCTACCCGGAAAAACCTCCAAGATTTTTCCCCTTTAATCCCCTTGGCCGAAAATATTTTCCTTCTCTCTCTAAGAGATGAAGTCGAAATTATTGTATGTTGTAAGGCTTGGTAGAACTCTCTTTATATAGGAGAGTAAAACTTAACCTCCAAGGATTTAATAATTAATACAAAATCAATTATAATAATCCCATTAAATAAAAATAATCCCATAATATTCTAGAACAAATCTAGAATAATATTTATCTTTATTTCTTACCATAAATATTTATCCAATAAATATTTTATGCACATGTTTTATTAATCACAAGAAAACTAATTTCTTGTTCCAAAAAAAAGAGCATGGGGCGAAAATTTCATATATTGACCTAGTCAATATTAATTTTTCCATCACACAATAATTGGGCCAAGATTATGGAAAATGTCTTTTCCACATATTTAATTATTTAGCCCAACTAATTTAATAGTCCACTAAACAATTAATTCACATATCGTTTTAATAAAGTCCAACAAGAACTAAATTAATATTATTAGGATTCGACGTCCGAGAATAGCTATGCTATATTAGGAGGCACGCCGGGACCATGGACTAATAATCAGTGGCTCCGATAAATCAAATAAATAATTATCTTACGAACGTAATAATTATATTTGATAAATCAATCACAGAATATGCCACCATAATCCCGCAACGCACTCCTCCGATTATAAGATTATATTTATCTCTCACGAGAATAATAATAAAGGCGCCCATTGATATAATCATACATATGGATTAATCCTCCATAGATATTCATTCTAAATCGGGAAGTTACCGTTAACCCTTTTAGAACCTCTTATCCTTATTTACCATTAACCCCTAGTGATCAATTAATTCATACAACTCACCTTTGGTAGCTAATCGATGTGTAATATGAACTCGCGCGATCGATCGCAGTTTCTAGGATTAACAAATTAGAGAATCGTCTTTCTACTTCCATAAATGGAAGGAATGGATTCCAGATCGTGATAACACGGACTACTCACTCAATCCAAGACAATGCCAAGATGGGGTAATTCGGACCACGGACTCGGTGTAATCCTTAACCGTCAAGTCAAACTTTATCTCGATTCAAGCGCTTGATCGTGATCACCTCAGATTAAGATATATCCATAAATATGATCATCCATTGATTCGATAAGACTTCTCGATTACGGAATTATATCGTGAACTCTAATCAAATCGGTCCAAATTACTATATGATATATCTATCATATATAAATGCCCCACTAGGTTCTCTCTTAACCGAATGTCCGGATAAGACAATCACACCTATTGTGTTTCGGACGCATTAATAGCACGTTAAAGGAGAGACCCGATACTCTCGATTAACTTCACTACAAAGCTAATTGTATTTTAAGTACATCTTCACTAACTCAATCCTCCCGTGTATATCCCATACACCGAGTTAAGTGATTACATAAACGATATACTTAGGGTTTTTCAGTAGTGTAAATACTATTGTCACATCGGTGAATATGAGAATAATAAATATGAATAATAATATCATTTCATTTATTAAATAAAACAATTACAAAAATTGTCTTTCGGGCATCACACATAACAATCTCCCACTTGCACGAAAGCATGTGATTAATTGTTTTAGAGCACACCCTATTATTTAAAATACAACAAACTACATCTCCCACTTGCTCTAAAAAGCAATGGAGACCCATCCCGTATTCTAGTACCCATTAAGCATATCATAACCATTTCAGATTCCAAAGTACACTCCGAGTATGCCGTCGTAGGATAGGTCAGTGACTCGGGGAGTACCTACATCTAAATGTCATGGGTCTTAATGATTAGTCAGGTTGTCGGCTCGAGACGATCCGTAGAATCAAACGTTACCGGTCCATGTAATCATGTGGTACTTTCCCAATATGCTTTTGACCTCTAGTGATTTCGAAAATCCTTATAAGCTACCCCTTCATCGTTTGCACAATGATGTGGTATCGGCTTCCAAATCTAGAATCACTCCAGATATGAAAAGGAAATCCTTAAGCTATATCACCTCTATAGCTACTACAAAAGCCGCTAATCACCCAACTAGTTAAAGTCGAGTTGGCGTTGCTGGATTCCTCCAGGCAATAGTTTCAACACAAGAGTAAACACTGAGACCGATATCGACTTAACGATCATCCCCAATCTGACTTAAAGTCAAAATCAGTGTATCACGCATATTATTCCTCGTTCTCTCAAGATACTAAAGGACATACTAAACTTGCTTTGTTAATCGCCGAATCTATGATTCGATCAAAGTTGACGTTCAATAACTCGACCATCTCTTACTAGAAAGAGAATCTATCCCATTTCTCTTGATCCGAAGATTTAGAGAGTCATTCACGAGGCATAGGGTAGAACATCCTCGTTGAATGTTGCATACACGGATGCATCATCTTAACCAATAAGATGGATGGGAAACCGGTGATCGATTCTAATGAATTCGACCGAGTCAAACTCTTAAGAATGTTGTCCAAATCTCATTTGCAGAGAGAATCGTGGTATTGTCGATTCGACTTCAAATAACACACCCATGTTGATTCCAACTGGTGCAGTGTTATCCTTCACAAACACTAATATATATATGCACTACTGTACTAAAATTGATATCCAGTCTACAAAAGACTTATCAATATTCTGGTCAAATCCATATATTGTAGAATTATATGACTTCCAATGACCGAGAGGTTTGCCTTTTATCCACAAAGGACATAAGCCTTGACAGTCATCCTGTCATAAGTTCATAAGGCAATACCCTTCTGTTTTGAGTGAATCCAGACTCCGTTTGTTTGGCAAGAAAGTCTCAGGGAATCACCCCTATTTTCTTTTGAACGAAATCATGCAATACTAAGTGGTAAGAGAGTTCAAGGTCCGATTAACTCTCTACTTTGAGGAATTACCCCTAGACCACTCAATCTTTGCTCGAAGATAAACTTTCCTATTCATTCTACTCTTTTCCATGTAGATCCAATTACTCCCCTTTGGACTCGAGACGCTTCAGGTGGTTCTACAAGAGTATGAACAGAATGGAATACCGAACTCCATTCACAGTGGTTATGACTATTAAACCAACCTCTATTATCGTAATCCTATCACGCTCACAAAAGAGCCATAGGTCATCACTCGATCCTCGGACTACAAAGTCCATGAGAAACCGTAATGGGTAATGGATAAACCATACTCCCAATACTTACCTGGATCGAAATTCGATCTAGTTTAGTAGTATTTAGTGTTATCACCAACAATCGATGTTGGATGTGGTCCGATTTTAATCGGTTAGTAACTACCTTGAGTAAACGTGCTTCAAGGTTCAAGGTTTTTTTCGATCATGGATTCTATCGAAAGGATGCAACAAAGATAACCTGTCCCTTCCCGATTTCAAGAATCCTATATCTAACCTTTATACTCAATAGGTTAAAAGATATATCACTTAATGGTCATTGACCGAACGTATGCGTGAAATTCCTAGTCTTACCTTCAAGCACCGTGTGCTAAATGCTTATATTTATGGAAGTGGGGTGAACCGAATCCACACTTTATCCGTAAAAGCATATTCTAGGTAGACTTATCGGTCTTACATTTCAATGTAAACCGTTATTTTGCTTCCAATATCTTTATTGAGTTAAGCAGTATATTGCTGTTAGGTGTGATGCCCGAAAGACAATTTTGTAATTGTTTTATTTAATAAATGAAATGATGTTATTATTCATATTTATTATTCTCATATTCACCGATGTGACAATAGTATTTACACTACGTAAAACCCTAAAGTATATCGTTTATGTAATCATTTAACTCAAAGTGTATAGTATATACACGGGAGGATTGAGTTAGTGAAGATGTACTTAAAATACAATTAGCCCGTAGTGAAGTTGATCGAGAGTATCGGGTCTCTCCTTTAACGTGCTATTAATGCGCCTAACACAATAGGTGTGATTGTCTTATCCGGACTTTCGGTTAAGAGAACCTAATGGGGCATTTATATATGATAGATATATCATATGGTGGACCGATTTGATTAGAGTTCACGATATAATTCCGTAATCGAGAAGTCTTATCGAATCAATGGATGATCATATTTATGGATATATCTTAATCTCGAGGTGATCGCGATCAACCGCTTGAATCGATATGAAGTTTGACTTGGACGGTTAAGGATTACACCGAGTGCGTGGTCCGAATTACCCCATCTTGGCATTGTCTTTGGATTGAGTGAGTAGTCCGTGTTATCACAGATACGGAATCCATTCCTTCCATTTATGGAAGTAGATAGACGATTCCTTATTTGTTAATCCTAGAAACCGATCGATCGTGACGAGTTCATATTACAGCGATTAGCTACCAAAGTGAGTTGTATGAATTAATTGATCACTAGGGGTTAATGGTAAATAAGGATAAGAGGTTCTAAAAAGGGTTAACGGTAACTTCCCGATTTAGAACGAGCGATCTATGGAGGATTAATCCATATGTAATGATTATATCAATGGACGCTTATTATTATTCTCGTGAGGAGATAAATATAATCTTATAATCGGAGGAGTGCGACCACGGGATTATGGTGGCATATTCTGTGATTGATTTATCGAATATAATTATTCTATAATTATTTATTTGATTTATCGGAGTCACCGATTATTAGTCCATGGTCCCCGACGTGCCTCCTAATATAGCATAGCTATTCTCGGACGTCGAATCCTAATAATATTAATTTAGTTCTTGTTGGACTTTATTAAAACGATATGTGAATTAATTGTTTAGTGGACTATTAAATTAGTTGGGCTAAATAATTAAATATGTGAAAAGACATTTTTCACAAACTTGGCCCAAAATAGTGTTGGCGAAATTAAACCCTAAGGGATTTGATATTGGCGCCATGCACTTGATTATTGACTAAGAAATTATTTTCTTGTGATTAATAAGACATGTGCATAAAATATTTATTGGATAAATATTTATGGTAAATAATAAAGATAAATATTATTCTAGATTTGTTCTAGGATATTATGGAATTATCTTTATTAAAGGATTTATTTTGTTTGATAAATAAAAATCCTTGGAGGCTAAGTTTTACTCTCCTATATAAAGAGAGTTCTCCTGCCTCAATACACACATAGAATTCGACTTCTCCTATAGTAGAGAAGAAAATAATTTCTGCCAAGGGAGATTAGAGGAGAAATCTTGGAGATTTTTCCGGTAGCATATCGGAAGGGTTGAGTCGAGAATTCCTTCCACGGGAATTGCTTGGATCACACGATCGGAAGACTGTGGTGCTCTTCACATCTTAACATTCATCCTTTGCGGTTCTTCAACTTGAATTTAGAGATTCAAGAGGTATGATCTACATCCCCTTGTGTAGAATAGATCTAGTTGTTTTATTACGCATATTATATAGATCTAGATCCATAAATCGCTTCCGTTATGGACAATATTACTAAGAGTGGTATCGATCGCCATGGTGATCTATATTTATACGTATAAAATATTAGATCTAGGAGTGGTAAAACATGTAGATTTTTGTCCCATTTTTTTTTTTTTTTTTTTAAAGATAGGGCCGGCGATGTTATTCTTTTTTTTATGTTATGAATGTCTTGGTTGAAGAGATGGATTGGGGTTGGTCTTTGTTTACTCGTTAGATCTATTGTAGCTCCTTTGTTTAAGAACAATTGAGCATAGGAATTGTATTTTTTTATGTCTTTCTTTTCAAATTTATGTAAAAAGTAGCATCTTTTATTGTAATTTTTATTATCCGGGCTGAAAAAGATGAAGATCTTGCTGAAAAATTTGAAGATCAAGACGAAACCCAAGGTATGAACGAGGTGAAACGGATGAATTTTATTAAAAATCTGCTACAGGACTTTCTGCGACGCTGAAAAGCGTCACTAAAAGTCCTGTTTAATAAATATATGCGGCTAGGGTTTATTTTTTGTTGCGGCTGCATGAAAGTTTTTAATGTGACCTAATCTTTTATTTTTTTTTTATGATCTTTCAACTGCCGCATGAAGAAAAAAAAAAAAAAAAAAAAAAAATTTATTTTTTGGAAAATAAATTAAAAGCAGCCGCATGTAACATAATAAAATTAAATATATGAATAATTAAAATAAATTGGATTTATTTAATTAAAAGACCTTTTCTCCTCTCGGGTGTTCGTGGTTCAGTGTTCGTGGTTCGAGTTCAAGATTCAAGATCAAGACTCAAGACAAGAAGATTGTAATTTATTTTTCCTAGGATAGATTAGTTACGGGGTACCAACAATCCATCTCGGTGTTTAAATTTCCATAATTTATTTTTATGTGTTCGATCATAAAATAGATATAAAATCGGAATTGCCATGACATGCATCATATCATAAATCCACTCCATGCATACATGTAGAATTTTAATTTTGGTAATTAAAATAGGCATGTATACAAACTCGTGTAATTAGTTGAAATTTAATTAATATGTGGTAATTAATTTAATTTAGTAACTAATTAAAGATCCGAGGACGGGTTATGAAATCGTTAGCCTTTTCGGTGTGTGTTCTCGGTGAACCGCCTTAAAGCTCAAACGAGATCACGTTTTCAATTCGTAGTGTCTACGAGATTGAATGATGGTAAAAGAACAAAAATCTTGGATAAAAACGGTTCGCTTATAGGTTGGGTGGTCAATTGAGCTTCGCTCGAACGACTTAACCCTCCTAGTGTGATGTATGCACGGGGTCCGCAAGACTAAGCCAAAACCGAGAGCGGAGGGGTGATTCCTTCTAATCTCAATAGGGCTCTCTTGACCCGACTTCGTCCGGATCATCACATATGTTCCAACGAATAGGACGGGTAGGCTTGCCTACGTTACCGACACCATTCGGAATCCTTGATTTAATGAGCTTTTATGATAACATCAAAAGGCGTGGTTAGTTAACCCACAACCACTTCCAAATTATTGAGTGGGAGCGGGGAGGCGACAGCCAACCCCACGGCCTCTACTATAGATACAAGTAAGTGAGAGAAGGGTGACGCCGAGGCGCTTTGATTCGTCCCCCTAAGGATGGTGTTCGCCTATCAACATTCATGGCTTGGTCTCCGAAAGGATAGGTTTTCTGGTACTCGTCGGGTCACCTGACCTATCCTAAGACGGCATACTCGGGCGCACCTCAAGAGAACCGATATAGTAGGTCACACACACTCATCATGGGTATTCTTGATAATATCTAGGCTTAAAAGGAAGGTAGTCAATGAATACAGGATGTTCGATTCCCGTGGGATGTTTGATTCTCACAAGTTATTCATTGATGAGATTGTCTCGATTTAACCGTCATCTCTTTGACCTACCCTAAGGCCTTTGAGATGCGAGGTTAAAACTTGGAATGGTAGAGTAGACTTAATTTTTAGTTTACAATTCCTAAAATTTAATATAGTAGTGTTAAACTTGAATTAATACATGTCATTTTATTTTCAGCAAAATGTCTGCTCAAATTTCTGGCTTTACTTTCGAAAAATTAACGGGAAACAACTTTAAGAAATGGAAGAGTAACTTAAACGTGGTGCTCACGTATGAGAATGTGCAACATGTACTTACTTCAATGCCCTATTTGGCGATCCAAAAACTGGTAAAGTCGAGATCGAACAGCGTAATAATCGCTGGATCAAGCGGATAACCGGGCTCGTGGGATCATCTGGCGGCAAGTGTCGGAGGTTATTAGGACCCAGATTGAAGAGTTTGAGTCCGGCAGGAGAAATCACGCGGAAACTTACTACGATGTTTGGATCACCTAGCAACCAAGCAAGACACGATGCCATCAAAGTTGGCCGTCAACACGAAATTGAAGAAAGGTCAAGCGTTGAATGGTCATATTTCAATATGATCGATTACTTCAATGACGCGGTATTCATGGATCAAAGTTCGATGAAGCAACTCAAGTATCAATGATTTTGGAATCGTTGACTCCTGAGTTTATCCCGTTCAAAACTCAGTATCTGATGGGCAAATATGAATTGACCATGACACAGATGCTGAATGAACTGACTATCTACGAGGGCCTGCTATCGAAAGATAAGGTCCAAGTAGGGGATAAGAAAGTTGAAGCCAATATGGCCGAAGCCAGGTCATCAAACAAGCCTAAGGCGAAACCGAAGAAGAAGGGTAGTGTTGCACCCGTGCCCAAGCCAATGAAGAAAAAGGCTGCCAAGAAAGTTGACGAGTCCAAGCCCAAGGGCAAATGCTTTTACTGTAAGGAGGTAGGACATTGGCGACGCCATTGTCCCGAATACCTTCGTGATGTGAAAGATGGCAAAGTCAAGGCTGTCGCTGGGAAAGATAAGAAAGGTAATTTGGAATTACTATTCTTGGAATCTTTTAATGTAGCTAAAGATGTGTCCACTTGGATACTTGATACTGGAGCTACTAACCATGTATGTTCTTCATTGTAGATTCTTAGTTCATATGAGGAGCTGGAAGAGGGTTCTCAAGTGATGCGAGTAGGCATTGGGCGCCATTTCAAGCAAAGCAAAGTGGGAGCCGTGGACTTGCATTTTAATAATAGAATTTTGCATTTAGACAATGTTTATTTTATTCCCAATTTCAGGAGAAATTTGATTTCTTATTCTGCCTTAGTTGAACAATCATTTTCTGTTTCAAGTTTGAATGGTGAATTTGTTATTTCAAAGAATGGCTTTGAATTGTGTTCAACTATAAATGAAAATGGTTTATATTTTGTAAGACCACATAAAGCTCCCCTACTTAATACTGAAATGTTTAAAACTGCTCATCAAAGATCTGCAAAAAGGCAGAAAGTTTCTCAAGTAAAAGAAGATAAAACATACTTGTGGCATCTAAGGCTTGGCCATATTTCCTTGGAAAGACTCAAAAGACTTGAAAAGGTTAATGCCTTAGGTGAGTCATCTGTTGACACACCGCCTCGCTGCTGCGAGTGTTGCCTGGAGGGAAAAATGACTAAGCGCCCCTTCTCATCAAAGGGTAATAGAGCCACAGGAACTCTAGACTTAGTGCATTGGACCTTTGTGGTCCGATGAAGCATACAAGCTGAGGCGGATACGAGTACTTTGTGACTTTCATTGATGATTACTCGAGATTCGGTTATGTTTATCTCTTTGCATAGAAAGTCCGAGGCTTTTGGAAAGTTCAAGGAGTTCCAATGAAGCGAAAGGCAACTAGGCAAGTCATTGAAATGCCTCCGCCGGATCGTGGAGGTGAGTATTTAGAGATCTTGAGTTCATTGACTACTTGGTGAAAAAGGAATTTGTTTCCAACGCTCGGCGCTTAGGACACCTCGGCAAAACGGAGTTGCCGAGAGGAGAAACAGGACATTGATTAACATGGTTAGATCAATGATGAGCTACGCCACTACCTATATCCTTTTGGGGTTATGCTTTAGAAGCGCTGGTCTACATTTTGAATGCAGCATCCGTCAAAGTCTCGTTAAAAGACACCCATTGAGATGTGGTCGGGACGTCGCGAAAGCATGCGCTACTTCAGATATGGGGTTGTCCCGCATGTGTGCCGATGGACAAGACTACCAAGCTACAATCACGCATTTAAAGTATGTTTGTTTGTAGGCTATGCAAAAGGTACACGTGGTGGTCTATTTTACGATCCGGAAGATAACAAAGTGCTAGTCTCGACTAACGCTACGCTTTTGGAGGAAAGTTATATGAAAGACCACGAGACCTCGAAGTACAATTGTACTAGAGGAATTACTCTCCGATGACATCAGGCCTATTGTGGTCTGCCGATGTTCCCGTAAACAACACTAATAATACAACAATCAATTCCAACATTCTGTTCCACCCAGACGTACTGCGAGAGTGGTTCGGCCACCGGCTCGGTACGGCATGGATTTAGAGGCAAACGTAGTCGCCTCTGATGGGGGGAAGATGATCCTCCGACCTATAAGAAGGCCTTACTGGATCACGATAAGGATAAATGGATTGACGCAATGAATCAAGAGATGGAGTCTATGTACTCTAACTCAGTCTGGAAACTTGTAGAACTTCCTCAGGGTGAAAGGCCCATTGGATGTAAATGGCTCTACAAGCGAAAGAGAGGAGTAGATGGGAAGGTTGAAACCTTCAAAGCACGGCTGGTAGCCAAAGGTTACACACAGCGAGAGGGTATAGACTACGAGGAAACCTTCTCACATGTGGCCATGATGAAAACCATCCGCATCCTCCTTTCGATTGCTGCATGTCTGGATTATGAAATCTGGAAAATGGATGTTAAGACAGCGTTTCTAAACGGCTTTCTTGACGAGGAAATCTATATGCACGACAACCGAGAGGATTCATTGAAGAAGGTCGAGAGAGCACATGGTGTGCAAGTTGCTCGAGATCCATTTATGGGTTGAAGCAAGCATCTCGCTTCTGGTATCATAGATTCGATCACACGATCAAGTCTTATGATTTGAACAACACTTTGCTTTGAATCTTGTGTGTACAAGAAGGTTATCAAAGATAGTGTTGTATTTCTAGTGTTGTACGTTGATGACATACTCCTAATTGGCAACGATAAAGGGATGATGTCCGACGTGAAAAGTTGGTTGACCACGCAATTCCAAATGAAAGATTTGGGAGAAGCGAGTTATGTTCTAAGGATCCAAATTATAAGGGATCGTAAGAACAGGATGTTAGCTCTGGCCCCAAGCAACTTATATAGATAAGGTGGCCGCACGCTTCAAGATGGAGAACGCAAAGAAGGGTTTTCTACCAACCCGTCACGGTGTTTACCTATCTAAGTCTCGGGGCCTCAAACCCCAAGAGAATGAAGCTATGGGAAGAGTGCCATATGCCTCGGCCGTTGGTAGTCTTATGTATGCTATGAGGTGTACGAGGACGACATTTGTTACGGCGTTGGATTAGTCACCGTTTTCGAGTCAAATCCAGGGCAACCAGACTGGACAAAGAGAGAAAGAATCTCATCAAATATTTGAAGAGAACCAGAAATTATATGCTCGCTCTATTCGAGTGGGAGTTTGGAGCTAGCTGGGTACACCGATTTCGATTTTCAATCAGGCAGAGATGATTCTAAATCTACTGCAGTTCAAGTGTGTTTACGCTTGGTGGCGGTGCAAGAGAATGGAGAAGCCAAAAGCAATCCAAAGACGGCCGATTCAACAATGGAAGCTGAGTTCATAGCGGCCTCGGAGGCAGCTAAAGAAGCAGTTTGGTTAAGAAAGTTCATCAGCGGATTAGGCGTTGTCCCGAATGCTGGAGATCCTATTACTCTCTATTGTGATAACAATGGGGCCATTGCCAACTCTAGAGAACCTCAAAGCACAAAGAAGTCGAAGCATATAGAGAGAAAATACTTTGGGTGATCAACGATTTTGTCGATAGAGGGGACATTTCGTCAAGAAAATCGCCTCCGCCGATAATCCTGCCGATCCATTCACCAAGACGCTGCCGATTGAAGCTTTTAGTCGACACTTGGAGACTATAGGTATTAGAGACATGTCTCATTTGCTTTAGAGCAAGTGGGAGTGATAGTTTGTTTGTATTTTAAATAATAGGGTGTGCTCTAAAACAATTAATCACATGCTTTCGTGCAAGTGGGAGATTGTTAGGTGTGATGCCCGAAAGACAATTTTGTAATTGTTTTATTTAATAAATGAAATGATGTTATTATTCATATTTATTATTCTCATATTCACCGATGTGACAATAGTATTTACACTACAGAAAACCCTAAAGTATATCGTTTATGTAATCACTTAACTCAGTGTATAGTATATACACAGGAGGATTGAGTTAGTGAAGATGTACTTAAAATACAATTAGCCCGTAGTGAAGTTGATCGAGAGTATCGGGTCTCTCCTTTAACGTGCTATTAATGCGCCTGTAACACAATAGGTGTGATTGTCTTATCCGGACTTTCGGTTAAGAGAACCTAATGGGGCATTTATATATGATAGATATATCATATAGAAATATGGACCGATTTGATTAGAGTTCACGATATAATTCCGTAATCGAGAAGTCTTATCGAATCAATGGATGATCATATTTATGGATATATCTTAATCCCGAGGTGATCGCGATCAACCGCTTGAATCGCATGAAGTTTGACTTGACGGTTAAGGATTACACCGAGTGCGTGGTCCGAATTACCCCATCTTGGCATTGTCTTTGGATTGAGTGAGTAGTCTGTGTTATCACAGATACGGAATCCATTCCTTCCATTTATGGAAGTAGATAGACAGTTCCCTTATTTGTTAATCCTAGAAACTGATCGATCGTACGAGTTCATATTACACTGATTAGCTACCAGTGAGTTGTATGAATTAATTGATCACTAGGGGGTTAATGGTAAATAAGGATAAGAGGTTCTAAAAAGGGTTAACGGTAACTTCCCGATTTAGAACGAATAGTCTATGGAGGATTAATCCATATGTAATGATTATATCAATGGACGCTTATTATTATTCTCGTGAGGAGATAAATATAATCTTATAATCGGAGGAGTGCGCCACGGGATTATGGTGGCATATTCTCGTGATTGATTTATCGAATATAATTATTCTATAATTATTTATTTGATTTATCGAGTCAATTGATTATTAGTCCATGGTCCCCGACGTGCCTCCTAATATAGCATAGCTATTCTCGGACGTCGAATCCTAATAATATTAATTTAGTTCTTGTTGGACTTTATTAAAACGATATGTGAATTAATTGTTTAGTGGACTATTAAATTAGTTGGGCTAAATAATTAAATATGTGGAAAAACATTTTTCACAAACTTGGCCCAAAATAGTGTTGGCGAAATTAAACCCTAAGGGATTTGATATTGGCGCCCATGCACTTGATTATTGACTACTAAATTATTTTCTTGTGATTAATAAGACATGTGCATAAAATATTGATTGGATAAATATTTATGGTAAATCATAAAGATAACTATTATTCTAGATTTGTTCTCGGATATTATGGAATTATCTTGTATTACAGGATTTATTGTGTTTGATAAATAAAAATCCTTGGAGGCTAAGTTTTACTCCTATATAAAGAGAGTTCTCCAAGCCTCAATACACACATAGAATTCGACTTCTCCCTATAGTAGAGAAGAAAATAATTTCGCCAAGGGAGATTAGAGGAGAAATCTTGGAGATTTTTCCGGTAGCATATCGGAAGGGTTCGAGTCGAGAATTCCTTCCACGGGAATTGCTTGGATCACACGATCGGAAGACCTGTGGTGCTCTTCACATCTTCACATTCATCCTTTGCGGTTCTTCAACTTGAATTTAGAGATTCAAGAGGTATGATCTACATCCCCCTTGTAGAATAGATCTAGTTGTTTTATTACGCATATTATATAGATCTAGATCCATAAATCGCTTCCGTTGCGGACAATATTACTAAGAATTGCAGCACATCTAAAAAATATATCAGGCAATTTAACGGTTTCTCACTTAGTGAAAGCATTTCACTATGAGGCAGGCCGAGCATCAATCCCTAGGACTATGTGATGGCCCATTTCTGAGTATAGAATACTTTATCTCTGTTGAAAACAGAGAAACCTCAAAATATTTTGGATAAACTTACCGGAGTGTTTGAATAGTTATCGGACAAGAAGTCACTACTCGGAAGCTCCTACTAGCTCAGTATCTTTCATCGACTCGAAGGTCGTCATGAACAAGCTATGTTACTACTTTATATCCATTATCCTTTCCCGATTGAAAGGAAACTTAGTCATCGAACCTTTGAGACAATATAACCGTGATCGAGAAAGGAATCACCCCGAGCCGATTCGAGTCTTGTCTTTTAGGGACTATGCACTAACTATGGAATATGAAGAAGCGTTTATCTAAATATAGAAACCAATTGCTTTTAATAGTTCTTAAGATGTGTTTTATATACATATTTCAAAGATTGTAAGTGGTTTTGACTTTATCAAACAAAAGTCCGAGTCTTGGATTAGATTACAAATGATATATTCACATTCTATACGACAAACAAATTATCGAATAGAAGGTAAATCCATTCGTTCCAACGAATCTTAAACAGAAAATAATTTTTCCGCGATATCCAAGGATTGAATCCGAGATTCATTTCCTTATATCACTCCCACTATTCTAGCTAAAATTAACTGCCCGTTGTTTACTCTTTTAATCGTTAAATGCACTACTACCTTGTTCTTCCAAAGAACTTAGCTTGAGAAAATCGCCAAGGATTCATAGGTTGGTGATCCAAAATCACTGTCCTTATCCTATGATTTTCAGTTAATTAATTTTTGGTTCAGCCTTAAAATTTTCTCAGTTTAGGTGACAAACACTTTTAGACATATTCTCCCATTCTTGACTTTCCGTGAATGGAAACAGTCTTGAACCAGCGGTTCGTTTGAGTAGACACTACTCTTGAACCGTGGGATGCCTATTTCTAGTGTTACTCATCGGGACTTCTCGGATTTTCTAATATACCAGAAAAAACAACAAATCATAACATTAAAGCTCCCACTAGTTTATCGGTTCCAAATACCGTCTAACGAGCAATGCTTTATTTTTTTTATGATTTTCCGATTTTTTCGATTAGAAAATCTTTCGTATATAGTTCTAATGTTTCCAGAAAAACAACAAATCATAGAACTCCCACTAGTTCATCGATTCCAAATATCGTCTAACTAGCAACATTTCATGACTTTCCGGTTTTTCAATTAGAACGGTTACGTGTGTAGTCAGTTACACTTTTCTAATGTTCTAGAAAAACAACAAATCATAAAGCTCCCACTAGTTCATCGATTCCAAATATCGTCCAACTAGTAATACTTCATGATTTTCCGATTTTTCAATTAGAAAATTACTCGTGTAATTACTACACATTCAAAATTCACTAAAAGAATTTCAAAGTCCGAAATCACCTTTGATCAAACTAAGTTTGTCTTCCGCTTGACACGACGACACTAGTGACATACCTATATGTCACTCTGGTTTTTAAAAGGCTTAAGAGAAAATATCTCTTTCGAAAATTAATTGCATTATCGATTAACTAGTTCAACGCCCTAGTTACTTTCCACTTTTTAACGAAGTCAATACTAGTCAATTAATTTTTAAGCAATTTAGTAAGTGGATATAATGTCAGTAAATAAAATGACATATATTAATTCAAGTTTAACACTACTATATTATTTTATTTTAGGAATTGTAAACTAAAAATAAGTCTACTCTACCATTCCAAGGTTTTAACCTCGCATCTCAGTGCCGCCTTAGGGTAGGTCAAAGAGATGACGGTTAAATCGAGACAATCTCATCAATGAATAACTTGTGAGAATCAAACATCCCACGAGAATCGAACATCCCTTTATTCATTGATTACCTTCCTTTTTTAGCCTAGATATTATCAAAAATATCCTTTATGAGTGTGACCTACTATATCGGATCTCTTAGGTACGCCCCGAGTGTGCCGTCTTAGGATAGGTCAGTGACCCGACGAGTACCTGTAAATCCTATCCTTTCGGAGACCAAGCCATGAATGTTGATAGGGTGAACACCATCCTTAGGGGACGAAATCAAAGCGCCGAGGCGTCACCCTTCTCTCACTTACTTGTATCTATAGTAGAGGCCGTGGGGTTGGCTGTCGCCTCCCCCGCTCTCACTCAATATTTTGGAAGTGGTTGTGGGTTAACTAACCACGTCTTTTTGATGTTATCATAAAAGCTCATCAAATCAAGGATTCCGAATTGTGTCGGTAACGTAGGCAAGCCTACCCGTCCTATTCGTTGGAACATATGTGACAGTCGGACGAAATCGGGTCAAGACAGCCTCATTGAGATAAGAAGGAATCACCCATCCGCTCTCCGGTGTAGCTTAGTCTTGCCGGACCCCCGTGCATACATCACACTAGGAGGGTAAGTCGGTCGAGCCTAGCTCAGTTGACCACCCAACCTATAAGCGAACCGTTTTTATCCAAGATTTATTGTTCTTTTACCATCATTCAATCTCGTAGACACTACGAATCGAAAACGTGATCTCGTTTGAGCTTTTACGGCGGTTCACCGAGAACACACACCGAAAGGCTTAACGATTTCATAACCCGTCCTCGGATCTTTAATTTGTTACTAAATTAATTAATTACCACGTATTAATTAAATTTCAACTAATTACGCGAGTTTGTATACATGCCTATTTTAATTACCAAAATTAAAATTCTACATGTATGCATGGAGTGGATTTATGATATGATGCATGTCATGGCAATTCCGATTTTATATCTATTTTATGATCAAACACATAAAAAATAAATTGCGGAAAATTTAAACACCGAGATGGATTGTTGGTACCCCCGACTAACCTATTTTCTAAGGATAAGTAAAAATTTAATCTAAGCCTTCAAATCTCGATCTTCGATCTTGATCTTGAAAACTTCCGGATCTTCAAAGCTTCGATCTTTACACGAACCACGAACGACGAGCAGAGGAGGCCGTAATATACCAATATATTAAAAAAAATATATATCTATATTATCAATTGTTTTATAAAAAAAAACTTTCCTTTTTTTTTTCATAATACACGGCAGCTTAAATTTTTTTTATTTTTATTTTTAAAATTCAGTAGATCATGCGGCCAAAAGTAAAACAAAATTAGGTTACAACATGCAAGCTGCCGCATGCAAATTAGGGCTGCCGCATGCAAATTTGTCAAAACAAATTGCGGCTACAAAAGAATTGCTGAGACCAAATTATTTTTTTTATTTTTTTTTTCCGCAAGTTTAAAAAAAAATGCCGTGACCTAAAAAAAAACAAATCAGCCCCTCTCCTTTTACCTTATGTTCCACCATATTGTTGATCTTGAATATCATGATCTTCGTCGTCTCTTGAACCCGGAACCAAAAAATAAATACAAAAGGTATTACCTTTTACAATTTTTTTTTGCATGACATAAAAAAAAAATTACACATCCTATGCTCAATTGATTCTAATCAAAAGAGCTACAAAATAAGATCTACGGGTAAACAATACCAACTCCAATCCATCTCTTCAACCAAGACATTCATAACATAAAAAAATAAACATAATTTTCGGCCCCTTTTATAAAAAAAAATTGGGACAAAAAATCTACATGTTTTACCACTCCTAGATCTAATATTTTATACGTATAAATGTAGATCACCTTTCTCTGATACCACTGTTAGCAATAGCATCCGCAATGAAGCGATTTAAGGATCTAGATCTATAAATTACACGTAATAAAATAACTAGATCTACATCTACAAGGGGGTTGTAGAACATACCTCTTGGATCTCAAAATCCAAGTTGAAGAACCGCAATAAGAAGGATGAAAGATTGTGTGAAGAGCACCACGATCTTCCGTGACGTGTGATCCAAGCAACTCCCGGTTGGAAGGAAATTTCGACTCGAACCCTTCCGATATGCTCCGGAAAAACCTCCAAGATTTTTCCCTTTAATCCCCTTGGTCGAAAATATTTTCCTTCTTCTCTAAGAGATGAAGTCAAAATTATTGTATGTTGTAAGGCTTGGTAGAACTCTCTTTTATATAGGAAGTAAAGTTTTAACCTCCAAGGATTTAATAATTAATACAAAATCAATTATAATAATCCCATTAAATAAAAATAATCCCATAATATTCTAGAACAAATCTAGAATAATATTTATCTTTATTTCTTACCATAAATATTTATCCAATAAATATTTTATGCACATGTCTTATTAATCACAAGAAAACTAATTTCTTGTTCCAAAAAAAAAAGAGCATGGGGAAGAAAATTTCATATATTGACCTAGTCAATATTAATTTTCCATCACACAACAATTGGGCAAGATTATGGAAAATGTCTTTTCCACATATTTAATTATTTAGCCCAACTAATTTAATAGTCCACTAAATAATTAATTCACATATCGCTTTAATAAAGTCCAACAAGAACTAAATTAATATTATTAGGATTCGACGTCCGAGAATAGCTATGCTATATTAGGAGGCACGTCGGGGACCATGGACTAATAATCGGCCGGCTCCGATAAATCAAATAAATAATTATCTTACGAACGTAATAATTATATTTGATAAATCAATCACATGAATATGCCACCATAATCCCGTGATCGCACTCCTCCGATTATAAGATTATATTTATCTCCTCACGAGAATAATAATAAGCGCCCATTGATATAATCGTTACATATGGATTAATCCTCCATGAATCGCTCGTTTCTAAATCGGGAAGTTACCGTTAACCATTTTTAGAACCTCTTATCCTTATTTACCATTAACCCCTAGTGATCAATTAATTCATACAACTCACCGGTAGCTAATCGGTGTAATATGAACTCGCGCGATCGATCGCTTTCAGGATTAACAAATAAGTGGAATCGTTTTCTACTTCCATAAATGGAAGGAATGGATTCCGATCTGTGATAACACGTACTACTCACTCAATCCAAAGACAATGCCAAGATGGGGTAATTCGGACCACGACTCGGTGTAATCCTACCGCCAAGTCAAACTTCATAATCGATTCAAGCGCTTGTCCGTGATCACCTCAGGATTAAGATATATCCATAAATATGATCATCCATTGATTCGATAAGACTTCTCGATTACGGAATTATATCGTGAACTCTAATCAAATCGGTCCGATTACTATATGATATATCTATCATATATAAATGCCCCACCAGTTCTCTTAACCGAATGTCCGGATAAGACAATCACACCTATTGTGTTCAGGCGCATTAATAGCACGTTAAAGGAGAGACCCGATACTCTCGATTAACTTCACTATGGGCTAATTGTATTTTAAGTACATCTTCACTAACTCAATCCTCCATATCCCATACACTGAGTTAAGTGATTACATAAACGATATACTTAGGGTTTTCTGTAGTGTAAATACTATTGTCACATCGGTGAATATGAGAATAATAAATATGAATAATAATATCATTTCATTTATTAAATAAAACAATTACAAAAATTGTCTTTCGGGCATCACACCTAACACCTTATTCTATAAACGGAGAAGTTCATTTTCTTTGAAAGACACACCAACTTGGAACCCAAAAACTCCAACTTTCTTATCTTTCAAATTATGTCTGAGTAAACATTATATAGTGAGGATATAGATATAGTATGGTCTTATAAATTTTGATTTGTATGTTTGTATTTTAATTATTTAAGAAATAAAACTTTTTTGAATCTTCTTATTTATATTTCTCAAAACTTCTAGACATTCAAGGGTTATCTAAGAACCTGAAGTAACTGTTGCGACACAGGGAGAGTACTGCCAGGCAGGAGGCCGTTAGTGAAAGTGCCCACCGTCGTTGTTATTTGTGCTGATAACGCTTAAACCAAAGAAGCTTTGAAAGGTATAAACAAGATGAATTAGTTTGTCTTTATTTCTTGGTAATTATTATATACATTTATAAAATCCAGAAAATTTATAACAACTATGACTACAATCTATATTCTCGCTATAATTAAACTTTTAAGTTTAACCTTTCTGCTTTAACTCTTCTGCCGCCGTAAAAATCTTGGTATCAGAGCGAGGTTATAAAATCCTTTGGTATATGGCGTAAAATCCATCTAATGGATTCAACGCTAAGATAATGATCCAGCAAGAGATCTTATCAAAGATTAATGCTTCTAAGTTAGATCTTAGAAAAGAAAAGATATTTAAAATACCCAGTATTATAAATAATCTTTTAAAAAGAGAAAACAAAATCTTTTATTTTGTTAATACTCAAGAACTACATGTAGACATCAAAGACCTATTAGGTTCTGTATATCTACCTTTAATTACTAAAGAGGATATAAGAAGGAATCTAGAAAAAATAGATTTGAAAATCAGATCTAAAATTAGTATGGTTTATCTTGGAGCCATAATTTTTTTAATAAAATCTGAATTTCAAGAAGGGATTAATACTCCCATCAAACTAGCATTAATTGATAATAGAATTAATGATAGAAAAGATTGTGTGCTAGGAGCTGCTAGAGGCAACCTTGCATATAAAAAGTTTATGTTTACAGTCTATCCTAAGTTTGGACTTAGCTTAGAAAGCAAAAACTTAGACAAAGTTTTATCTTTAATTCATCACTTTGAAAGAGAAGATCTGATGAATGAAGGAGATAAAGCCTTCAATGTAACTTACCAAGTAAGTTATGTTGTGCCCCAAATAATCCTTCACAAGAATAAAAAGTGATGAAATTCAAAAAATACAATTTTATCTTTGGTAAACTAGAAATGGAAAGGATATTAGTGCGAAGGGAGGAGGCGACAAGGACATTATTTAAAATAAATGAAGAGGAAGGAAAAGCGAGAGTAGAAGAACCGATATGGGTTATATACAAACTTGAACCGTCCCCAAAGTGAATTCTATCTGGCCCTTCATATGGTTCAGCCTGCAAACTTAGATTTTGAAGCTGATTGGTAATGTGGTGAGTCGCCCCCGAGTCGGGAAGCCATTGGATCGGAAAAGCAGCCTGCGAAGTGGGTGGGCCGGCAGCAAGGTGAGCTTGGGGTGGAGGCCGGGGCAGTGGAGGCTAAAAGCATCCATCAAATCATTACTAGCATTTAAACACGATGTGGCCGAGTTTCTGTCAGAGCTGACAGGTGACGCCGGCATTAGGGTTACGTCCATGACCCCTGTTATTCCTATGCCCCCGGCCTTTATTCGACTGCGGAGGGGGTGATGGTCTTCCACGATAACTAGACTAAGAGTAGTTTGCAGCAGGTGGGGGAATGGCGAAGGAGGGGGGCGGCGGTGGCTGATTATGGAGAATCGGCGCCGGAAAAAGAGAAAGTTTAAAAACAGCGGGGGTTGATGGTTTAGAGAGAAGAGTAAAATTAAAAGAGAGAGAAATCCATGTGGAAAAAAAAAATATATTTTGATACATTTTACTATAAACATAATTTTAATAAACTAAAAAGTTATATTTAAAATGTGAAATTCAAAATCTATTAAGTTCCTTTCAAAAAACAGAAATTATTCCCTCCGTTCCAAAACAACTAAAGCATTTGCCAAAAAAAAATTCTTCCAAAATAACTGAGGCAAAATATTTTCCAAAGCAGCATTTATTGCTAATTTTCATACTTTACCCTTATTTAATACTCCATCCGTCCCGCAATATAAAACCTTTTAACTTTTTTGTGGTATCTCAAAATATAAGTCATTCTCACATTTAAATACAAGATAAATGCATTGTTTTCACTTACACACTAAACAATGCAATATTATAAGTCACTTCCAAAAAACAATACAATATTTTGCCTTGAATATTAAAAAGTAACTCATTTATGATTTTTCTTAATCTGTGTGAAAAATCCTAAAACTTATAATATGGGACGGAGGGAGTACTAGATAAAAAAAATATTGCATTATTTATATCGTAGAGATTTTTTAGTGATTGCATCGTTAAAGTTATAGCATTAAATCATATCCTTAATAAGCGTGACCGACTCAATTACTACCTACATCCCATAAAAAGTGTTCATAACAGAAAAATGAATTGTCCTATAAAAAATGTCCATTTAAATTTCCAATACATCATTAAATACATTTTATCCAATCATACCCCTATTTTAACATTTAATTTTCCATAATCCTTTTATATTCCAAAACAAGCATTTATGATTAGTTAATGGTATATTTGTCTATTCATTCTTAAAATACAACACATTAATTATTTCCTTAATCTCCGTGTCCAACAAAAAATGGACAATTTTTGTGGGACGGAGATAGTATTTTGAAACGGAGGGAGTATTAAGTTGTACCTTTGAGCTTCATTATTGTGAGCCATCACTAATAGCCGCCATTTGCTGTGAAGATATTTTCACAAGAAATACTTTTTTTTATTACACATGCAGTTTCCATGTAATAACTCAATATATTCACAAGATGTAAAAATAAAAATAAAAACTAAAATTCAAAATATAAAACAATTTTTTAAGGGAAACTTGAAAAAATATGTTCGAAAAGTAAATGTTTGGAAAAAAATATGCATCGACTCATGCGGCACTCATGCAAGTGCAGTTGCTCGTCGTATGGCACTCATGCACACACGCGTCGTGATGGAAGAGATATTTTTCAAATGTTTACTTTTCAGGCATATTTTTCTAATTGTTATCTTTTCGGGCATATTTCTTCAAATTTCCCTTTTTTTAATATAACCGTCCGACGTAACAAGAATGTAACATGATATTCTTTTATCTATATTTTTTTATATATATTAAGGGTGTAAATGATGAAAGATGTTGAAATACAGTGGCATAATGTATGTAGCTTGATACATCTTCTCAATATATAAAACAATTGTAAGTAATTCATATTCATTGATATATTCTGACAAAATTTTAAACAGAATATTAACCAATTTTTTACTTGTATTTTAGTCATAAAGTATCAAATATAAGTATTTCCCAACCTATTCACGGACAAAGAAGCTTTTAGGTGTGAAATCATTCTCCTAGAGGAAAATGATATATCCAATGATATATCAACTACACATAGTATGTAATTAAAATAAACTACACACATCTTATTATTATAAATGAATATATAAGAAATGTATAGTATGTATCCACTATACACTATGTGTAGTGGATGTATCACCGTCTTTCTCCTAAATACTGACCAGTCGTAACAAAATCGGGAGAAGGGTTAAAGAGACAAAATATTTACTAGCTTTGGCAATTTGGACAACAACAATTAAAATAAAAGATGTCATGGTCCAAATTATATCCTCCCAAAAGCACCCTTTTTTATTTTTAATTATACAAATGTTTCAACGTTTCTAACCTAGCAGTTTGAATAAAACAATTACCGACTTGAAAACACTTAATAGCAATCATACTTTGCAGGTTATATCTAGAGTAGACGTGTAACGACCCATTCCCGAAAACTAAATATTTTTCGATAAAAACGAATCGTTCGGCCATGCTCCGAAATAAAATCTCAAAGCACGAAGCCTTCTTAAAATAATTGATCTATTGCACCATTAAATTACTATACCCAAAATAAAATAGTCATTACAACAACCATATTCTAATCACCAATACATTACAACATACACTTCAAAATAAAACAAATTTTATGTTGGACCTGGTGCAAATCCTAGTTGGTGCACCAAAACCAATAGGAATCCAACATTCTAAAATGGGCCCCTACCAGTAAAAACTTTCCACCAGTGTATCCCTTTGAAAGTGCTGACTTAGTGGTCCAAAATGTAACGCCCCGTTCCCGGACACCGAGTCCTTATCCGGAAAAGGAACGTTCGGCAAGTATAAAATAAAAACAAATTCACTTTATACGTAAGCCTCTACTACATCGTATTAAAAATAAGCAAACGGAAGCAAAAGACTCGGGTATGAAAAATTCCAAAAGTCCAAGAATAGAAACAACGTCTAAAGATGGAAATGAAACTTATTACATTCAAGGAAAATATGAAATCTAAAAGAAACGTAAAGAGTACTACAAGTCTTAAAAGACCAAAAGTCTAATCCAAAGGTATTAAAAACAGTCTAATAAATGAATAACAAAAGAATAAACGTAAAGTCTGTTAGGTGTAGTGCCCGAAAGACAATTTGTGTAATTGTTTTTGATATTGGATGACAGAATTTATCTCACCTTAGTTACTTGCTTTGTTCTTGTAAAGTAATACACTGCTGCAAACCCTAAGTATATCAGTATGTAACCACTTAACTCAGTGTATGGATTACACGTGAGGATTGAGTTAGTGGTGATATATTTAAATCGTTAGTCCGTGGTGAACTTAATCGAGTTTAGGGTCTCTTGATTAAAACACCAATAATGCGCCTGAGAACACCTTAGGGTGTGATCGTCTTACCCGGATTTGTCGGTGAGAGGTACTACGTGGGGCATTTATATATGATGGCATTCATATAGATCTGGACCGATTTAATCTGTATTTTCGATATAATTCCGTAATCGAGGAATCTTATTAAATCATTAGATGATCATTTATAGATCAACCTTAATCTCGAGGTGATCACGGGTGCTACTTGTCCCGGGGTAGTGTTTGATATGTTAGTTACGGTTCACTTAAATATGTGTTCCAAGCCACTTTCATTAGCACTATCTCAGGATGAGTGAGTAGTTCAATTTCAGAGACATGGAATCCATTCCTTCCTGCGGGAAGTAGAGAGACGATCCCTTATTTGTTAGCCTTAAGAAAGTGATCGATCCCGGAGTTCATATTAGACTAATTGATCACTAGTCGGATATGTGAACTAATTGATCATCAAAAGGGGTTAATGGTAAATAAGGATGAGATATTCGTGTCGGGTTTACGGAGATATCCCACTCGAATGGGACAGTCCATGGAGAGGTTAATCCGTATGTAGTGATTATATCAATTGACGCTATTCACTCACATGGGTTGAGTATAAGTATACATCTATAATCGGTTGAGTTCGAGTTTCGGGTTTATGGTGGCGTAATCCCGGAATTAATAATTAATATACTTATTCGGTTCGATGAATAATTAATTATTGGAGCTACCGGTTATAGAGTCCATGGTCCCCGATGTGGTTTTCGTAATTCGGACTAATAATCTTGTTATTTGGGCCTCGGTGATAATTAATTGGTTGGGCTAATTAATTGATATGCATGGATATTATTTAGTTTAAATTTAAATAATATAATCTGTATAAAAGACATTTTATGTGGGCTTAGTAAACCCTACAAGTGGCGCCAATATTGATGATAATTAGAGAGAAATTAGTTTTCTTGGATAATTATTTGACATGTGATTTATCATTTATTTGTTAAATGATAATTCATGGAATATTAGATAATAATATGATTTATCCTAATTTGTTTGGGATAATCATTTTATTTATCTTTTATTTGGAATAAAGGATTAATGTAATAATTATCTCTTAATTATTTAATCATTGGAGACAAGAGATTACTCTCCTATATATAAAGAGTTTTCCCTGCCTTAGGCATTGTTATAATTTCGACCACACACTTGTAAAGGAGAGAAAAAAATTAGTTTTCTTGTCTTGGGTTTTAGAAGAAGAAAAACTCTAAGTTTTTCTTGGTGTTGCATATCAGGAGGAGGTTAGTGTATCAAGAAGGGTGTCCACCAACCGCCCGTTTGGAGAACACATCGGAAGATCCTGGCTTCTCTTCCTACTATTGGTAACATGATCTTAACCCCTTGTAGTAGTTTAAGTCCTTTAATTATGTATTGTGATGTATAAGTCGTGATCCATCCGCTGCGCGTAGATCTAACTCGTTTAGATCTAAGAACTTGCATCCATCATGTGGTATCGAGAGAAAGGTTCCACGATTTATATAGTCATAATCATAATTAAACGATTTAAAGGAGTGGAATTGCATGTAGGTAAATTTTTATTTATTGTTTTATGCATTGATAATGATTAATTGCTATGGTTGAAGAGATGGATTGGAGGTTGACACTGTTTACCCGTTAGATCTATTGTAAACTCACATAAACGATGAAAATTCGTTCATATGAGTATAGGAAATTATGTAATTTATTTTTATTGCAATTTTAATTTCCAGAAAATAGATCTGTTTAGTAGCTGTTTGGTTATTTCTTTTTTCCCGTTGATCGAGCTGTTGAAAGGACGATCCCTCCGGTCAGAATCAATATTGGAAGATGATGAACAATTCCTCAAAATTTGGCATCGATCGGAGTCCATTTTGATATCCGTTCGTTGCTGCAAAGAAGCTGCTGTAACAGAAAAACGCAGGATTCACAGAAACCCTACCTGTGACTTTCTCAAATTTCTGGGAGAGTCTAAACCGTTGAAACGCAAATCCAACCGGTCAGATCGAAAAACATAGTGTTTTTGACGTGGGATAAAAATTTCGGGTCGATCGGGATTCATCTCGATTCCCAATCGGCCTCGGGAAGTCTTTGAGGCGCTGCTGTAAAAGTCAGATCCAGCAGCAAGTTGGGCGGCTCACTGCAGAAAATTGACAAGTCAAAGCTCCGATCCAACCGTCCATATTGAATCCCAAGGAGTGAAGAACAAATATGGAAAGTTTCGTCGCGATCCGAGTTCGTTTGGATTCCCGATCATCGAAGAATTTGAACAGCTGCAGATTATGTTAGAAAGTAGTAAACTCTAGTTAGGGTTTGGTTATTTTTTTTCTAATAGGTTAGATACGGGGGTGCCAACGGTCCATCTCGGTGTTTATTTTCCGCACTAGAATACATGTTTAGATTGTATGTGTATAACCAGGAAATTGCCATGACATGCATCATATCATGAATTCCACTCCATATGCATACATGTAGAAATTAATTCGAGGAATTAGTTAGGCATGTATAAAACACGCAATTAGTTTTAATTAATTGTTTGATATTAATTAGAAACTAATTAGGGTAAAAACCGAGGAACACGGGTTTTTTCGTCAAGGTTGGGTGATGGATTCTCGGTGAATCCCACTCTGCGAAAGCATAAGGAGTAAAATCCAGAAACCTCGTGGTTAAGGTGTTGATTCTCGGTGAATTCCATCTTACCTAGACGAGATTACGTTTTTGTTCCGTAGTGTCTACGTGAAAGTTTGATGTTTAAGGATTGGATAATCACGGGCAAACATGGTTCGAAAGTGGTTTAACCACGGTTGGGTGGTCAACAGTAGCTACGGCTCGATCGACTTCACCCTCAACGTGTGGCGTTTGCACGGGGGTCCGGCAAGGCTAGCAATCCGAAGAGCCACTACGGCTCAACGGAGCTCCCCTGGTCTTGACCCGTCCGACGGTCACATATGTTCCAACGAATAGGTCGGGTGGGCTAGCCCACATAACCGACAACATTTGGGCCTATGATTTATCGTTCCTTAATGTAACATCAAGTCCAAAAACGTGATCATGAAACCCACCACTTTTTCAAAATATTGAGTGGGAGCGGAGAGGCGACGGCCGACCCCACGGCCTCTATTGTTGACACAAGCAACGTGAGAGAATGGTGACGCCTCGTGCCGGCTGGGACCGCCTCCTAAGGAAGGCCTTCACCGCTATCAAAATTCAAGGCTTGGTCTCCGAAAGGATAGGATTTTGGGTACTCGTAGGTCACCGACCGACCCCCTAAGGCGGCACACTCTGGGGGTCTACCTAAAAAAATCGGAGACAGTGAGGTCACACTCATAAAGGGTATTTTTGGTAGTACCTTGGCTGAAAAAGGAAACGTGATTGACTATCACAAATGAGATGTTTGATCTTCAATATTAATCGAAACCTCTTTGACCTACCCTAAGGCGACACTGAGGCATTAGATTAAATCCTTGGAATGGTAGGATAGACTATAAGTACTTAGTTTATAGTTCCTAAAATTTATTAGTAGTGTATGATTTGGATTTATTTTCTGTCAATTTTATTTACAACTATCTATATATCTCTCTAGGGTGCTAGACTGCTAGTGTAAAATTGACTAGTAATGACTTCGTTGAAAAGTGGTAAGTAACTAGAACATTGTACTTATTGATCTTACATGCGATTAATTTTTCGGAAGAGATTTTTCTCTTGAGCCTTCAAGACTTAAGTGACGTAAATAAGTATGTCACTGTTGTCACTCATGTTGAACGAGAGACAACCATAGTTAGTTTGAAAGATGGGACGATAAAATTCTTCTAGTGAATTTTAATTGTGTAGTGTCTACACGAGAAATTTTCTAATAGAAAAATTGGAGAATCGTAAATTAAAGTGTCGCTAGTTAGACGGTATTTGGAACCGATAAACTAGTGGGAGCTTTTATCTTATGTTTTTCAGATTTATTAGAAAATTAGTCCCACTGGGTAACTTCATTAGACATCCCACAGTTCACGAGTAGTGTCTACTCAAACGAACTGCTAGTTCAAGACTATTTCCTTTTAAGGAAAGTTAAGAATGAGAAAGAATGTCTATAAGTGTTAATCATCTTAACTAAAGTTTTTGAGGCTAAACCGAAACATTAAGTAAAGGAAGTATAGGATAAGGAAAGTGATTTTGGATCACTAACCAATGAATCCTTAGCAACTTTCTTAACCGAGTAACTCGACTCGGGAGCTAAGTTCTTTGGAAGAACAAGAGAGCTTTGCATTAACGATTAATAGAGTAACAATGGGCAGTAATTTCAGCTAGAATAGTGGGAGTAATATAAGGAGATGAATTTCGGATTCTAGTCCTGAATATCATAGAAAAATTTATTTTTCTGTTTACAGATTCGTTGAAACAAATGGATTCACTTTCAACTCGATATATTATTGCCTCATAGAAAGTGAAGATGACATTTGTAGTACGAATCTGAGACTCGGACTTTTGTTTGATAAAGTCAGAACCACTAAGAAATGCTGAAAAGGTATATGTAGCACGTCTTAAACTATTATAGGCGAATGGTTTCCGTATTAAGATAAACGATTCTTCAAAATCTATTAATTAGTACATATATCCTAGAGATAAGACCTAATGACTGGCTAAGGGTGATTCCTATCTCTCGATCCACACGTAATTATCTTAAAGGAACAATGACTAAGATTTCTTTCAATTGGGAAAGGGTAATAGATTTGAAGGGTAACATAGCTTGTTCATCATAACCTTCGGTTCTAGTGAGAGATACAAGCTAGTGGGAGATTTTGAGTGGTGACATTTTGTCTCGATAACTACTCGAAACACGGTTTAGTTTATCGAAAGAATACGAGGAGGAGTCTCGATTTTAGCAGAGAATGAGTATTCCATGCTCGAGAAATAGGCTATCGATAGTCTTGGGATCGATGCTCACCGCCTCCTAGTGGAATGTTTCTCACTGAGGAAGAAACCATAGGCTTGCCCTATATAGTTATTGATGTGCTACTCGATTAAGATAATCGTTTGCAAAATAACTGTTAACATTATTATGTAAACCGAGAAGTCTACCTAGAAGATGCTAGTGAATTTATGGATAAGGAGTGAATTTGGTTCACACCACTTCCGTAAATGTAGGATTTAGCACTTAATGCTTGAAGGTAGGACTGGAGATTTTGCGCATACGTTCAGATTGTGACTGTTCGTGAAATATCTTAATGTGTCAAGTGAAGGTTGGTTATAAGATTCTTGAGATCAGAAAGTGATGGTTGAACTGTCACAAGCCTTCTGATAGAATCTATAAGTAACAGCCTTAAACCTTGGAGTATGATTACCCAAAGGTAGTTACTATCTGATTTAATCAGACCACGTCCAACATCGGTTGTTGGTGATTACACTGATAAATACTACTAGATCAGAATGTCAATCCACCCAAGACGTAGTGGGAGTATGGTTTAACCGTTGACCCATTGTGGTTTTGTGGACTTTTATCTCTTTGGGGTGATTGATAACCTATGGCTCTTGGTGGGTGTATAGGATTACGATCGTAGAAGTTTGTTTGAAAGACTTAACCTCGTAAATGGAGTTTTGATACTCCAGTTACATTTGCCTCTTGTAGAACCACCGAGTCTCTCAGCCAGTGGGGAGAAATTGGATCTACACGGAAAAGAGTCGAATGAATAGGAAAGTTTAAATTTTCGATTGCAAAGTCGAGTGGTATAGGGTGATTCACGACAAGTAGAGAGTTAACTGGACCTTGAACTCTCTCACCACTCGCCTTGCTAGATTTTTGTTAGAAAGCGGAAAATAGGGGTGATACCTCGAGACTTTCTTGTCGTAAAACGGAGTCCTGGATTCATTCGGAACGTAGGGTCTTGGTTAGAACAAATAGCAAAGTTGATTTGCCGGGACTTATGCCCTTTGTGGATGTAAGAGAACCTCTCGGTCATTAAAAGTCGCATGTTTTAAAATATGTGGACTTGACCAGGATATTGATAAGTCTTTTGTAGACTGTGTATCAATATCGGTAAAGTAGTAGTATTAGTGTTCATGAATGATAACACTGAAACGGTTGGAAACAACATGAGTGTGTTATCTGAAGTCAGAAACTGACATGCCTAGATTCTCTGGATGAGAGAATTGGACTATATTCTAAGAATTTGATTCGGTCAAATTCATGAGAATGAGTCATTGGCTATCCCACCTATCTTATTGAATAAGATGATTATGCATATACGGTTGCAGCATTCATCGAGAGTAGTCCTACCCTACCTCTCGGGAATGATTCTCCAAATCTTCGGATAAAGAGAAAAAGGGATAGAGTTTCTCTGGGATAAGGGCAAGTCATCTTAACACAAGTCAATTGCAATCGAATCTTGGATTCGAGCAATAAGTAGCGGTTTAGTACGTCCTCAAGTATCTTTAGATAACGAGGAATCATATGCTTGTATATTCAGGTGCAAACTTGAATATGGTTGACTACTAATCGATTCTCGACTTGCAATGATTAAGGATGATCATTAAGTTGATATCGGGCTCGGTGTTTACTCATAGTGCTTAGAATTTCCTTTTGGTCCGGGAGTAATTCTGTGTGTCGATAAGCCGATATCACTTCATCGTGAAAACAGTGAAGAGATAGCTTAGAATGATCTTCTCAGTCATAAGAAGTCAAAAGCATATTGAGAGAGAGTACCGCCTGATTGGAAGGACCGTCAACGTTTCAATCCTAAAGATCGTCTCGAGTCGACAACCTAACTAATCAGTGAACCAAGTCGAGTGCTTGGAGGGTACGGCATTGATGGATATGTCTCATCTGCTTTTAGAGCAAGTGGGAGAGTGTTGTGAATAAGATGAGAAAGGGTGTGCTCTAAAAACAATCGTTGCTTGTCATTTCGTGCAAGTGGGAGATTGTTAGGTGTAGTGCCCAAAAGACAATTTGTGTAATTGTTTTTGATATTGGATGACAGAATTTATCTCACCTTAGTTACTTGCTTTGTGCTTGTAAAGTAATACACTACTGCAAACCCTAAGTATATCTGTATGTAACCACTTAACCCAGTGTATGGATTACACGTGAGGATTGAGTTAGTGGTGATATACTTAAACTGTTAGTCCGTGGTGAATTTAATCGAGTTTAGGGTCTCTTGATTAAAACACCAATAATGCGCATGAGAACACCTTAGGGTGTGATAGTCTTATCCGGACTGTCGGTAGAGGGTACCTACGTGGGGCATTTATATATGATGGCATTCATATAGGACTGGACCGATTTAATCTGTATTTCTCGATATAATTCCGTAATCGAGGAATCTTATTAAATCATTAGATGATCATATATGGATCAACCTTAATCCTGAGGTGATCATAGGGTGTTGCTTGTCCCGGGGTAGTGTTTGATGTGTTAGTTACGGTTCACTTAAATATGTGTTCCAAGCCACTTCTCATTGGCACTATCTCTAGATGAGTGAGTAGTTCTGATTTTCACAGACATGGAATCCTTTCCTTCCTGCGGGAAGTAGAGAGACAGTCCCCTTATTTGTTAGCCTTAAGAAAGTGATCGATCCCGGGAGTTCATATTAGACTAATTGATCACTAGTCAGATATGTGAACTAATTGATCATCAGGGGATTAATGGTAAATAAGGATGAGATATTGTGTGTCGGGTTTACGGAGATATCCCACTCAGAATGGACAGTCTATGGAGGGTTAATCCGTATGTAGTGATTATATCAATTGACGCTTATTCACTCTATGGGTTGAGTATAAGTATACATCTATAATCGGTAGAGTTCAGTTTTGGGTTTATGGTGGCGTAATCCCGGAATTAATAATTAATATACTTATTCGGTTCGATGAATAATTAATTATTGGAGCTACTGGTTATAGGTCCATGGTCCCCGATGTGGCTTCTGTAATTCGGACTAATAATCTTGTTATTTGGGCCTCAGTGATAATTAATTGGCTGGGCTAATTAATTGATATGCATGGTTCCAACAGATCATCCTGTTCCGGTGAAGTCAAAACCCAGTGTAGTGAAACAGCAAACTAAATCCTCATTCCAGTCAATCAAGAACTACAGCCATCTGAAAGGAAAAGGCAGACTCTATCCTTCAGAGGATGATTGGAATGTTGTACCTCCAAAATACAAGAGGAAACCATTCCACAAAATGCATCATGTGTTTAAGAAAAATCAATCTGTTCCTAGACACATGAAGCAAGAAAGGTTTCCCACTGCATATTGGAAAGTGAAGAAGGATGTAAATGCACCAAAAGGTGGAGAAAAGTATCGAGAATACCTTGATAAAAATACTAGAAGCTATTCTCGCCATGCCTTACACATATGAAGTTGATGACTTCAATTATCCAAAAGAAGACCTTTTGGATACACCCTTGGTATAGGAGGCATGATTGCTATGAGTATGGACCCAAGCAGTGTTGGGTACCTAAATTTAATTGTCTGTTTTGTAGGATGTCCGGTACATAGGCGGTGGATGTTCGGACACATGACAGAAACAAGAAATGGCTCACTGATTTCAAAGCTTTTGATGGACCTAAAGTCACATTTGGAGGTAAAGAAAACCCTGGCAAGATTAAAGGGGAAGGCACAATACTCAAGAACAATCTAAAGATTCAAAATGTGGCATATGTCAAGGGACTTAACTTCAATCTGATGAGCACTAGTCAATTCTGTGACAAAGGCTACAATGTGCACTTCAACAAAGAAGGATGCAAAGTGATTCACAATCAAACCAACACAAGAGTTCTTGCAGGTAGAAGACAAGACAACATGTACGTGGTGGATGGAGAAACGACCAAAGCGAGAAACATGTCTACTTGTCAAGAATAAACAATCAACAATTTGGATTTGGCATAGAAGATTAAATCACACGAATTTCAAGACCATCAACAAACTATCAAGGAGCAAGTTAGTTGAAGGCCGCTTGAGATCACATTCAAGAAAGAAAGTCTATGTGATGCTTGTCGAAAGGAAAACAAATAAAAAGCTCATTCAAGTCAAAGCCTCATCAATCTACAACAAGAGTTCTACATCTATTGCACATGGACTGTTTGGACCAGTCCACACCATAAGTGTGAGTGGTAAGAAATACACGCTTGTAGTGGTGGATGACTTCTCAAAGTACACTTGGACCATTTTCATGAACAAGAAGAAAGAAACACTCAAGAAGTCGCCAGATTTGCTTTGAGAAGACTCCAAAATGAAAAAGAGCTAAAGATTATCAAGATCGAGATCGGATAGAATTTGAATTTCTAAATGAAATTATCGAGAACCTATTGTGAAGAAAATGGAGTGTTGCATCAACTATCTGGCAGCAGAGAACTCCACAACAAAATGGTGTAGCAGAAAGAAAAGCAGAACCATCAAGGAAGCAATCGGGACAATGATAGCGAAGCATGCTTACCAAAGAGATTTTGGGTCAAGCAAAGCAAACACAAAGATGCCATACACAAAAGCAGATCAATCATCAACAAACATCATGAAAAAACTCCATATGAAATATGGAATGGTAGAAAACCCAATATCTCATATTTTCATATGTTTGGATCAAAATGTTTTGTCTTAAACAGGAATCAGTTGCATACCTTTGATGAGAAGGCTGATGAAGCAATCTTCATGGGATACTCAGACACCAGCAAAGCATTCAGAGTACTCAATAAAAGAACTTTGGTGATTGAAGAATCAATACATGTGGTTTTTTATGAACCAAATACAAATGGTGAAGATCTTCAAGATCAAGAAGAAAGCACCACAGAGAGAAATCTATACAAATGCAACCATACCAACTACTATCACGAATCATCATTTTAAAGATCAAGAGGAGCCACATATCAATACAAATGGATGAAGCACTGAAGTTGAAGTTCATGCTCGGCATGAAGGTATGGAAGCACCAAGTGAAGATCAACTTCAACCATATCTAAATTGGCTAAGAGACCATCTCGAAGAACAAGTCATTGGAGATATTCACACAGAGTCGAACAGGAAGACAACTGGAGCACATGCTAACTTGCTTTCTATCACAAGTGGAACCCAAGACCATAGATGATGCAATCCAAGATGCAAATTGGATCACGACCATGCAAGAAGAACTAAATGAATTTGAAAGAAATGAAGTCAGGGGAACTTGTCGTGAGACTGAAATAGCCAACATCATTGGTGCAAAATGGGTATTCGGGGAACAAGATGGATGAGCAAGGAGGCTGTTGTCGAAACAAAGCAAGGCTAGTTGCAAAAGGCTATTCCCAAGTGAAGGAATAGATTATGATGAAACATTTGCACCAAAGTAGCAAGATTGGAAGCAATCGGACTCTTTCTAGCATTTCTTCGCACACAAAGACTTCAAAGTCTATCAAATGGATGTAAAGAGTGCATTCTAAATGGACTTTTGGAAGAAGAATTTTATGTAGAACAACCCCTGGATTTCAAATTAAAGGAAAAGAAGACAAAGTATACAAACTCAAGAAGGCCCTCTATGGCCTCAAACAGCACTCAGAGCACTGGTATGAAACACTATCACAATTTACGATCAAGAATGGATTCAACAAAGGAACTATTGACAAGACTCTATTCAAACTGGAGGAAGGAGCAAGCACATTGCTAGTACAAATCTATGTTGATGACATAATCTTTGGATCAGAGGATGAAAAGCTGTGTGAGAAATTTGCAAACCTAATGAAGAGCAAATTTCAGATGAGCATGATGGGAGAATTAAATTACTTCCTTGTCCTTCAAGTAAAGCAAATGAAGAATGGCATTTTCATTAGTCAAGCCAAGTATACAAGAGATTTGATACACAAGTATGGGATGGATACAAGTGGCACAGCAGACACACCAATGTGTGCCAGAGTCATATTTGGAAAAGATGAAGGAGGAAAAGATGTCGATCAGAAAATGTATAGAGGAATTATTGGATCATTATTATACTTGACTGCAAGCAGACCTGACATAGCATTTGCAGTAGGAGTGTGTGCAAGATTTCAAGCTCAACCAAAAGAATCACATCTTCTAGCAGCTAAAAGGATAATCAAATACTTGAAAAACACTATAAATGTTGGTATTTGGTATCCAAAAGATGGAGGATTTACATTGATATCATATTCAGACTCTGACTATGCTGGATGCAAAATAGATAGAAAAAGCACCTGCAGTACATGCCAAATGCTAGGGACCGGACTAGTCTCTTGGTTCATAAAAGCAAAACTCCATAGCTACATCAACGGTGAAGCGAGAATATATAGCAAACAGTAGAATTGTTGTGCACAAGTACTTTGGATAAGACAACAGCTAAGGGACTATGGAGTGGAAGAGAAAACAATTCCAATCATGTGTGATAATACAAGTGCAATATCTATTACAGAAAATCCAGTATTGCATTCAAGAACAAAGCACATAGATGTGAGGCATCATTTTATCAGAGACCATGTTGAAAAGAGGGATGTCATCCTAAAACACATACCCACTGAAGATCAATTGGCTGACATCTTCACTAAACCACTCAGTTATGAAAGATTCAGTAAACTAAGAACTGAGTTAGGAATGATTGAAATTGAATAAGTATCAAAAAGCGGCTAACTGGAGTAATCGGCTAAGTGACTTCATTAACTGGTACGACATTTGCCGTTACAGGAGATGCAGCAAGTAAGGCACTGGTATCCAACGAAGGTAACTTAACTGATTGTTAGGAACAGTTACATGGAGCAGCTCAGTGAAGAACCTATTGGAACGGCTAAGTGACCAGCGAAGGCACTTCACCGAAATAAAGACTCGGACAAATTAAAAGTGTGAACAAAATCAATTCTGATTACACGTGGAGAATAAGGAAATTATGGAGGATTATTTGCAGACACACGTGGCGATCAACTTATGATCATGGAGGTAATTATATTATTTTGAATTATAAACTCCTCGATTCCCGGGCTCTATCATTACTTGCCTCAAACCACACCCCCATTCCACTCGAATATCGCGATTTTCATACACAAAATCACGCCATTATGCCACAAAATCCTTCCATATTCAAAACCACGTTCACACTACCCAAATCACACTATAAAAACAAGACTTAGAGATTTTCAGAAATCTTTACGCTTTCTTGCCAATTACAAACCCTACTCTTGTTTCTTTTTATTGAAAACTCAAGATCATTTTCAAAACTTCTCTCCTTTTCAAAAATGGCATCATCCTCCTCAAACACCCAAGCTGGATATGAAAAATCGATTGCCACGGGATCCTTCTTTCAAGAAGAACACTACTTGAAACTGTGTGGAAATGACAAAGATGCCAAACGATTAGCAGCAGGCTGCAAAATCCTAAAACTATCAACCTTTATCAATCCTCCTATAACCGAGGTTTGCTATGAAAGTCTGATTTCCTTCTAGAAATCTGCACAATACGTGCCTGGGCTCCCTGCTAAAGAAGGTAACGAGTGGGAAGAAGACAAGATTGTAGCATCTGTCAACGGAAAAGAAGTGGCGATTACAGAAAAGGTAATTCACAAACATCTTAAACTTTCAAATAAAGGTCAAGCAAAAGTGACATCTGTATCACAAAACTTGGATGATTTCTGGGCAACCATTGCCAAAACGGCATACCTAGGATCTACAAAGGTCAATTGTTTGAGATCTGCTTTAAAGAAACCATTCAATGAGTTCAGTGCCCTAATTGGCAAGACCATTGAAGGAAAATTGGGAGCAAATAATGCAATGACAGAAATCAGAATGAGGCTGATGGGAATCATCTACAATAATCTGCAATTCAACTGGGCAAAATACTTCTTTCTAAGACTCAAAGAGCAAATCCAAGGAGAAGTAAAAGCAACAAACAAGGGGACAAAAGAAGGAAAGACAAAGAAAGGACAATTCTGGGTGAAAAAGTCATATGGCATTCAGTTACACTACTTGTTGCAATGTCTCAAAGTCCCCACAGTACAACTCCACAAACTACATGAATCCAAAGTCATGTTTACTTATGTTAAACAACAACAGAAGGCAGGAGAAGGGAAGAGGAAGAAATCCACACGCAGCACCACCAGTCAAAGAAAGAAACAAAAGATTGGTGAAGTCCGGAAAAAGCAGACTTTGGACAATTGATTGATGAAGAAGAAGAGGAAGAAGGTTCGACCTTTGAGGCAAGCGACAAGAAGAAGAAATCGGTGGGGATGAAAAGATCCTAATAAAGAAAACACTGGAGAGGATGAGGAATCATCTCCAGAAGAAGTTGTACAATTGTCTGCAAACGATATAGATGATCGAATTGCAGAATATCTTGAGTGGAAGGAAGGCGATTCCAAACAACAGCTTCAAGACTCAGATCGCATGCTCGCTGAAGAAGCATGGCTATTTGACTTTCTGTGAATCACAACTCTGGTAGGTGTACTTGACGAATCACCTCACATGGGAAATGGTTGATGCAAACCAAGGCAAAGCGCGCCGAGATCTCGGGAGACAAAGTAACGACTCAGAAGATGATGAAGATGATCATGATCAGGATGATGGTGATGATCATGATGACAATGATGATAATGATCATGATCAGGATGATGATGATGATCTTGGTCAAGATAAGGAAGAGGACTCCCCTGCACCAGATGCAATTGATGACACTACTCTTCTCCGTACATTTTTGAAACCACAAGCCTCCGGCAAGTCTACAACTCCGGCCAAAGACATCCACTCAACCGATGTCCATCAGCGTTCCACTAACAAAGACAAACATTGTGGACACTGGTTCAGCTGCTGCCACTCCAGTCAAGACAACCCCCGGCATAGAGATAGGGGGAACAGTAGCTCAAGCCACACCAGCATACACAGCTACCCAAATACTTGAAGATCTAGATGTAAATGCAGATGTCACTCAACATCAAGACAAGGGATGAGAAGCAGATCCGAACCGGTGAAACAAGGCACAAACTCTCTCGGTGAACACTTTGGCGGTACAAATGAAACTTTTGAGAAAGCGGCGGACTTCTTCGGGTGAAGAATTGGAACAAAGAAGCAATGTATCTCGTAAGCGATGACCTCGACTTTTAATGACAAAAGCTCCTCCATTGAACACAAGTTTCAGGCCATTGCAGAATACATTGATGCACAGAATATTGTTGTTCAACAACAAGGAGATCTGATGAAGCAACTCAACATCAATATCACTAACAGTCTTGCAGGCCTCAGGCAACACATTTCCCAAGAAAACGAATCACTGGCAGTAGCTTTTGGGACTAGACTTCGGAGTGTCAATGAGAAATTGAATGATCACAACAAAAGATTCACATCCATTGAATCAAAACTTGACTCTCTGATTGGAACGGCAGAGGCCACCAATAGCATCCTACTCCAGCAAAGGGATGATGCTGCCAAAAAGGGGGAAAACCAGGATAAGCCTGAAGGATCAACAATCAGACCCCCAAATTTCACTGAAGAACAACTGAGGGCAAGAGACAGAGAAATAAGAATCAGAAATGAAGCAGAAGAACAGCAAAGAAGGGTCAGAGAAGAAAAGGAAAAGGCCCTAAAGGAACCCTGCATTGGACTTCCTCACCCTATGCAAAGAAGAGATGATGATAGAGACAGTCAGTCCAGACGGCAAAGGCCTGGCTCCGATCAAGAAAGAGGATCACCAGATCAACTGGACAAGCACGGAGGAAAAACCGGTAGAGGTAGCAGATCTCCGGATATCTTGAGGAGCCACAGGACTTACACTGGTCACCAAAGCAAAGCGGAATATGATGCAGATGTACTGGACCATGTAAGAGAATTTTTGAGTCACAGGAAGGACTTTATCCTCACTCCTCACAAGATGAAGCCTGGGCTGATTGGCTACGCTTATCAGGATGAAAGGATGAAGCGATATGGCCAAACTCTACAATGAAGTCAAAAGAGAATTTGCACTTCTCAAACAAGCCAACAACAAACCAAGCTCAGCCATACCACTATCTCGCAAAAGGACGGAAGACTTGCCAGGCGATCAACAAGAAGAATGCAAATATATGGCAAAATTCTTCGATCCTATGGGAGAATGGAAAAACAGAGAAGCGTGGAGTCTCTACAAAAGCCTCAAGTTTGCAGATTCACATATTCTTTGAGGCTAGGGAAAGACTTGAAAAATATTTTGGAGAACCTAAGGCAAATGAGACCATGCTCGATTTCAACAGACTCTTTGCCAAAAGAGTTTTCCAAGGTGTATCTGAATACATGACTTTGGCTTACTTGAAGTGGAAGTTTCAGAAATTGACTGGAAAGACATGGAAGAGGTCTGAGACTACAAAATTCAAGAGGTACAAGGCTGAATTGAGCAAAATGTAGTTTGTAACACTTGAATAAAGTCTTAGAACTTATTACCCTATGATGGATGAATAAAATTCTTGAGTTTTTAATCATTGTGTATTATGAAAATTTTGATTACTTATGTTAGGGCTTATGAGGTTTTGGCATCATCAAAAAGGGGGAAATTGTTAGGAACATTTTGTTATGTTTTGATGATGGCCATACTAATTGTTATAGCAAGCCTGAAATAAGTTAGAATTCTCAGTATAAGTCTTTACTTAGGGTCCGACAAGTTGTATAAGTTAAAGTCAGGACAAATCTTGTACTAGTTGGTAGGACGGCAAAGCAAAAGCAGATATTCGGCAAAGTAAAGCCGACCAAGCACCAGCAGAGAAGATATGAAGACATTATGGTCTGACTTATAACCAAGGAAGTCTGTGATGACCTTGGATAAGTCTAAGTTATGTTTTAAGTGATGAAACTCAATATTCAAATATGGTGTACACTGGTCTCACCCAAATCAAGGATCGAGTGAAGTACAAAGACTCTTTAAAAACTAGAACAAAGAAGAAAAGCAATTGAATCGGCTAAGTACAATCGACTTTCGGCAAAGAGAAAACAAAAGCAAATGAAGAAAGAACTAACGGCTAAGTCGGAAGGCTCACTCGACCGTTCTACAAACGGTGAAGAGACACTTACAAGATCAGATTTAATATACGTTGAAGATTCAACAGATCATGCATTAAATGCACAATCATTAAAGGATCAATCAAGGACGGATTTTCTCGCTATACGTTTGAAGAAAGAATCCGATCATGAAATCAAGGAGAATACAATTAAGGGGAATCAAGAATGAAATCAAGGATTATTCCTCATTAATATAGCCAACGGACGGAATTTCAAAACCAAGGTTATTCAAGGCTATAAATAGATGGCATTGACTGAAAAAGAAAATAATGATTCAAAAAAAGAAAGAAAGTAGAAACTCTATCAATTTGAAAAGCCTTCTCTCTGAACTTACAAAGATATATCTAGTGATCAACTCAAGTATCAGAACTACAAAGTCATACTCAGAACTGTGATTGATCAAGCAAGTGTGTAAATCACATTCACATCAAATCAAGCAATCGAATCAGAGGCAATCGAGAAGGAGTTGAATCTGTGATAGCTGTTGAAGGATTTTGATCTCAAGGAGCGAAAAGGAAGGAAGAATCATCAGAAGTCACATTGCGGTCAAGGAGTGATAGTCTTGTAGATTGTGAAGCTTGGGAAGCCAAGGACAATCATACTATTGTATCTGTGAAAACAATAGTGAATTCCTCCAATCATCACGAGGAGAAGAGTGGATTAAGGGATTACACCACCTGAACCACTATAAGCCTTGTGTCAATTTAATTTACGCAATTTACTTTCTGACATTTATTTATTTAGCCTACATCATAACTTATATATCATGGATTGTCTACACTGATTTGAAAACAACGTAGTAAGAAGGGACTTATCCGCTGCCCAAAAGCTTTTAAATAAGAGAAAAGTTTTTGAAACTCCACTATAGTCATTCACCCCCCCTCGACTATAGTTTCACCCTTCTCCGGGACCAACAATTTGACATGTGATTTATCATTTATTTGTTAAATGATAATTCATGGAATATTAGATAATAATATGATTTATCCTAATTTGTTTGGGATAATCATTTTATTTATCTTTTATTTGGAATAAAGGATTAATGTAATAATTATCTCTTAATTATTTAATCCTTGGAGGACAAGGATTACTCTCCTATATAAAGAGAGTTCTCCCAAGCCTTAGGCATTGTGATTATTTCGACCACACACTTGTAAAGGAGAGAAAAAAATTAGTTTTCTTGTCTTGGGTTTTAGAAGAAGAAAAACTCTAAGTTTTTCTTGGTGTTGCATATCAAGGAGGTTCGTGTATCAAGAAGGGTGTCCACCAACCGCCGTTTGGAGAACATATCGGAAGATCCTGGCTTCTCTTCCTACTATTGGTAACATGATCTTAACCCCCTTGTAGTAGTTTAAGTCCTTTAATTATGTATTGTGATGTATAAGTCGTGATCCATCCGCTGCGCGTAGATCTAACTCGTTTAGATCTAAGAACCGGCATCCTTCAAAGTCTTCAATGAGGCGTCTTCAAATGTTATCATCGAACTCCTCCTCGTAAACATTATCGACCTGTTCGTCTTCTCATCCCTAAACACCTAGAAAATATGCATTTGAGGTAAGTACAACGTACTTAATAAGAAAGAGAAGCTATGACAACAATTATAATTTATAAAGAAAAGATATTTAGAAGTTTAGTTGTTTATATGTGACCGACTCAATCTGGGGTTCATTTCATGTCCATTAACATGAATTGACTAAACGTTTCTACTTAACTTATCTATGTTACAACCGCACTCAAGGGCACTATGCGTATCCACCTTTGGGACACTCTTGGCAGCATATTAGTGGATCACACCAATATCCACGAAGTCTAGAATAGGTACACTCCGATAGCACGTGCGTCTCAGTGGAGTCACCCGAACTTGTGGTTTTTTTGACCTACGGGTTCTTCCACCTTCAGAGGTAGCACACACATCGTGATATAGACTGGTGTCTATCCAAGAGAGACATGTTGTTTAATCTTTTACTAGTCAAGTACGTATTTATTAGGATAAATAACTAACCACCTAAGTGTTTTCAATTAACCTCTCTCACCTTTACTACTCTCTTCCTAGACCACTAGACATTACAAGGCCTAGAAATTACACAGACATTGATGAATGCTAATTCATCAAAGCACAAGCCTATCATGCTCTTCCAATGGATCCGAACTTCAACTCCCTTAAAGAGTACATTCGGTGTTTTAACTGAACGAATCAGAAGCTCGATTCAGGCTTGTTTATGTTTAAACAATGTTAACATATCATGAATAAGGGATTAAAACAGTGAAAGCACGATTATGAAGACGAAAACCAAACTGAAATGCTAAAACAGTAAAAACAAGGTAAAACAGGTCAAACGCCCGTTTGACATCTTATGAACGCCCGTTCGACATCGAACGCCCGTCCACTAACCCCAAACGCCCATCCATCAAAAAAGGCTATATCCTGAATCAAAAGTCTAACCTCAAACGCCCGTCTGCCTTGTGCAAACGCCCGTTTGAGCTGCTATGATCGCAAACGCCCGTTTGCCTAGTGCTTCCCCAAAACGCTAAAATCTTCAAAACGCGATTTCTAAACCGTTTCTAACCCAAATCTCATCAAATTTAACACAGTAAACCATAGAAAAACACCTCTAACCATACCAAAACATCTATGATCCTTTGATCAACAAAAAACGCATCTTTCTAGCATTAAAGCTCCTTAAAACATGGTCTAAACCCTATAAACAATAATTGAGATCATAGGAAGAGCCTCTTACTTGATTGCAGCCAAAAACCAGATTCAAAAGCCTCTGAAAATCTGCTGCACTTCCCACCAACTGATATCCAAACGTTGCCCTTCTCACAGCGATTCCAAATCTCTCGTCTGATCTGAAAACGGTTAAGCTTTGCCTCAGAAATTGCAAAAAACTATCCAAACCCTATTTCTCTTCTCAAAGCCGCAGAGAAGAGGAGCGTGAAACAGATTTCTGAATTTGTGTTTAGGTTATGGGATTAATCTGAGTTAATTTTCCTTAAATACCAATTCCCAATTAATCCCATTTTCCTTAATTGCCCTTAATTACCAAATAATCGATTTTTCCATTAATCATATATATACATATAACTCGAATATATATATATATATATATATATATATATATATATATATATATATATATATATATATATATAATCAATTAAATACTTAACTCCCATAAAAGAAAATAAATAATAATATTTCGTTTTTCGCAAAATGACACGTCTGCCCTTTCCCGAAAATCGGAATATTACATTCCTCCCCGCTTAAAAGGAGTTTCGTCCTCGAAACTAGAACATACTTGGTAGATCAACAAACTCTTGGAATTCACTGATCATGTCATCTTCAACCTCCCAAGTTGCCTGCTCGGGTGAATGATTGCTCCACTGAATCAAAACCAATGGGATCATCCGCCTCTTAATCCTTTTTTCCTTCCGGTCCAAAATCTTGATCGGTCTCTCATCATAAGCAAGATTGTCTTGTAGAATTTCCGGATCAATTGTAGTTTCAACATCATTCTTCGTCAGACACTTCTTCAACATTGAAACGTGAAAAACACTATGGACTCTTGACATGGATTCCGGTAACTGAAGCTTATAAGCCAACGATCCAATCCTTTCCAGAATTTCAATTGGTCCAACATACCTTGGACTTAGCTTTCCCTTTTGTCCAAAGCGTTTCACTCCCTTCATCGGTGAAGCTCGTAGATAAGCTTTATCACCGACTTCAAACTCAAGCGGTCTTCTTCTAACGTCTGCCCAACTTTTCTGCCTGTCTTGAGCTGCCTTCAGATTCTTCTCAACCAACTGAACCCTTTCCTTAGCTTGTTCAACCAATTCCGGCCCTGTGATCTGTCTTTCCCCGACTTCATCCCAAAACAACGGCGTTCGACATCTTCTCCCATACAAAGCTTCAAACGGTGGCATGCCTACGCTTGCATGATAACTGTTGTTGTAGGCAAACTCTGCTACCGGTAGGTAATCATCCCATGATCCACCTACTTCCAAAACACAAGCTCTCAGCATGTCCTCGAGTGTTTGGATGGTCCTCTCAGATTATCCATCTGTCTGAGGATGAAAAGCCGTACTCAAATCCAACTTAGTTCCAAAAGCTTCTTGTAAACTCTTCCAAAACCGACTGACGAACCTCGAGTCACGATCCGAAACTGTCGAGATAGGAACTCCGTGTAGCTTCACTATATTATCCAGATATAGTGTTGTCATCTTCTTCAAAGGCATGTCAACCTTATATGGTAAGAAATGGGCAGATTTGGTCAATCTATCCACAATTACCCAAATCGCATCATGTCCTCCCTTAGTCTTCGGTAGACCGGTGATGAAATCCATCGTAATCTTATCCCACTTCCATTCAGGGATATCCAATGGCTTAAGCATTCCTCCTGGTCTCCTATGTTCTGCCTTTACTTTCTGACAAATGTCATACTCTGCTACGAACTTAGCTACTTCCAACTTCATCGAAGGCCACCAAAACCTTTCTTTCAAGTCCCGATACATCTTGGTAGCACCTGGATGAACTGCAAAAGCTATCCTATGTGCCTCTTCCATAACTCTCTGTCTTAAGTCGCCAACATTAGGCACACACAGACGATCCTGGTACCAAAGGTTTCCATTCTTGTCCAAGACATAACCCACTGTAGGATTCTCTCTAGCAACTCGCTTCAAATCAACCAAAGTGGGTCTTCATCTTGATTTTCCCGAATATCATCCATCAACTCTCAGATCTTGCTACTTGCCGTGGCGCCACAAGCCTGTCGATCCTCAATCGATCAAACTCTCTTGATTTCCAGCCCATCTAACCTTTACGCCACATCTTCGACGCTTGAAAGCGCAAATACTGGTTTCCTGCTTAAAGCATCTGCCACTACATTGGCTTTTGACTGAATGGTACTGAATATCCAAATCATAGTCCTTCACAAATTCTAACCATCTTCTCTGTCTCATATTCAGATTCTCATGTGTAAAGAAGTACTTTAAACTCTTATGGTCGGTGAAGATCCTTGCCTTAACTCCGTATAAATAGTGCCTCCAAGTCTTTAATGCAAACACTACTGCTGCCAACTCTAAGTCGTGTGTCGGGTAGTTCTTCTCATGCACCTTCAACTGCCTAGATGCATAAGCACTCACTTTCCCTCCTTGCATCAATACACAACCTAAACCCTGCCCCGAAGCATCCGTGTAGACATCGTAGTTATCAAAAATCTCCGGAACTGCCAAAACTGGGTTGTAGTCAACTTCTTCTTCAACGTCTGAAAAGCTATTGCACACTCCTTTGTCCATTCAAACTTCACATTCTTCTGCGTAAGTTTGGTGAGTGGGGTAGCTATCTTCGAAAAGTCTTGCACAAACTTCCTATAGAAGCCAGTCAATCCAAGAAAGCTTCTTACTTCTGAAACTGTGGTAGGTCTAGGCCAATTCTCAACTGCCTCAATCTTGGCGGGATCAACTTGAATACCATCCCCAGAAACGACGTGACCCAAGAAGCGACTTGTTTCAACCAAAAGTCACACTTAGAGAACTTAGCAAACAAGCGGTTCTTCTTCAAAGTATCCAACACTATCCTTAAGTGTTCCTCATGTTCTTTCTCATCCTTGGAGTACACTAGGATGTCGTCTATGAACACTATCACGAACTTATCCAGGTAAGGCATGAAAACTCGCTGCATTAAATCCATAAATGCAGATGGTGCATTAGTGAGTCCAAAAGGCATAACTAAGAACTCATAATGACCGTACCTCGTACTAAAAGCTGTCTTCGGTACATCTGCCACCTTAATTTTCAACTGATGATAACCAGACCTAAGGTCAATCTTAGAGAACACTTCCTTGCCCTGCAAACTGGTTAAACAAATCATCAATCCTCGGCAAAGGATACTTATTCTTGATGGTAAGGTTATTCAGCGCTCTGTAATCGATACACATCCTCATGCTACCATCTTTCTTCTTCACGAACAAAGCAGGGCTCCCAAGGTGAAATCTTGGGCTAAATTATATTCCTCTCGAGCATATCCTTAAGCTGTGCTTTTAATTCCTTCAACTCAGCCGGTGCCATTCTATAGGGTGCCTTGGCAACTGGTGCCGCTCCATGTATTAACTTGATCTCAAACTCGATTTCCCTATCCGGCATATTTCCCGGTAACTCTTCTGGAAACACCTCAGGATACTCCCTCACTACAGGAGTTTCTTCTAACTTAGACTTCACTTGTTCCACATCCATCTGCAGACAACAAGTAGCCTTCACGACCTCTTTGACAAGCTCGATTGCCTTAACATTGAAATTATCGGATGTCGCTTCTTACTCGGCTTGTACACATTCCTCGATCGTCTTATCTGATTTCCCGGGTATCTTAAAAGTCACTTTCTTCTCTCGGAAATCTAGGTGAACACAATTCTCGGATAGCCAATCTATTCCAAGAATTACATCAAAATCTGAAAAGTCTAAAACTGTGAAGTCGCTCTTGCATCGATAAGATCCAACTCAAACGTCCAGTTGAGGTATCATCCTAGTTACCTTTGTTACCTTCCCTAACGGTGTAGTTATCTCCAAGGTGTTTCTTAAAGGTTCCGAGGGTAAACTCAACTTCTTAGCTACCTTGGTCGACACAAAGGTGTTAGACGCTCCCGTATCGAACAAAGCTCTGACCACTGGATTATCTAACATTATCGTACCTAAGGTTCATATTCATTCATTTAAATAAAATTACAGCATGAATAACCGTACTATAAAAATATCTTAATAAAATAAATTAACAACAATAAGATACCTGAGATAACATCATCCTCTGGTTCTGCATCCTTAGCGTCAGCTGCAAAAACTCGAACTGGTTGGCTCGGGCCACTTCTCCTGTTTCCTCGGCTCGTACTCCCTTTATTCCCCTTATTAGGACATTCCCTAAAAAAGTGCCCCGGTTCTCTGCAAAGGTAGCAACTATTCGTGTTCTGTCGGCACTCGCCTGAATGATTCTTATTGCACTTGGAACACAATGGTGCACTGGTTTGGGCCTTTGTTTCCGTAGGATCTGTCGTCTTCTTGACGTTCTGTTTTGGTGCTCCTCGATAATTGCCTTGACTAGTCCCAAAGCTCCTCCTGTTCCCAATCACAACTGTAGCCTTCTTCCTAAAGGTCTCAACCTCCAAGGCTTTATTCAGTAACTCCGCCATAGTCCTCGCTGTAAATCCCAATATGCCAGACTAAATTTCATGGGCCAACCCTTCTTTGTAAATGGGCATTTTCCTTTCTTCCACTTTCATCAGCTCAGGGTAGAACCTTCCCAACTCATTGAACCTGTTGGTGTACTGAGATACCGTCAAGTGATTACCCTGCTTAAGTTTCAAAAACTGACTTGCCTTATTTGCTTGTACTGTTGCCGGGAAGTACTCGTTGTAAAACAAAGCTTTAAAGCTTCCCAGTCTGTTACTTTGCCATTGCTACTCTGTATCGCATCTATCCATGCTTCAGCTGCACCCAAAAGAAAACTAACTGCCAGTTGTGTCATCTCTGTTTTAGGAACATGTATATTCCTGCATGCCTTTTCGAAGCTTCTTATCCATTCCTCAGCCTTTGAATGTTCTACATTCCCATAAAAGTTTTCAACCCGATTCCTTCTCAATCTTGTATACCAATCCACACCGGTGCTTGCTCAAATGCCGGTCTAACGGTGGGGCCTGGTGGGTAAACCGGAGGTAACCAAAGGTACTACTTCTTTGATACAATTTATTCTTGAGGTAAGTTGGATTAAGCTTGAGGTTCAGCCTGAAAAGGGTAGTATCCACGATGGTAATTTTGGTGATCTTTGTGGGGTTGGCTGGGGTTGTTGAAAACCAAAGGGTGGGTAACCAAAACCTTGCTGATGGTCTAAAAGCGGTGAAGGTGGTACGGTAGGTCGAGGGGTATGACCTACAAGAGGTGGGTAGAAAGTCTGCTATTGTTGGTGAAACACTAATAGTGAGGGGTGGCTCGCTGGTGGATGGTAGAAGGTTTGTTGGTGTGGAGGGTAGCTTACCGGTGGCGGTACAAAACCTGCTGGAACATCACTTAACAAAGTGAACTGAACCGAACTCCCCACATGCCATTGTGGAGGCTGCTCCTGATGAGGTCGTGGTGACAAACCCCGTTGAGACCTTGGTGTGGGTGTCGCAGTGTGAGGAGGTGGTGACAAACTCCGCTGAGGTTGAGGAATCTGCCTCACAACACCGCCTCCTACTACCGGTGTAGGACTTTCCCGTCGAACTCTAGAAGTCTCTGCGCCTGCTCTAGTTCTCGTGAACGCCATCCTGATGATCAAAGAAAACCAGAACGTTACTAAAAGATCTAGAGAAACTTATCTTAAAAGAAAGGAAGCCTAAAAGACGCTTCTCTCTGATACCAACTGTAACGCCCGTTCGGACACGAGTCCTTATCCGGAAAAGGAACGTTCGGCACGTATAAAATAAAAACAAATTCACTTTATACGTAAGCCTCTACTACGTCGTATCAAAAATAAGCAAACGGAAGCAAAAGACTCGGGTATGAAAAATTCCAAACGTCCAAGAATAGAAACAACGTCTAAAGATGGAAATGTAGCTTATTACATTCAAGGAAAATACGAAATTTAATAGAAACGTAAAGGGTACTACAAGTCTCGAAAGACCAAAAGTCTAATCCAAAGGTATTAAAAACAGTCTAATAAATGAATAACAAAAGAATAAACGTAAAGTCTTCAATGAGGCGTCTTCAAACGTCATCATTGAACTCCTCCTCGTAAACATTATCGACCTGTTCGTCTTCTCATCCCCAAACACATAGAAAACATGCATTTGAGGTAAGTACAACGTACTTAATAAGAAAGAGAAGCTATGACAACAATTATAATTTATAAAGAAAAGATATTTAGAAGTTTAGTTGTCTATATGTGACCGACTCAATCTGGGGTTCATTGCATGTCCATCAACATGAATTGACTAAACGTTTCTACTTAACTTATCTATGTTACAACCGCACTCAAGGGCACTACGGCGTATCCACCTTTAGGACACTCTTGGCAACATATTAGTGGATCACACCAATATCCACGAAGTCTAGAATAGTAGACACCGATAGCACGCGCAGCGTCTCGATTGGAGTCACCCGAACTTGTGGTTTTTTTGACTCTGTGTTCTTCCACCTTCAGAGGTAGCACACACATCGCGATATAGATGGTGCCTATCCAAGAGAGACATGTTGTTTAATCTTTTACTAGTCAAGTACGTATTTATTAGGATGATTAACTAACCACCTAAGTGTTTTCAATTAACCTCCCTCACCTTTACTACTCTCTTCCTAGACCACTAGACATTACAAGGCCTAGCAATTACACATACATTGATGAATGCTAATTTATCAAAGCACAAGCCTATCATGCTCTTCCGACGGATCCGAACTTCAACTCCCTTTAAGAGTACATTCGGTGTTTTAACTGAACGAATCCGAAGCTCGATTCAGGCTTGTTTATGTTTAAACAATGTTAACATATCATGAATAGGGGATTAAAATAGTGAAAGCACGATTATGAAGCCGAAAACCAAGTTGAAATGCTAAAACAGTAAAAACAAGGTAAAACAGGTCAAACGCCCGTTTGACATCCTATATATGAACGCCCGTTCGACATCAAACGCCCGTCCACTAACCCCAAACGCCCGTCCGTCAAAAAAGGCTACATCCTGAATCAAAAGTCTGACCTCAAACGCCCGTCTGCCTTGTGCAAACGCCCGTTAGAGCTGCTATGATCGCATAAACGCCCGCTTGCCTGGTAACGCGCCCGTTTGCCTGGTTTTTTCCCAAAGCGCTAAAATCTTCAAAACACGATTTCTAAACCGTTTCTAACCCAAATCTCATCAAATTTAACACAGTAAACCATAGAAAAACACCTCTAACCATACCAAAACATCTATGATCCTTTGATCAACGAAAAACGCATCTTTCTAGCATTAAAGCTCCTTAAAACATGGTCTAAACCCTATAAACGATAATTGAGATCATAGGAAGAGCCGCTTACTTGATTGCAGCCAAAAAACAGATTCAAAAGCCTCTGAAAATCTGCTGCACTTCCCACCAACTGATATCCAAACGTTGCCCTTCTCACAACGATTCCAAATCTCTCGTCTGATCTAAAAACGGTTAAGCTTTGCCTCAGAAATTGTGAAAACTATCCAAGCCCTATTTCTCTTCTCAAAGCCGCATAGAAGAGGAGCGTGAAACTGATTTCTGAATTTGTGTTTAGGTTATGGGATTAATCTGAGTTAATTTTCCTTAAATACCAATTCCCAATTAATCCCATTTTCCTTAATTGCCCTTAATTACCAAATAATCGATCTTTCTCTTAATCATATATATGCATATAACTCGAAAAAAATATATATATATATATATATATATATATATATATATATATATATATATATATATATATATATATATATATATACTTAACTCCCATAAAAGAAAAGAAATAATAATGTTTAGTTTTAAGTAAAATGACACGTCTGCCATTTCCCGAAAATCGGAATATTACACAAAACTTGCACGGTGCACCTGGACCACCCTAAAATTTCACTCAATATAATATCATCAAATACACAACCTCTAGAAATAACTGCAAATAAACTTATCGCTTTCAGTGATGCTTAGCTAGACATCCAAGTTCATCATCATCTGCCATATACTATGTTTTATCTGGAAAAAAAAATGAAATGGAAATGGTGAGCTCAAAAGCCCCGTAAGGAAATAGACTATCAAAGGAACTAAAGATGTCACTGGGCAGACTATCTAGAGTTCCTAGTTTTATAATTCTAAAATAATACTAAAAGTAAAATACTAGAAAATAAATAGCATCAATAAAATACTTAAATGAAAAGTCAATATATTAACTAAACATCTAACATGCTGAAGTAATTCTGCTAAAATTATAATTATGACTATCTCCAAAATAAGGAGCATAAACTAATGTTTCTAATGTTACGGTTCTGATGTTACAACGAAAATAACTGAACTGGATGCAGACCGGATATCCATTATTCTTGCACATGGACGGGGACTAACCGGCTCCGGCAATAATTCACATCTACTACCCGTGAGCAGGGGCTGCTGCCGGGGACCCTCGAGGATTCACTGCGAACTGAAAATAAATAAATAGGGTGACATGAACCGTAGCATTTTTCTGATTGTCTACTGCTTAGCGTTCATATTTGTCTATTTTTCTTTTAGTTTTGAAAAATCATTAACTAAATTCCATATAAATCCTATTGATTAAAAATACTCATAAAACTCTAAAATACATATATTTCTATACTTATTCTTTAAACTAAAAATAAGTTTTCTAGAGATAATTATATCATATTTTGTAAATGTCATTTTTAAAGGATCCTCACAACTCTTTCTTCATTCAAACCTACGTTAAATCTACTAAAGAAATTTCTTCGAAATGCATACTTGTTAAAAATATGAACTTTATGAATCATATATTTTCTTTACACAAAAATCATAACATTATAAAAAGTCATATATCAAACTTAAATTGTAATCACTCAAAACCTTATTTCCAAATAAATTATCAGTTTTATGAAATATCTAATAATTATAATAAAAGTACTTTCATAGACTTTTTATAAGTGAAATTATAATAAAATTATTGATAAAATCATAATTTATAATCAATATACAAAATCATACATGATTCTTATTTCTTATAAAATAACTGTTTATAAAAACATATAGAAGGTAGGAAAAATCATAAACTTGGAAAATTTTCCATTTTATGCACCACCATGTTGGCAATGAACAGTTTCTAACACTATTCTTAACTTATATCCTAAAGCCCAGTGTATACGAAATCATGAAATTTATATTCTAACTATAATATCAAAAAGTTTGCTGGAAAATAATGTTATTACAAAACATAAAATTAAAATAGTAATTGATAGCATTTCCTTACCTTTTTGGATTGTTGAAATCATCATAACATCTGGCACTAAGAAATAACAAGATTTTCCCATCCTAGCTTGGCAATAAACTTCTTGGGCTTGTTACGAAATGTTCTTCGAAATGGCTTAGTTTCTTGGAATTTTCTAATCGGACTTAATTTGCTAGGTAGTGAATAATATAAATAGATAGAAGGGAATAAAGTAGAGGAAGTGGAAAAGAGGAGTTAAATGGTGACTTAATGAGGAGTTAAATTCATTAAAAGTGTTTTTTTTTTCACTTCAAGGTTTGAGCTAAAAAAAAAACCAATTATTCCAATTCTAAGTGTTGATTAATCAAATAAAATAAATAAATAAATTTACTTTTTTAAGTATAAATTTAAAAATGATACGGAAGTGCGTAAAAACGCACTCTACATAAGTTGATTCATAGTTGATTCCGTTTATTGATGACTTCAGGAAAAAAAATCAGCATTTATTTTTTGTTTTGTTTATTTCCAATGAAATTTCCTTAACCAAGGATAAAAATGATCCATTTACACCATTTTATATACGTGAAAAATACATAATAAAGAGACAAAATGTCTCTATTTTAATTGACTTTCATTTTAAATATATGATTCAAATCATTTTATATATATATCTTTTATACACTTTAAATGATGTATGCCCAGGGGTGGATCCGTGTAGCTCAGGGGTCACGTGATCCTACAGAGATTCGGAAATTATTTTAATATTAAAATAATTTAATACTTTATTAAAATTTTATTTTTAGGTTCCGATTACCTTACCAGAGTAAATTTTTAATTTAAAAATATAGTTTTACGGTTTGGTTTAATCCAAAAAAAAAAAAAATTAAAAAAATTCATGGATCCAATCATTTGTACGTATACCTTTCATTTTTGTGAATAGTCTTTTCAAGCATGTACTTTCCTCCACCTTTCCTCATGAAAATCTAAGCATATCATGCATACACATTTCTCCACTCATGCCGGCATTAAAGAACCAACCCCTCTCTTTCCCTATAATTTCTTGCTACTTTCCCTTCCCCCTCCCCTAACCCCCTACCCCCCTACCCCTACCCCCTACCCCCCTCCCACTATTTATGCCTCCCCTACCTACTCTAAATCATTCTATAATTCAACTTTTTTTCTAAAAACACACACACACACTATGGGGACGTGGGCTAGGGTTATAGAGATAACTGTTAATTCCGGTGAAGATCTACGCACAAGTTACAACCGGCCGGTGAAGAAAAACGCTTTCGTAACGATCCGAGTCGATTCGAACGTGGAAGAACAACGAACAGGAATCAATAAAGAAGAAGAAGGAAGTTTTCCTATATGGAATGAGAAACTGGTGATTGAATTTCCCATGCATGCACGGTTTCTTACGGTGGAAATTAAATGTGGAGGGAATAATAAAGTGATCGGAGGTGTAAGGATTCCGGTGACGGATTTTTCCGGCGGGTTCTTGCCGGAGAATTATCTGCATATTTTGAGCTATAGATTGAGGGATTTAAATGGTGAGAGAAATGGGATTATTAATCTTTCATTAAAAGTAATTAATGGATGTTATAATTACGAAGGTTTTGATGATCACGCAATTAATGGCGGTGGAAAAATTGGGATTGGTATTCCGGTGAGTTCGAATAATTCTTGAATGTAAAGTTTGGTTTTTTTTTTTTTCCCCTATTGTTTGGTTAAACTCGGGGATGTAAATGATTTTTTTTTTTTTTGGGCCAAAAAGTTTGGTTGAATAAACTCGAGACTCAAATAATAAACGAGTCGAAGTGTATATAGTGGAATTAATATTAAATAAATTTTTTTTGAGAACAAAGTATTTTATTAATTAAAGTCCCCAAAACACGCAGCTAAAACATCTTCAGGTGGCAAACTGCCCCATTAAGTCGCATCAAGTAAAGATAAAGTATAACGCGCAAGAAGGTGCACTGGGGCATTGCCAGTGAGGCGAACAAAAGAGAAATAAATTGAATCAAAACTAGGGAGCAGAGCTAAGAAATTCCTCAGAAGACAGCCCTGAGCAGTGATGTCCTCCACAGGCTGTCGAAGTCGCTGCACACAAGCCAGACAGTCGCTTTCCACCTCCACCGCGCCGCAAATGCAGTCGTTGCGCCTCTGCCAGTGCCAAGTAAATGCCTTGTAGCTTCATATACTCCAGCCGACCTCCCCCGTCAAAAGGATAACCCATGGCATGCAAGACTACCCCTGCAGAATCTCGAAAAACCAGCCCAATACCTACTCGATCCTCTCTCACCGCAGCATCAACATTACACTTTACTACCCTGTGTGTCGGGCGAGCCTAAGAATCCGCCAAATGTTGGGGCGCCCTCTGCACCCGATAGGCCGCCAGGGCCTCCGTAGACTCAGCTGTCGCTGCCAAAGAACGTGCACATACCGCCGAGACATAAACTGTCTGGCCGTCAAACACCGCTGAACAACGCGCTTTTCATATTCCCCACATTAGCCCCACAACTAGCACTGTATCCGGTATCCCCCACTCCACTAAGAGACGTATAAAGAAATACGCAAAAGGAGGACGCGCGGAGATACTCCAAAACCTCATAGAAAGGGGATGCTTGCCAAATCTTGTCCGCCATCTCACACTCAAACAAGACATGCCGCAGGGTCTGTACTGTCTCCCCACATGCCAAGCATGTACCTGTCCCCAAATTGCGTCGCATAAGGCCCTGGCCAATTGCCAAGCAGTCATGAAGGCACCACCATAGAAAATGTTGAATACGAGGTTGGACCGCAAGCTGCCAAAATCGCCGCCAGACCCGATCTGTCCCGCTTGAAGTCCCCGGCCCAGCCACTAGTGATGGCCGGTAAAGCGAGAGTGCCAGGAAGTATCCAGACTTAATCGTGTAGGTGGCCGTGCGGTCATAATCTCAAAACCGCCGATCCGGATGGATCCCTGAGGCTATAGAAGTGGTCATAATAGCATCTGACTCTCATAGGTGGAATAAATCTCAGATTTGAGGGGCATCCCAAGTACGCGTATGCGGGATAAATAAAGATGAAACCTTGACGTCAGTCGGGAGTGGGTGACCTGCATAAGGTATACGAAAGGACGGCTGCCGCTCCGTCCACGCATCATGAACACAAAGATGGACTTCCCATCCCCCACTCTACATCGCATCCTATTGAACAATAGATCTCTGCCCTCTAGAATACTACACCACATAAACGACGGCCGGGAGCCCAATCTGGCCGACAAGATTGTGCCATCCTCAAAGTATTTTGCATGAAGTACTCGGGCCGCCAGCAACCCCGGAGTGGACATGATCCGCCACGAAAGCATTCATATTTGCCAATTGAATTGTAAAACTATTAGTTTTATTTAAGAAATTACTTTTTTACCTTCCAGAAGGAAAAAAAAAGGCAAAAAAGACGACTTTTTTTAGCTTCTATTTTTCCCATTAAAATAAGCCTATTTTAGTTAACAACCGAACCAAACCGAGCTGATCCGAGCCGGACTGCTGACAGCGGCGCATGGTGAACCAAAATTCATATAGGTCCACCCTCGTGTACAAATTAAGGTGCACTTGCCCTTTGGAGCACAACGAAATAGCCAAGGCCGACCCTGAAAAAATTTGGGCTGTCGGCGAAGTCGTCGAAATAGGCCTTTTAGTTCGATTTTTTCCCCCGAAAACATACCTATAAAATATTTTTTTTCAACATCACGTTTTTAACATTCATAGATACAAAATTTTGTTCATTGATAGGCTCAAAACATACCTACAAAGTAGTAAAAATTCAACATCTTTTTTCTAGTACATTTAGAAATAAAAACCCAAATTCATACATATGCACAAAACATACTTACATATTACTGCTTCAAGATTGCTATTGTAGCACATTTAGATACGAAATCATTAATTAAATATGTGTTGTATGTCTATAATTTAGCCATTGTAATTTTTTTTTGGGTTTTAACAATTTAAGTAAAAAAAATTGGGTCTTTATCGATTCGGGTAAAAAAAAAAAGGGTCTTTATCAATTAAAATAAAAAAAAAAAAATTTTACACATTATGTTAGGTTAGATCAGATTGAATCTAAATGAATTTTTTTAGCGAAACATATAATTTCGGGCCCCCCGAGACAGTTGGGCTTTCAGCGGCGCCTCCTCCGCCTATCATATGGGCCGGCCCTGAAATAGCCACAACTGAGTGCATAACACATTTTTAGACTATTGCTTATGATGTCTGACATATCGATTGAAATTGATCCCTTAAGAAATTCATGCTGGAAATTAAAAAATGTGTCGTACCACTTTGTTGTGACACAAACATTTCTAGAAAAAAAAAAAAACGTCAAGATCATTTACATTTTTGTAATCTTTTGAAGTGAATTTTTTTAACTCAAATTCATCTCGTGTTATAATGAAGGTGCTTGTAATTGAACATGAGTTTGATAGCAATGTTAAGTTCGTGACCGAATTTGAGTTCATAAAAAGCTAGATTTAATTTAGAATGATTGTGAATAGTTTAGTGTATGAAGGTTTCTTTTCAACTCAAATTAAATAGATAAGCCGAGGGTGCAAAAGAGTAATCAAAGCACCAGTGGTCTAGTGGTAGAATAGTACCCTGCCACGGTACAGACCCGGGTTCGATTCCCGGCTGGTGCATTGTTTTTCTTTTCTGGTTCCTTTGGTTTTCATACTTGATTTCATTTAAGTCTTTTCGAAGGCGATTTTAATCGATTTGATTCCCGGCTGGTGTATCGTTTTTTTTTTTGGGTTCCTTTTTAGTTCAAGTTTTTCAAAAGCAATTCTAATCGATTTTAGACTGGTCAGTCGAATATGATGATCGACCGTTATAAAATCGACCATACAAATAACAATCGATTTAGACAGTCAGTCGAATATGATGATCGACCGTTTTAAAACCGACCATACAAATAACACGACGGAAAGGCAGAAATAACATGGTTCAAATCAAATGAAACATGGAGCTAGCAAAATCAATGAACAATACCTTCATAATTTAGCTTTCCCGCCACTAAATTATAACAAAAACAACAACATACATTTTTTCGTTTTTATTAAGTCGGCTATAACAACGATCAACAATACAACAAACACTTACAAAAAAAACGTTATCACGCGAATACTCTTACAAAATCATCATATATATACACAACGCCGCGTGATCACAAGTATAAACACCGATCATCAAACGATGACAAACAGATGCCCTCCAAAACACAAAGAACACGTGTGTGTGTGTTTTTTTGTGTGTTGCGACTCTGTTTAGGAAGTCATTAAGGCATAAGTTTCCTCACCAACGAACCTACTCGAGCTCGAGCTCTAGCTCTATTATACTTGTCCGGTGCAACATTGGATGTCGTTTTTCAAGATATTGTATTTGCAGAGTGGACAAATGGCGTTCATTGACAGCCATTTATCTATGCAGTCGCAATGAAAATGATGTCGACATGGAAGCTCACGCAATTCGTTTCCATCCTCGTACGCACAAAGGCAAATGCAACATTCCTACATCGTATTTCGAGTTAGATCTGTATTCTGTACTGTATTTGAACCGAATAGTTTTTTCAGAAAAAAACTCAATATCTTGCTAAAAAAAACAAGCATATGTAACGTCCCAAAACTTGGATTTAACGACGCTATTCAGTCATTATGCTAAAATAAAATACGACCGCATGTAACATCATAGAACCCGTATTCAATAACTACTACTACATAGGCTCATCTCGTATTTCACATTAGAAATACTACAAGGTAAAGCAAGATTCCTGAAGAAAAAAAAATAACAGGAAAGTGTCCATACATGGATACTTATGTTCGTTATTGTGTCTCATATCCGACACGTATCTGACATGTATAGACATGTATACATGCTGGATACATGCCTGAGGCGAATTTGCAATTTTATATAAGTCTGGATATGCATATTCATAACTAAGATACGATAAAACGAAAAACCATGCTCCAAATTGAAGAAAACCCATCAGAAAATTAATGAAAAGCTACCCAGAATGAGAAATAACTAACCAAAATGAAGAAAGAACACTAAAAATTGTTTTATTTTATGATTTTTAAAATTAATATGTTGGTCATTATAGTTTTATTAAGCACAGTTTGGTCCTTATACTTCAAATATTTACACATATCCTCTATGTACTCGTATCGTATATTTTTATAAGAACCCCACACCCAGATATCCCTTATCCACGTATTCATACCCACGTATCCGTATTCATTCAACCTGTGTCCTAGACCCTCTCCAGTTCGCCCATAAACCTAATTTTCCGGCGTTCTTATGCATTAATTTACTAATACTCGACTAGCAAAGAAGTAACACAATGTAAAAAAAAGGGGAGCTTACAGCATCCTCCAATGGCAGAACATGTTCATTAGATGTATCCGCGTCACATCTGGTCATTATTCCACTGGATGATTCTTGAATATCTTCATTTTGCTTCCCGGAAGCATCACCAATCCTCTGAAATTTATACTTCGGTAGCTGATCGATTTCTTGCCTGGTTGCTCCGTCCTGTTTCACACGCAGTTATATAAGTCAGAAAACGACGTGTTTATGAACGTGATACAAAATTTACCTTGTTTTACAATATCTACTACAAGTGATGTTACACAGCCAGGGGGGTGGGGGTGGGGAATTGGGAGATACCTGATCGGCTAGTGCGTATAAGATTGCAATGATGCACGGTAAACAGCAGCAAACTGCTAGTCCGATAACGCATGCCACAGCAACACACAATACAACAAAAAGCACATCAAATGCCAAAAATGAAATGCAAAGCCTGCAAAAAAGAGGAAAAAAAAAAAAAATCCTTAATATTATATACGGAAAGTAAAGGAACAACAAAAACAAAGAAATTTATTTGAAGAAAATTGTTGTAACAAACCAGTAAAGTTGAGGTGAATCTTGACTCAAAAGGTCACTGCCCGCAGATATCCAATAGAAACCAATTATCCACCAAATAAACGAGAACATAGTATTCGCAGATTCCAGGTTCTTCGCAACACTGAAACAATAAGATACGAAAATATCAACAAAAAAACAAAGAAAGTAAAAAAAAAAAAAAAAAATTCTTTAAAAAACCACTAAGCAATTCTAACGCTTAAATTTGGAGTCGTGGTCTAAATGAGCAACCAAATTGCTCTAAATGCGTAACGAGACATAAATAGAGGACATAATCAAGACTAGGCTCCCATGAGTAGCGATTAAAGATAAAGATAAAAATAAAAATACAAAAGTGTTAATAATAAAAATCAAGCATGTGAGTTTTAATCCCTAAATCAACAAATGGCCAACGAAACATACACATGTCGTAGAGATAAGTTTGAGAATCTACACGTCAAGTTAAGAGTCTCCTCCTACACTTAGATACACCGAAACCATACAATACAAAAATGTTAACAAAACAAAGTAAGGGTACAAGCAGTTTTAGTCCCTTAGACAACAGATGAAAGACAAAACATACCGTAGACATAAAAGTACATATGAGGTAAACACGTGCCTGGTTTATAACATGCAAACTCTCTGTGGATTCTTCAACACTATATACCGATGCATAATAAACATACTACCCACTAGCACACCTCCTCAACTCGGAGATCAAGCATTTTTAGTTTGTTACACATACTACTACTATTCGTAAGTTAGATTTTCAAGAAAATTATAAGAGAGAACAGAACCGAGTTTCAAACTGTAGCAGATTAAGAGGGAAAAATATGTTGAAAATATTGGTAGTGGGGTGTGTGTGTGTGTGTGTGGGGGAGGGGTATTATATCACAGCCTTACTCAGTTTCATTCATACTTAATAGGTTCTGGTCTATATCCTTCGTCAAGCATACGTTTTTGTTTTCAAACTTACTATAATTCAACTGCTGTCTAAAAGACTTCCCGATACCACTGTTTCTCCAAAATGCTTAAAAGAACAACTATTGTAGATTAGCTAAAATCGTACCGAGAGACTTTAAGTTCCTAAACTAGACTATAATTCAATTGCTGTCTAAAGCACTCACCTTTTTTTTTTGTGTGTGTGAATATTCATATGGATTCTCCATCACAATCATAACCAACTTTAAAGAACATGATTAATCCACAACATAAATAGTTAGATTTGACATTAAAACTTCATGAATCCTAAAAAGCGAATCTCAAAGCATAAAAGCATGAATCTTCAAATATTGCAACAATCAAATCTAAAAAAAGAATGAAATAGTGGAACTTTACCAAAGTTCATCATCATTTGGCAGCTGTTCAGAACCAAAAAAAGCATTTGCACCATCATCACTACCCGAGCTTGAATCTCCACTGTTCCATCTCCCTCCACTATTCCCTCTCCTCAAATTTACCATCAAACTCCGTCGTTTATACTCCAAACACACACAAGAACCATGAAGCACACACTGCAAACAATACCCCAAAATCCAAACCCTAAGTGGCATCACCGGATTCTCATTCCGGCTCGTAATCAACACCGAAATCGAAACAATCAGAAATATCAGGTTCCATAACAAATCAAGAGCCACTATTGGCTTCGAGTAAGCCCAATCACTCTGTCGTTCCTCGATTTGACCTACTGCAGCTTCTCGAACTCTCATCGATGGCTCACGCATCATCCTCCGGCTACTCACTCTTCGAAGGAATCGAGCTGCACCTGATAGACTCGGTGGTCGACGCATTAATCTCCGGCTTGGAAAGATATGGCTGCCGCCGGCGAGCAACGGCGACGGATCAATTTGTGCGCCCATATGGTAATCGACCGGCCTACCCATCGACATTTTACTAATTCCGGCGAGATTTTGTTATACAAGAAATTGTTGTTTCATTTGCAAATGGATTCTTGGAAAGATATACACAGAATTTTTAGAAAATCGAGAAAAAAATTATGGTTAATCAAACATTTCAATCCAATTTTGTGAAGTTTTTGTATTTGTTTTACTAATGCCCAGTTTAATCTTAATTATACTTAGAGCTCTGAAACCAAGTGGCTGGCAAAATTACAAATTTACTAGTTCTATAATTTGGTCTTTTACTTAGCCTTTTTTTTTAAATTTTATTTAGGGGGAATGAGGAGAAGGACATAAATATTTTCATCAATTGAGTAGAAGGGCGATCTTTTGAAACTTTTGCGTAAAGACAAAACTATTTATTCATTGTCGAAATTCACTTGTGTTAAAATTCATTTATTTAAATTCACTCTTAAAATTTCTTGTTTAAATTCACTAATTTTCAAAATTCATTATCAAAATTCACTAATTTTGAGATTCATTTGTCAAAATTCACTATCAAAATTCATTGATTTCGGGATTATTTGAGGAGATTCACTGATTTTGGGATTCACCTGTTTGTCATTCTTCTTTATAAAATTATGCGATTGTTCTTCTCCCTATAAAAATATGTAAATTTGTCATATTCTTAAAAATATTTTTGATAGTGTCATTATCCGCAATTTTCCATTTTATTTATAACACACACGCACACTGTCATACTCAAACTCGGAACTTTCGGATTAACAACGACAACATATACTGTTGGGTCAATGTCTATGAACGTGGACACGCCACACGACACGGAGAAAAACACAACAACATAACTAATTCTAAAATTTAAACTAATCACTGCAAAATTTAATATATATATATATATATATATATATATATATATATATATATATATATATATATTAAAATTTTAAAAAATATTATTTTAATTAGTGTGTTGTGTCAAAAAAATATTCGACACCGCACACAACACTCATAATTGAAGTGTCGGCGCTTCCTAGATTCGGTCATACTTTAGCTCCGGTTATAAAATTAGTTTTGTAGCTTGGATTAGTTTTTGCAATTTCGGTTCCTCAGCTCCGGAGATGGCTGAAGTAACAAAATTCTAGCCAAATTTTGCCGGACATCGGCTCATGCGACAAATTTTTGATGAGATTTTGTTGACGTGTTTTTAAAATTGAAAAATAAAATAAAGTTTGGAGCAACAATTGCTAAATTCGTCATTAACTTTGATAAAAAGAACGTAATACCCAAATTATGCTAAATTAAATGATGAAATTTGCAAATTTTTCCTATGTTTTTTTGCAATTTTCCGGTAAAAATTGTCACCCCCACCCACCCCTCCTAAATTCATCATTCTCTAACATCGGTCGTTTGAAATTGCAAAAAATATCTAACATGTAACCACTTAAGTCAAGGTATTGGATTGTTAATCCTGGTTATGGATTGCATAGATTATCGCGTTATGTATTCAATCGAATGAGAATGTTTTAGTTGATGTAAATGAATAAAAAAAATTGTATATGACGTTCAAACATACTACCCTGTCGTAAAATTTAAACTCATTTAGCTTTTTTGGTTTGTCGCATTATGTAATTCCATTTAAATAACCAAGAAATTATTTATTACATTTTTCTTTTTTACTCCTCATTTATTATCCACTCACCAACTTTTCAATACTTTTCATTAATAACAGTCAAAGATCATTTTAGATTTCATCAAAATTAATGACACATGACCAATTTAATCAACTTTCTTAATCTGTATGAATAAACTCAAATTGACTTACATTTTGGGACGGGAATAGTACTCCCTCCGTTTTTCTTTAACTGTCACTTTTTAAAATTTGTTTTGTTTTATTTATCTGTCATTTTATATTTTCAATGCAGCATCTATTATTTTTTTTTCACCTTTACCTTTCATTTCAATAACCAAAATTTTGGTATATTTTTTCATGCACAAAGAAAGAAGGGTATTCGTGTTATTTTACACACTTTTTCAGACACATTAATCACTTTCTTAAATTGTGTGATTTTTCTCTCTCCGACAGATTAAAAAATGGAGGAAGGTACCAATTTTATTTATAGGCTTCACATCAGAAATAAAAAATAAGAAAGATAAAAGATAATATTATCTTTTAAATATTGCTTTAAGAAGTAAATAATAAAAGCGTAGGTTACGATGGCGTATTTGTCGGTTTTCTCCTCCAAAAAACGACAATGTTAATGTCGGCGTATTTGCCGGTTTTCTCCATACCGGTTATGTGTGCATAGTTATCAGCAGGGCCGGACCTACATAGGGGCTATGGGACACGTCTCCCCTAAATTTTTGAAAATGACTAATATGCCCTTGATAATTCTTAATATTTAATAGAAACTCATATATGTAGTTTGTTGTCTCCTAATCATCAAACCTTTAGTCTACCTTAATTGGTAGAGCAACTACTTTTGTTATACATATCAGGTGTGATTCTGAGCCATAGTATTTTTTTTTAACTTTTGTTTACTACTTAGTCTACTTACGAATTTTGAACATGATATCTCTTATTAACTCGGTTCACGCAAAAAAAGAAGAAAAAAAGGAATCATATTTATAATCTCTCTTATATCCTCCATAATATTCATTTGCATTTTACAATTCTTAATTACCATATTCATACATCAAATTATGTCTAAAATTGTTACGTTCATATAAAGATATGGCTAACTTCTTTTGTTTTTTTTTGGATAACTTCATATTTAAATCTCTATGAGGTTTTTGAAACAATTTCTCCGTGATATTATATTTAGAACTGGACCCGTTGATACAAAACTTACATCTGCCTACGGCGTTCGTCTATGCGTTTGAATGCAATTTATGCCCCTTAATGTAGATCTTGGTTATCAGTTTTCTCAATTACGTTTATCTCAGCAGAATTGTCGTGTGCATGTGCTAGAGACGTCTTACAGACACTATTTATATTATATTTGCGTTTCCTCTTTTCCTTATTATCTGCATGTTGTACACGTGTCTCATCACTTTTTAACATACCGATACCGTTTATTATTTGCATTTTCAGATCCCAATCATTCTAGAAATTCATCTTACGCCCTTCGTTATTTCCTTATTTCTTTTTGTTCCGAGAAAAAATATGATCTTAAGGAAGATATAATGCATTCCGAGAAATTATCCGGCAAAAATTGGAAACAACTGATCACTTGATTCAAACTACGGACTATTAATTCTTGTTAAGGATCGCATAGATTATCGCGTGAGTTTTGTATATTAATGTTGCTTATTCAGTCAAATTTAATCAAATGAATACCGGTTTTTAATCAATGTGAATGCAAAAAGGAATATATAATGTTCAAACGTAGCAATGTTCCAATGAGGCCTATGCAACGTTGCCGAATAACAAAATCTTTATGATGCGTATGGATTTCTGGAATATCAAAATGAAATGAAACCGATCGAATGAAATGGAATGAAATAAAGTGATTTCATTCCTATGTTTGGCATGCAATATAATAAAATGTGTGAGATTTTATAAAATGTGTCAAGTGACACGGTGAGTGATGGGAATGCGTGATGATGAGTGTGGCGGGAGCATGATACTGGGGCATGCGTTGTGGGTAGTGTTATGAGGTGTACAACATTGGTGGTGGTGGCGGCCGTGACCGTGGTGACGAGAGTGGTGTGGTGTGATACTAATAGTTGTGGTGGCGGTGGTTGAGGTGACGAGAGTGGTTTGGTGTGCGGTGAAGGGTGATGGTGGGATGTGGTGGTGGTGGTAGTGGTGACACGGTGGTGTGGTGTGCTGTGATGAGTGATTTTGAAGTAGGTGGTGGTGGCCGAGTGAAGATCTGTAGAGATCGAGTTGGTTGTGGTGGAGTACTAAGGTTAGTGGTGGGATAGGTTATGGGTGAGAATGAAGAATACGATGGTGAGGTAGATGGCGGTGTAGGATAGTGGTGAAATGGTTGGTACCACATGAGATGGTGATGAGGGTGGTGATTAGTTGTGACGAGGGTCGTGACAGGATATCAGTAGTGGTGGTGTGGTGGAGGGTTGCAGTGGTGGTGGATTGCAATGGGGTGGACAAATAGTACGGTAAAAGATGGGTGGATGGTGGTGGTAGATTTTTTGTAATGAGGTTTTTGATTCATATTTCATTATTGAAACATTCCAACCATTCAATCTATTTTTTTATGGATGAAAATAGTAAAAATTAATTCCAAAAGACCGAAAACTAATTTCATTCCGTCGCATCTAAGCACGCCAAAATGATAGAATAGAATGATAAAACAATTCATGTCATTTCTAGTCTAGCAATCCAAACGACCCAATTGCTACATGACACAACCGAGAAATCTCAACAGTCCGTTTTATCCTTCACGAATTTCACAAAGTAAGCTAACTTGACAGACCACAACACCGAGTCACCAACTCTCATCAACAAAAAGAGGATTTAGGCTCATCGAAAACAATGCGACAACAAGAAAACGCGTTGATTACGCATAACAAAACCGATACAAAGAACAAAATGATTCACCGAAATAATAATAATATAAGCATCCTTAACGGCATCACGTAAATTCTACAGTAACGGCAACACAGTAACAATCAACTTTTTCACAGGTAATTCTACAGCTGAGAGAAATCTCTCCGGTTTCCTAGGCACCACCCATGTCATCCATGAACGCACCATGATTACCGGACAACGCGAAAAAGAAAAAAGAAAAAAACACAAATAAATATCTACCATCTAAGATTCTCACCAAAAGATGCACAATGTTGTCATTTACATCAAGAAAATGACTAATTAAAACGAATTTACTCACCACCACCACTTCTTCTTCTTCTTCAACAAGCATAAAACGGGAGTTTTTTTTTTTCCTTCTTTTCTTTCCATTTAACGAATACGTTAGCTAGCGCTAATAATCGATCCAAAATCTCATTTACAATGAGGTCGTATTACTCGGAATAAAATAAACCTCTTCAAAAACGAAAAACTTCATTTCTTGACATGTGCAGGAATAAGACGATCACGTAGTTCTGCAGGTGCTCCCGACAGCTCTGCAATTGTATATAAGGGGATCATGAGGATGTTTCATGCAGAAAGTTCTTCAATCAAGAGATTTACTCGCATTTTCAATTAAAACACGACACATTATTAACAAACTTCTTTATAGTCACAAATCTTTTTTGATTAAATGTTCGTGAATCTTCTCGTTGAGGACGTTCAACAATAGAATTTCGAATATTTCATGCATAAAATTCATCCGTATAGTGTCCTCAATAAAGAGATTCACTCGAATTCAATCAAAACACGATACGTGAATAACCACATTTCTTGTTTTGATAAATAAAATAAAAACCTTATGCACAAGATGTAACCAACCTTGAGGCGTAAAGTCGAATAAAGGAGGTAGCGGTTTCCCGTTTGGCAAGCAAGCATTTGGCTCGCGTAGACTATCGAAGAAAGGGTGTGCACATGCCTCCAACTGATTAAAAAAATTGAAACAACAATTAATGAATTTTACAAGTTAATAAAATATATCCCGGAAGCTCGAGCAAGTTCACTTAGACGGCATGGCACTTGTTAAAGACACCATAGTTGATCTATTTTCAGGGGGCACCAAAAAGTCATCTGATCTCTAGAAAGTCGAACCTAACCTCAACATTCGAATTTCGTAAAGGCCAAAAACGTCTTTTTTCGACCTCTGCAAAGTCAAACCTAGCCTGAAGTGTGGTGCCTTTAACAAGCGACTAATTAAATGGCTCAAACACCATACCGTCCAGACAAAAAGCAGAGGGAAAAAAAAATTAAATAAAAAAAAAAAGCCGCGTAAACATTGAGAGGGTTTTATGTACAACCGTTGTGAGACCAAATGACATGCATTATATCATCTCATTTATACCCTCGGTTCGTCATACACAATCCTACTACGTGAAACAAAGATAAAAATGAAAGGATAAAAATGGAAGTTCAATCAAAACTTACAGCGGTGCAACGAAGAGATGGAGAATACTGGAGGAACCTTGACACAAGATCCACAGCTTCTGCAGACATTTTCTTATGAAACACCTGTTATTATTAACCAACATATTAAAAATAATAAATAAGATCATCGTTTAAATTAGTCGTGTTTATTAAAGTAATTCAATCGAACTCCGAGGAAAAAAAAAAAAAAACTCGAGCAAACAAATTATCACAAACCTTGTGCCAAGGATGAGCTTTGATCTGAGGAAACTTATATTCATTGTAGTTTGGATTCATGCACTTAATTTCTTCTCTTGTAGGTGTTCCCAATATCTGGCAATTATTATTACAAAAATAAGCAATTGAAAAATTGCAAACAAGAGAATATTTAATAAATATAAAAAAAAGAAGATAAAATAGTAACATAATCATAAGCCTAACCTTGATGATTTCAACCAACTGATCAACACCACTTTCCCCAGGAAAAAGAGGCTGCAAAAAAAAAGAGAAAATCAATCGCGTACCGACAGAATATGCGTAAATAATAAAAGTATAGGGATCAAATTGTACAAAATAAAACTACAAGCATCAAATTTCACACATCAAATATCATAAAATAAAGCAATTATTGGTGATTTTTCTTCATTTTTGGTAGTTTTACACGCGAATCCACAGAAACTGAATACGCAGATGAGATTTTTTTTGAAAAAATATAGGATACAGGTACGGTTGGGATATGCGTAAATATTAAAAGTATAGGGATCAAACTGTACAAAACAAAACTACAAGCATCAAATTTTAAACAAAAAATATCATAAAATAAAGCAATTGTAGTAGTTTTTATTCATTTTAGGCAGCTTTTCATTAATTTCCGGGTGGCTTGTGTGCAATTTTCAACAAGTTTCTTAAATTTACATGTCTGTGTATTATGGATCTGCATATTCCGATCACGTATCTAACTTTACAACATTGCGAATTTGCCCCGACTTATATCCTAAGTATCCGGTCTGTCTCCATGTCAGATACGGGACAAGCCAACAAACAAGAGTATTCATATGAACAAATATATATACACAGAATTTGGAAGATTAAATTCAGAAAATAGAGCAATAAATGAACTCACCTGTCCAAGAACAAGTTCAGCCATAACACAACCAACAGACCACATATCGATCGCGATTGTATACTCGGTTGCACCGAAAATGAGTTCAGGCGCTCGATAGTAACGTGAACAAATGTATGAAATGTTTGGTTCACCGGGTACCTGTACAAAAAAATGGTTTAACTTTATTTTTACAAAGCTTTCTGAAAGATTAAGTGGTTGAACTTGAGATAAAAAAAACGGGGGGGATCATTAAGGTGTAATCAACTCGACAGATCAATTATTTGAATAACTCGACTCGAAACTCCGGCTCACTTACAACCCTAAACAATACCCGTTACAAGACGCAGAAAATTAGGAGATATTACAAAGCTTACCAGCATCTTTGCACTTCCAAAATCGCAAAGCTTCAGCTGATGAGTATGGGGATTGACCTGTAGACAGAATTTGGACATCACAAAATAAGCTCGGAACTCCGGTAAATTTTTTATCCGAAGAATCTTCATGGGCACCGAACCGAACTGTTAAATGCATGACAAGTGTATAAAAACACACAAAAAAAGGGAAGCCTTACCAAAAGATTTTGTGGTTTAATATCACGATGGCATACACCGATTACCCGGTGAATATAGTTGAGAGCCCGACATATCTGTACAGAAAAAATAAACTACAAATATGAATAAATGTCGTCTTGCATGAAAAACACAGAGCCGACTAGGGTGCAAATGAGTCGAGCTGCTCATGAGCAGTCAGTGCTCGCCTGCTCGGCATGTTAAAGACCAGCTCATATTGGATTTTTTTCTTTTCAAATTCGAGCCGAACTTGAGCAGCTTGTTGAAGAGAACGAGCTGAACTTAAGCACATCCTAAACTTGAACTATCATGAGTGTTATCAAGTTTTTTCATATAAATTTTTAACTTTAAAAAAAAAAAAAAGAACTATAAAATGAATTATTAAAAGAAAAAAGTTTGACTTTGAAATATTTTCTTTCTAGCATAACGAGCTCGAGTTCGAGTTTGAAAGTGCTTGAATTTTTCTTGAGCATAATCAAATCGAATTTGAGCACTGTCAAAACCGATTTGAGTCCAGCTCAGATATTTTTATTTCATGCTTGAAAGGTCTCGAGCCGAGTTCACAGATGACAGTTTTGAAGCAAGTTCGACTCGATAACTACATATTTAATTCGATTCAGATCATTTACGCCCCTAGAGCAAGTACAAAAGGCGCTTGTTAAAGACACCACCCCTAATCTACCGCGGCACCAAACTTCAGCCCAGATTCGACTTTCCAGAGATCGAAAACAGACATCCGACCTCTACAAAGTTGAATCTTAACTAAAATTCGACTTTCAAGACGTCGAATGTCAATATGGTGCCCCGAATGTATATTCTCTATGCCTATGGTGCCTTCAACAACTACCAATACAAAAAAGCTAGTCGTTAAAGACACCACAGAGAATTTATTTTCAGAACACCACCCCGATATTCAACATCTTGAAAAGTCGAATCTAAGCTCAACATTAGACCTTCGTAAAGTCGAACCTAACCCGAAACAGGGTGCCCCGAAAAAAGATTCGGTGTGGTGCCTTTAACGACTGCCAAAACGAAATAACCTTTTTTTTTACCTGGTAAGTATACAGCTGCACATAGATAAGTGGCAACTGATGATTCATTTTGAAATAGTGTCTTGAAACTTTGTAAACTGTTTCAGACACATACTCCAGAACAAGATTAAGGTACAATTCGCCTTTTTCGGTTGTCGAGTAAAAACAATGCTTCATTTGGACAACGTTAGGATGATCGAACAAACGCATCATTTGAAGTTCCCTGTTCTTGTATCTTCTATCTTGTAGCACCTTCTTTATTGCTACAGATTCTCCTGTTTCTAAGCACTTTGCCTATAAATGGAAGCAAATTTATAGGCATAAATAGGAGGCAAAAAAACTGATTAAAAACCACTCAAAAAAAGAAACCTGAAACAAATACGCAAGTACGGATACCCCAGGTGTGTGATTTTTGAAAAATATAGGATATGAGTATGGACGGGATATGCATATAAATATCAAAAGTATATGGATCAAACTGTAGATAGTAAAACTATAAGGGCCAAATAATATATATTAAAACACATCAAATGAAACAAAAACTGTTTTTTACATCAATTTTTGGCAGTTTTTCTTCATTTTGGTTAACATTTCATTAAAATTTTAGTGGTATTTCGTCCATTTTCAACACGAGTTCTTCATTTTACGTGTCCAAGACTAAGAGTAGGTTATGTGTAAATATCGAAGGTATAGGAACTAAGCTGTAAATAACAAAACTATAAGGACCAAATTTTAAATTGGGTATGCATGAATATTAAAAGCATAGGAAGGAAACTGTACATAACCATACTATATGGACCAAATTATAAATTTAAAAAAAAACGTTTTTTTTCTTCATTTTTCGTAATTGTTCTTAATTTGAGTAATTTCATTATATATTTGTTGCAGTATTTCATAACGATCCCATATCCAACTTTTGAAAATTTGCAAATTCAACCCAAACATGTATCCTAAATATCCCGTGTATATCTTTGTCAGATACAGGACACAATACAAAACTGAAAAATCAATGTATCTTAGGTAGCCAGAATATCGAGACGCTTACCTGAAAAACTACTCCGAATGAACCGGTACCCACCACACGTTCAGCCATGTAGGATAGAGTCTAGCAAGGGGGGATTTGGAAGAGAGAAAAGAGTTGCTCAAAACCAAATAAAAATTTAAATGAAGTAACAATAAATTTTACAATAAATTTTTTTATACCTGTTTTGGTTGTCCATTTCTACCAGCTATTGAAGTCACAATTACTTGCCCTGTTTCTGTACCATTCCCATTAACAATACTAGGCTCCATATCCTGCATTGGAAATTATTTAGCAATTAAATTGCTTTGCAGTGCTTTCATAAATGGTCTAAATACACTTTTGATCCCTTATGTTTCACGGTTTTTTGTACTTCTATCCCAAATGTTTGATCTTGTCATCTTTACCCCTCATCTATGCATTTTTTTTGGTTTTAGGATTTCAAATTCAAGCATTGAAGGGTACGAAATGCTCCAACTAGAAAGAACATGAGACGTGGTAAAAATGAAGTGAAAATATTTGGGAACAAATATGCATAAATGAGGGGTAAAAATGTCAAGATAAAAGATATGAGATAAAAATGCGAGAAACGAGAAAACGAATGGACAAAAGAATGTCTTTAAACCATTCTAAAGAAGAGCATGATTTTCAAGAACAATTGTTAACCTTCAAATTCTCATCTTGAGAGCTAGTTTTATCATCTTTAATATTCATTTCATCCATTACTTTCGGAAGATCATCGTCATCAACAGGCTTTACGGGTCTAGATGCAGTTTCATTCGTAGAAGTAGTGGCACAATTATCCCCTGATTCTGATTCCACCACAGGTCTTTCAGGTGCCGGTTGCTCGATCTTTACCCTCTTTTGGCTCAAATCTCCACCCTGGTACAAAGTTCATCGATTATAGACACACGTGATAGCGATATATATACACACTTAAAAGCATAATGTACAACACGAAGAAACCGGTAATGCATCTTTAGTGGCACTACGATGTTTTTACTGTGGTCCCTCCCCAAAGCACTCTTCCATGCTTCCATTGACCGAACATTGAGGGCTAAATTGCAAATTTAGTCCTGTAACTTGGCCTAGTTAGCATTTTAGTCCTGTAACTTGCAATTTTTTTTCCTCGCAATTTTAGTCTTCTGTTACGTTAGGAGTCTGAATTTAGGGGAAACTCAAATCTTGACGGGAAAATGTCACCGCGTGGCGCTGACAAGGCAAAGAATCGGGAAACAATTGCAAAATGTGTCCTGTAACTTGGTCAAATTAACAGATTAAGTCATTTTTTTTGCAAGTTAAAGGACTAATTTTGCAAGCCAAAATTGATTTTTTTTTTCCATATTTCAAAGACACATCAACAAAATCCGGCCAAAATCTTGCCAGCATCCTCCGGCAACAAAGGACTAAAATTGCAAGGGGAAAAAACAAAATTCCAAGCAACCGTAAAAAAAAAAAACACGACTAAAACGCTAACAAGGCCAAGTTACAAAACTAATTTTGCGATCTTGCCTAACATCGAGCTAAAATTATATGCATTGAGCATTTGAGCACATGGGATATTAGAGCATCTCCAACCCTCCCCAAACTCCCCCTCCCCAAATGACCAAAATGGGGTATTTTCATACTCCAACCCTCCCCCAAATCTTCCCCCATTTTGGGGTATTACCAATTATTACCCGAAATTTGGGGCCGGTTCTTTCTCCCCCAAATCTCCACTCATTGCTTTTTCATTTTCATTTTCATTTTCTTTATTTTTTTTCCTTCTCTCTTCAAATAAATGTGGAATAATATGGAATATTCTTAAAATATTCTTTTTAGGTAAGATTTGGGGTGAGATGGTTGGAGATGGTGTAAGATATTTGGGGTAGAATTTGGTTATTTGGGGTAAAATTTGGGGTTCCCTCGGAGATGCTCTTAGGACAGATCAGAAAAAGAGCTTATAAAATACATAATCCACAAGAAATACCTTAATTTTTTTATACATGACAAAATGTATTATCTTTTTCATCAACAAACAAATCTTCCAAACACAAAAATCATAAAAATAAAATAAAATTAATAATAATAATAAATTAAAATTTTCAAAACATAACAAAAACGACAGCTCCAGCTATAATACAACAAATATTCCATTAAAAAAATATACAACCGCCTAAAAGACCAACAATTTTGCCCATATCTCAAAAATACATAGCCATAATGTTATTAAAATAAAAAAACTAGAATAATACTTACAGGATCTGAAACAGAAGATCTGCCAGAAGCAATGCTCTTCAATCTACGCATCACATTCATCTTTGTCTCCTTCGTCTTCCTCCAACAGAGCTAAACCAAATTAATAAATTAAAAAACAGCTGCAAATCTGATTCTCTCCGGCTCAAATAATAATAATGATAAAAATGCTAAAGAGAGAAAGAAAAACCGATGTAAATTATGAATATTCGAAAAAAAAAATAATAATCTGGGTTTTCTTCCTCTCCCTAGTTTCTGCTGTTTCTCAAGTTGAATTCAACGGAGAAACAGAAATGGGAGAGAAAGAGAATAGATAGAGATAATAATAATAAAGCAAAAAAATAAAAAATTGTGAGAGGAAAATTTTAAATTGTGTTCAATTCACTTTTTCCAATGGTCAATGGTCATACAGAAGAAAAGCCATTCATTCAGGCTTTACAGTCAAACTTGGAATGATGAACGTTGGATTAAAATTATGGAGATCTGACGGTGAGATGAGGGGGTTGGTGCCGGTGGTAAATGAGATGGGATCATATTTTCCAATAAATTAGTATTTTATTCTGTAACTGTTGTAATAAAATTGAATTCAATAAATAAAAAACGGGAAATTTGCGTTAAAAAGAAAGAGAAATTTTACGGTGATCACAATCACTCATGATCTGATATGTATTCATTTATATGTCTCACAATCATCCATATTCTATAAAAGTAGATAATCTAATGCATTTCGTATTTGATAGAGGTTCTGTAAAATCGAAAACGTAGCATTTGAACTTGTAAAAATAGAAAATTCGTTAGAAATATATAATACAAGTACTCTAAATATCAAATGGAGGATTATATCACCTCCAAGGGAATAGCTGGTAAAAAAATAGGGTGTTGTAATAAAATCATTGTCTTTAATCTAGGGTGTGAGAATTCGATATTCTGTATCGACTTCTCTAAAAAAATGTACAAACGGTCTTTGCAAAGTGAACAACTGAGGCATAAACCTTGATTTACATCTTCTATGAAGCTCTATGAGCAAGACAATTGAGGTCATTTGGCTTGGAGCTCAACTTTTCTAAGTGGAATGCATTACACTTGATATAATGTTCGTATAAAGTGTAATGTATTGTGACCACACTAGGGGCGGTTACAAGAATTTCGGGATATGAGTCCATAGTTTGTCGAATTTTGTAACTACTACGCTTAGGCTTATAAATAACTTAATATAAGTCGATACATAAAATAATTGATTAATATGTAAAAATAGATGGGTATACATAAAATAATTGATTAATATAAGCCAATACATAATTTTTTTTTGAGTGGAATACATAAAATAATTGGAAATATTTTTTCACACATCACACGCTATTCTGACTCAATATAAGTCACAATATATCGATTAATCTGACTTAATTTCAGTCAGAACTTAAATATTTTCTAGACCCAATATGAATTAGAAAATCTATTTCATACATTCTGACCTAAATCCGAACATGAAAAATTCAACATTCTGCCTAAATTTAGGTCAGAATAAATATGCACAAAATCCTGAAAGATAAAGGTGAGAGAAAAATATGTGTGCTAGGATATTTTGTTTTATGAAACAATATTCATTTTATTTTTTTGTTTAGTTTGCCTCAAGTGATAAGTGACTTGAGAATGCCTAGGGATGTGACCAGTTCGAATCTCTTCTGAGACGCCATTTTGAAATAAGCATTTTGGCAGACATTACATCGAAACGAAGTAAAAAGTGATGATCAGAGACGATCGATCGAATCAAGAATCCGATTAATCGGATCAGTTGGGTTTCGGATGAGTATAAAAAAAGCCTAGAAAAAAGGTGTAAGCCGAAACTAAATTTCGGATTAATCAAATTAGTTGGCGTTGGATATTGGAGACTTTGAAGGAAAAAAAAAGTTTTTTTTCATATTTATTTTAGAAAAAAAAAGGTGTGGGAGCCTGAATGAATATGCCAGCGGAATATTCGGGAAAGTATGTCTACGATTTTGACCGAACAGACTCGGCGTATTTATTTCTATTAGTATTTATATTTACTTGTGTAACATGTTCTTCTTAAAATACACTCAAACAAAAAACAAAAAACAAAAATAAAAAATTCAAAACGAAAGATATTACTCTTTTTTCTTTTTCTTTTTATTCATACAAAGGAAAAAGATATTACTTGAATAACCGGACTAACAAAAATAATATTTGGTTGAGAAGATGAATCTGATAAAATAATAATAATTAAAAAAAAAATGAAAGTAGAATATTGATATGAAAAAAGCATTCCATTTACATATGTGGGAAGTAAAACCTTAAGATATCGTATTAATACGTCATTCTAAAATGCATTGATAATTCCTCAAAACAAACAATTGATAATTCTTATAAATGAAAAAAAACATAGGATTTATATTGATCAAAACCGAAATCTTAAACATTTAACAAGATAGTAACTGAAATGTAGTAACTTTCGAACATCGTGGTCAGCACATTACGGGACACGTAGCGCGCACTACTATAATGTTATTTGTATGAACCATATGAAAGAGGTAGTAATTGTGTAATCTGGTAATGTGGTGTTCTAATTACGCCGCCAAGAACTACAAAGCATCGCGAATCCAATCGCATTCTAGTAGCCCCCTGTTACTCTACATGTGTATCGCGAAGTGTTGTAATGTTTGGTGTGGTAACTAAAACAGCTTCATTTGCAGGTGTAATGGCAGTTATGAATCCGGCGTCCATTACTCAATCAATTACTCAAAACAACAATCGATCCTGCTGTATACATGATCATGCTATATACATTCCTCAATCAATTACTCAAAACAACAATCGAAAAGCAAAACGATCGAGAAAAAAACGCAGAATCGACTTGAACGAAAAAAAAACGCAGAATCGATCGAAAAAAAAAACGAAGAGAAGATTTGCAGGAAAAAAACGCAGAAGATTTGCAGGAAAAAACGCAGAATCGCCCATTTTTTTTCTCTCGATTATGCTCTCTCCTGTTTCCTTAATTCGGTGAAACGGTTTCTGTTGTTGAATCGACTCTCTCCTGTTTCCTTAATTCAATGAAACGGTTAAAGAGCCTCGGCTAGAACATTTGCAGAGAAGAATTTGCAGCGGATGGAAATCCATGGAAGATTTGCAGAGAAGATTTGCAGCGGATGGAGGATTTTTACATTTTGGATAATGGTTCCAGACAAAAATAATAAACAAAGATTTGATCCTTGAGCATAGTTTTGATCCATAAATGAATTATTGAATAGAAAATGGTACAGATTTTGGGTTGATTCATTGAGCAAAGATTTGATCCCAAAATCGCTGTGAAAACAAAGAGAGTTGAAAGAAAAAAAAAAATCATCAGGCAGCATAAAATGTCCGTGCTTGTAATGCTCAATGAAGGCTAGGTTGAGAATTGGATGGGGCGCTAGGGTTTTACATTTGGATAATGGAGGAATGAGACTAGTTGTAATTATAAAGGGTATTTTGGATCGACATTACTTTTGTCCTTCTCAACCATTGCATTTTTTTGTTGTCCTTTTTACATAAATAAGATGTAAAATGGTCCTTTACAACCTTATCCTATTTTCTTTTTTGAGGGAAAAAAGATATTACTTGAATAACCGGACTAACATCCGAAATAATAATAATAATAATTAAAAAAAATGAAAGTAGAATATTGATATGAAAGCATTCCATTTACATATGTGGGAAGTAAAACAAGTATCTAACGTCTCTAAAACGAACTTCCACCTTTATAAATGAACAAAAACATATTTATATTGTCATCTTAAACATTTAAAAAGATGCACTAAATAAACAAAAATTAAGGGCGCCTATAATGTTAGTTAGGCCGTTGTTATTGACATCAGAACGAATCTATCATCAGATTATCACACCGATATTCGACCTCTGGAAATTTGAATGTAAACTCAACATTCGACTTTACCGTGGTCGAATGTTAATTTTCGCCCTCTGTAAAGTCAAACCAAATCCCCAGTAGATTCAATGTAGTGTCAATAACAGTATCCTAATGGCAACACCACACATATAAACTGATATTACATCCACAATTTTACCGTTTTAAAGTCGATTCTGCACGTAGAATAGACTTTTAGACGGTCGATTCTGAGAATCGGACCAGCTTAAAGCCGATTGTATATGATAGAATCGATTTTTTAAAACTCGAATATTTTGCAGTATGGTGCCACTAAAGGCTCCACGTGAAAAGAAAAAAGAAAAAAAAAAGCTAGAAAAAACAGTATTTTTTCAGTGGGGAAAAAAACGCTCAAGATTTCCACAAGTTTTTCTTAGCTACCAAAATCTTTTCTCTTGAATGTGATTCAGGTTCTTTGTCATGTTTATTTGATGTCCATCTTATGGCATGAGCAATGCGATCCACCTTGTCGATTACTTCCGGTGTGTCGCGGACCACCACGGTTCCTTCGGGGCGTAATATCCGGTCGATCTCCACCATTAGATCGACTAGACTGCATCTGAAACAACAAACAAGGGAAGAGGGTGAAGAGAGAATCTGTATTTCACGTAGAGAATTTAAAGATTCTGCATTTTACAGATCTGATATTACTATAAGGAGTCTTTATTTACACCGGTCGGAATTTACCAATGCACCACACTGAACCGACCGTTTGAAAGTCGATTCTTAAGCCAAAAATCGACTTTTGAAGGTCGATTGTGATCGACCTGAAAGTCGATTCTTGAGCCATTTTGGTACATCATTACTATAGGGAGCCTTTATCTGCAACCACCTAAATTTACCAATGCACCACACATACCATATACACCACACTGAATCGACCATTTGAAAGTCGATTCTTGAGCCAAGAATAAACTTTCCGAAGGTCGATCGCAAGAATCGACCTTTCGGTACACCATTATTATAGGGAGCCTTTTTTTGCACTCACACAAATTTATCAATACACCACAATAAACCGATCTTTTGAAAGTCGATTCCTGAGCAAAAAAAAATCCACTTTCTAAAGGTCGATCAAGTGTGATGCATCGGTTATACCGTAAATTTCTCGAATTAATATAACATCAAGAGCACTAAAATGTGAAGGAAGATATAATGATATATTTACCTTATTTTTCCAGAAGAATCTTTCACAAGAGAATCAATTCCAACTACATGAATGAAATCATAAGTCCTTGGGTAGCTAGATAAAGGCTCACACCTGTCAATAATAAATAAAAACAAAACAAATTATCAGTAAAACTTTAACCGTAAAATCAACGTACCGTAACACCACACCAAACTTACTAAGCACAACACCAGATCGATATCTTGAGTAAAGAATCGACTTTCGAAGGACGATCCTCACATTCTACCTTCGGAAAGTCAACTCAAGATTCGACTTTCCACAGGTCGAGTCAGGGTGGTGCCTCGGTAAAGTCGTGGTGATGTAAATAAAGACTCCCGGTTTTAACCATGATGCCGGGTAAGTGTGGTGTCATGGTAAGTTAATCCCGAAAAAGACAATTTAGGACATACCAATCATGGTAAAGACCAATAAGCCCTCTATCATAAATAACACCAAGTGTTGAAAATTTGTGAGAAGGGACAACATTCATCACCCAAACTGGTTCAGATATTAATGCTGCAGCAAAACCTCCAAACAATGCATCCATGTCCAAGACGTTACGAACCGATTGAGTCCCGAGTTTAAGATTTAACCGAGTCTTGTAATACATGACCCGTCTTTGCCAACGTCGTGTATCTGCCTCGAAAACATCGACTCCATTTCTCATAACGGAGGCTCTTGCGGGAACAGCGGTTAATCTTTTAGGCCATTTCGGAACTGAACCAACGGCGTTCTCCCCTTCGACGGATGATATCCTAGTCACACATTTCTCGAGCTTGAAGTACCTGCATTTATTGCGTATATTATGAGCTCGGTTCGTCTCATTTAGCTCGTTTTCAGGTTTGCTATTAGAAGCAGAGATAGTGCAGCAGAAGGCAACAACACAGAAAATTTAAAGCTGCTAAAAATGAAGATAATCCGCTAGAAATCCTTTTCTTTAATGAGTTTTACTAATTATAGTTCGGTCCTTATAGTTTTACTAGGTACACTATGGTCCCTGTATTATTTTAATATTTACGTTTATCCCCTCCGTAACCGTCTCCTATATTTTTCAAAAATCCGCACCCATGTAACCTATTACGGTCTAGGTTACACGGGTACATGCAGGTACGGGGTTTTTGAAAAATATAGAATACAGGTACAAAGGGTATTTTGGTAAATATTGAGAATTTAAGGACCAAACTGTAAATAAGAAAACAACAAGAACCAAATAATAAATAATAAAATACATAAAATAAAACATCTTTAGTGGTTCTCTTAATTTTTGGTACTCAATTCCTAATATGGTTCTTCGTTTGATAAATCCAAGTTATTGAAATGCATATCCGAATCCCGTATCCAACTTTTGAAAATTATGAATTCACCCCTAGGCTTGAATCCTAAGTATCTGGTGTGTACATGTGCCGGATACGTATCGGAAACATCCTAAGCATTCGTGCATTATACTTTACGGATGATTAAATATATGAATATGGAATAGCAGAAATGTACCATCCAGCATTCGGATCAACAGATTCAGGACATAATCCGAGCCCGAACTCGTTTTGATTCGGAAGGCACGAATCCGCGGTGGGCTTTTTCCATATAGCGGTGTTTCCATCGACAACAATCAGTTCATAACACAATGCTCGGCCCACTGCTTGAAGATCAGCCCATTCTTTATCTTGTTTAGCCCACTGTACAGGTGGCCCAGAAATTACTAAATAGCCCCCGGGGCGAAGTATTCGATCAACTTCAAGAAAGTATGTTGCATCTGCAGACGGTAAGAGATTAAGGGCATGTTCGGTACCGAGAAAAAATCGGAGAAAATAAAAGATTTTCGTTCTATTTCTTAACCAATGCACATTTGTTAATATGTGAAAATATTATTGAACTTCTCCACTTTTCCTAAAAAATGTATTCACGTCCCAGCTTTCCATTCTCCCCTTGAGTGAATCGAGCTACTCGTGAGCTGCTCGTACTCACCGTGTAAAGGAGTGTGATTCAATTTGGCTTTTCCCAAATTTGAGCTCGAGCCGAGCTACTCGAATAAATAATCAAGCCGATCTCGAGCTTCAAAATATGGTAAATGAGTTGCTCACGAGTTAATCGAACTACATTTAATAAATACTGAATATTTATATTATTTTTTTGACTGATATAAATTGGTCGGGTGGAGTATTAGAGTCGAACTCGATCTTGCAGTATTGTCTTAAAATTAAATGAATTCTAAACAATCAAACGAGCTTACGAGTAAAGTCATAGACTCATATCGAGTATCAAACGAGTTAAGTCAATTTTGCCTATTCATGACTCAAACGAGCTCAAGCCGAGTTTTTTTTAGTCGAGTCGAGGTTGAGACCTAGGAGTATCGACTCAACTCGGTTCGATTACACCCCTAACACCTCTATTTCTCAGATATTCTTTTCTCAAAGTCTATATTCAACGCGTTTCTTTGTATCAAACATGTAATAAGAACTTACTGTAAGCAGTGAAAGGAATCAAGCATCGAGAACAGTGCACCAAATCGAAGGACAAAGCCGGAAACGGAAGTCTGCGAGTGCCGAGCATGGCAACAAATGCCGGTATCCCTCTTTCGAGCGCGAATTGTATTTGAGCTTTATGTGAATCTCTTGGTGCAAAAGAAAGGGTAATAATGTCTTCTGCCAACAAGTAACCTCCAAAACTAGCTACCTGAAAATACAGAAACCAAATTACAGCTTTTACAATACGAGAATCGAATTTGAGGCGTAACCAATCCGATCCAATCTGAATCGAATATTTACTTATCAAGTTGAGCAACCCTTTAAAACAATGATGCTCAAACGGGACTCTAGTTCGTTCGAGCAGGAAAAAATTGCTCGAGATTGGTTTGATAAAGTTTTAACTATACTCGAGTTCAGATCGGCAAAATTTTAAGCACTTTCAAGCTCGACCTTGAGCTTGAACAGCTCAAAAATGTTAGCTTTAAGATGACCGATTCCAGCTTGTTAAAAAATACAAGATAATATATATATATATATATATATATGCTCGATAACATTTTGAGTCAAGTTTTAGAGTGCTCGAGTTCAGTTAAATAATATATGAACTAGCTTAGACAAGTCGAACATCGAGCTACTCATGAGCGGTCTGGATCGTTTACACCTCTAATGGAAATGAAAAAAAAAACGCTTAAAATGTATGTACATACCCCACAACCCATATCAAGGGCTGTTCTCAAGATTCCACCAGCTATCGGGATGTACTGTTTAAGTTTATCGATATATTGAACGGCGCCATCCGGGAACATCGTGCCGCCACCGGGAAATATAAAGTATGGGCCTTCTTTTTTCATCCATCCTTGATGCCCTTTTCTATCAGCTATTTTATTGTATGGCATATTATCATGCCATATCTGCATTCAAGAAAACAAAATTTTCAACAAATTCTAAGCTCATTTTTAGCCCTATACTATAAGAGAAAAGACACTTATGGTCCATTTTGTTCCATCTTGACAGTTTTACCCTTCATCCTTGCATTTCTTTTTACCTTTTCATTCCATTTTCGCCACGTGTCAGGTTTTTATTGGCTGCATCATCGTGCCTTTGATGCTAAATTTCGGACACATGGTGCATGTAAGAGCACTTGCAGTGGATACAACGTAAATATGTAAAACAAAGATCCAAATCATTCAGATCCACCGTAAACCATTTGCAACAGAATCTCTACTACTTAATGGTTAAGAGATTGTGATGCATTTGAAAAGTTCTACTCATGTCGAATTCTTGAAGGTGCCGACGGACTCAAAAGATTGAAAAGAGCAATTAACAGTGAGACCACTACCGATTGCAAGCAAATATTGATTAGTTAAAGAATGATTAGCAAAAAAGATAGTGATTTCAATGAAGGGTTAAAAAACGAGGAAAGATACTAACATATACAACATAGACATTTATACATGGGAAATTCTTTTGTAGTCACTTCATTTGAGGAGTGACATAATGTGGCATCATGCTGGCCATAAACTGTATTTAATGATTTACAGTTTATGGCCAGAATGATGCCACGTCAAGATTAGTGTGACAATGAAAGAACCACCCGTTATACACTACAAATAAAACCTCAGAAGGATCACAAAATTCACCAAAACAAGAAGGAATGACCTTCAACTACAAAAAAAGCCAAATTTACACCTCATAAATGCCAATTGAACCCCGCTAAACCATAAATCAACAAACAAGATTCTAAAATGATAGAGATATCAAATGATTCGCAAAAAAGGTAGTGATTTCAATGAAGAGGAAAAAATGGGAAAATAACTAACTTTTTGTAAATCAATGTCTTAACAACGGGAAATTCTTCTATAGTCACTCTATTTGAGAAGTGACACAAGGTGGCATCCTCCTGGCCACGTCAACTTTGGAGTGACAACGGAAGAACTACCCGTTATACACTACCAATAAAACCTCACAAGGTCACAAAATTGACCAAAACAAGAAGGAATGACCCTCAACTACCAAAAAGATACCAAATTTACACCTCATAAATGCCAATTGAACCCCCATTAAGCATAAATCAACAAACAAAATTTTAAAATGCTATTTGCCACAACGTAAAGAAACAACGAAAAGCCACAAACAACGAAACACCCCAACAAGCATAGAAATTCATATGAATAGAGCACAAGGGAAAAATATTGTAATAAAGGGACTCTTATTCTATTGTAATATAAAGCTTTAAAATTTTCTACATTGTCAAGAACTCAATGGTGCCTAATTGCACACTTTTCACATATAAGAATTTCTCAGTATTTTACCTTTTGCAAGCTATCTGGCCATGAAACCGAAACACGGTACCCCTGAGGTGAAGGAATGAGGCAAAGCGGCGTCTGCTCCGGCGGAGGACAATGCCTTTCTCTATAAAAATTCATCTCCCTACTTAACTGACTATTGATTCTGGGATCTTCACAAGGCATATGATCAACCATTTCAGTAGGACAATACTCAAGAAGAGGACTACCGGTCGATTCGACCCGAGCGACGAGCCGGGCTCTCTGGTCCGGATCAGCAGCACCCATAGATGCCCGGAGCAATGCTTGCTGGCCGGAGGCGGCAAGAGAATCACCTAAAGAAGTGAATACAAGGAGGAAGAATAGTAATACTATACCCAATAAAACTGCTACCACAATGTCTAACAACCGCCACTGTCGCTGGTGGCGCTTGGAGGAGTGTATATTCAAGTGGCCCATTTAGGAAAAAAAAAACACAAATTCAAATCGAATCAGAGCTCAAATCTGAGCTAATTATGGATCTGGGTTTTGTGGGATTGGTGTGAATTTCATGGGTTTCTTGCACAAGATATCAAACAGCCTCGTGATTATCGATTTTTGCACAATTGCTCAAACAGTTTTCAGAGCTTGAAATCAATTGGGTGCTTTTTCGTAGCTAAGAAAAGGCTAAACGAAGAATTAGCTGAAATTAAGACTGATTAATCATTAGATAGATTAGGGCAAGCATGTGTGAAGGAAGTAATGAGTGGGGATAAAGGAGGAGTTAGAGGTGCCGACGGTGAAAGAGTGGCAGAATCTCATGGTTCACAGTTAAACAATGGGGAAAAGAAAAGATGTATAATTCTGGAAAATGCCATGAACGAATCGAGCTGAGTTGAATATAAGATATTTTGAGTACGAGTTTGTTCATTACATGAATCGAGTTTTGCTTTGTTCGTTAAAATACAGTTCGGGTTTATTCCACATATCTCTTTACAACTTTTGTCAGTGTTATACGATTCTCCATGCTAAGTTTTAAATTACAAAAGAGACACTAAGATAACACTAGAGCTTTAAGATTAACGTTTTCAGATATACACCTATATATGGTCATGAATCTAAACGAACGTTTTCAAGTAGCTTTTAATAAATAGATGTAATAATATGTTTGAGTTTTGCTCATTTCTTCCTATACTAATAAGAAGGAAAAAATGGTGGTTGTTTTCACACTTCGCTTTTTCATTAATTCATTATTTTATCGTTCACGTGGTAGTAGGTCAGCTTTTTTTTTTTTTTGTTTCATTCATTGTAGGCAAATTTAGAAAAGTTTAGTTTTGTTTTGTTTTGTTTTTTTTTTAATTTTATTTTTTATTTTTTTGAGAAGAAGGATTTGAGTTAAATTGTTTAATTTTGAAGGACTCAATTGTATCACCTTTTAATGTGTGAATATATGTAGCAAATGTATGACTATTTTCAAAATATAAGCAGCACTTGTTGCCTAATAGCGATTTTTTTTTAATCTGTTCATGGCGCATCTAGCCTGCATTTTTTTTTTTGAGAAGAAGAGTTTGAGTTAAATAGTTCCATTTTTATGACTCAATTGTATTATATTTTAATGTGTGACTATACGTAGCAGATGTATAATTATTTTCAAAATATAAAGCGCCACCATTGTCATTTAATCACGATTTTTTTTTAATCTGCTTCATGGCGCATCTAGCCTGCATTTTTTTTTTTGAGAAGAAGAGTTTGAGTTAAATAGTTCCATTTTGGAGGACTCAATTGTATTATATTTTAATGTGTGACTATATGTAGCAGATGTATGACTATTTTCAAAATATAAAGTACGACTTCATTTACACGATCTTTGTATAACGCCAAAACAATTTTGTTGACGTATATGAAATATTATAAATTTCTTAAAATAAATTCATTTCATAAAAAACATATCGTTTTGATACTATGGCGATATGATTATTTTCAAGATATGTAGTCACGATACGTCGCTTTACACGATCTTTATATCATGTTTAAAAATATTTTTTTTGATGATTACATTAAATATTAAAATTATTGAAATGATTTTTTTTTTCCTTCTAAAAAACATATCTTTTTTTTTTCCTTTCTAAATAAGAAAGGAAAGGGTATGCCACGTGGCACCCTCCCTTTTTTTTTTTTTTTTTTTTCTCCCGGCTCCTCACCTGTATAAACCACCAAAAAATAATCCCTTCTACTCTCATTTGTTGATTTTTGTGTTTTCTGCCTTTTGGTTATTTTGGACCGTCTGGTTTTAGAAGGCTCGACATCAGAAAGCCAAAGAAAAGAATTTAATTTAATTTTTTTTTTTATTTAATTTCTTTGAGTGTTAAAAGGCGGTTTATAGGTTTATAAAAAAAAAACAATTTAATGTCTCTTTGCCGTCCTCGAGAAGCTTCATGGAGAAAAGAAGTTCGCGAGGGGGGGGAAAGGGGGGGGTGGTTCAGACACGTCTTTTCTTCGCAGCATTGAAATGATGTGGTTGTCTATCTCGATAGCGATGCATGACTGAGATTTATTTTTGCATTTTGTACCATGTGAAAAAAGATGATATGTTAGGGGCTAAAACAATTGCCTCGTTTGTCACCATGTGAAATGATTGACATCGGAATGTTATATATAATATGTATGTCCGGCCCGATGGTTTTGGGGTTTGACAGGGCCACATCAGAAAAAAAAAACCGGGTGGTTATCACATTTATCCAGTTCCATATCCATAAATGGTATACATAATAATAGTAACTTTATAATTTAATTAATTTATTTCATTATTTAATTAATCATATATCCTGTGCCTGTACTAAGGAAGATTTGGCAAAAAAAAGAAAAAAGATATACAAGTTGGTGGAGACTCTTTTCAACTCCTCCATCATTGCTGTTGCGTGTATCTCAAGGTCGATTTGTGGTCGATGTGCTGCTGCGTCCTCCCTTTCTTTTCAGTCAGCCGTCGTCGGTCATGGGGATGGTAGACAAACGGTGGGATTTCTTCCGGGTTTGCATCAGTAGACAGGGAGGATGTATTTGGACTTTTGGGTGGTTAATCGGAGATCTAAATCTCTGTATTAGGAGAATATTTCGTATATTTAAAGGGTGGGGTGCATTATCTCATCTCATTAAGGTAAACACTGTACAATTCTTCTTCTTCTTCTTCGGCCTGTTTTTCCCAATAGAAGAGCAGAATGTTCTTCCTTTGTTTTTTTTTTTGTCTTAATGCTCCAAAATTCCATGCTTTTCGGTATTAGATTTGCCTTTGTTAATTTTTTTTTGGGTTAACTTAATGTTATTGTAGTGTTGATAAACTATTTTCTTCCTGTTGTGTTTGTTAACCTCTCTTATTACATCATTTGGGTTTTGCAAATGTGTGTATATGTCATGCCTTTATTTGGTGTCTATTCTTACGGTTTGGGCTGTTTGTTGATTATCTGTTCTTACGGTTTGGGTTGATTTTGTTGTTTTCTCCTGATAAGTTTTAATGAAATTTTGTTTGTACAGTCTATGTGCATGTTGTTTTCTCCTTACAAGTTTTCAAGGACTTCTGGTTTTGCAGTCTATGAGCATGATTATAAATTTTTTGTATATGCTTTTAGAATAAGTTATGTGTGTTACGTCCTAGTGTGTGACACTTACGTCCTATGATGTTGTTCATCCTTAAAAAGCTTACTAATCTTGTTCATACTTTATTATATCATCTCGGTCTATTGTTCTGTGGCTAGTATAGAATGAAATTATCGGTTTAAAGGGTTCTAAACCAAAAAAAGGGCTTCTTGCTACTGTTGCTGTGCAGTTGAAGTTTTCTTTTTGCGAAATTAACAAAAAGAACATGTGACAGCTTCATTAGTAGATGGATATTCTCAATCAAAATTTAGAAATAAGTGTTGTATTTAAGATTTTGTTTATGATTTAGGCCAAAGGTTCTTATTTTACCAACATGAATGTTGGTGTACAGAGATATTGTCTGCTGCTTTCACCTTTGGGGAATGACATGTGTGTATGTGTGTTGTTGTTTATGACGTTTGTTGCTAAGAATGGTAAATGTCATCTGACGAGATGATGATGATGTTTGTTGGCCTAACTGCTTCTCGTTTGTTTATTGCCTCAAGAATAGTTGAAAAATTTACTGCATTTACTGGTGCTTCTCAGGATCAGTTGATTCCTTTGGTAAGTTATCGGGTGTCCAGTTAGAAAGAAATTTTTGAAAGGTTTCCCAGCCAGATTTATTTTCTTGTATACTTATGAATGACAACATGCATGCCTTTTAGGTGTATGGTTTTTGTGATATTTTTGCCTATTGAATGAGTGGCGTCAATGATGTGTGTGCTTTTCATGAGCGTGTTATAAGAGGAATAATAGATGAGGATGAAGAACGGTTTAATTTTTTTTGTAGCAGTTCAATTGAAATGAATGATCTATTGATGGATCCTTTGCGATCCTTCGTTTCTTATATATCAGCCCCAAATACCGAAAACGATGGATTCACTTCGAAATCGTGTATGTTTCAACCCATAGTAGCTGCTATCTAAGGCATAAATAATGGTAATAGTGTTGTTTGCTTTAATGTTATTGTAGTGTTGATAAACTTAATGTTTGAGTTTACCATTGCCTGCTGCAAATGTAACACAGTTAACATGATATTGTTGCTATTTTACGTTAAACTGTTCTGGTAAACTAGAGGTTTAAAAAAAGTTAATGATTAAGGTTCATGATTATAGTAATACATCAGGCTTATTGTTGTTTCCTTAAATTCTGGTCTTGACATGAGTGATTTTCATGATATGTGCCTTTAATATGTTAGGAAGGCCGGAAAAAAATGAGGTCCCTCATTGTGTTTATGGTTTTTAAAATCTGGGATTTGCCGTTATTACTGAGGATTTGTTTCCAAGTAAAAAGAAATTATGTGGTTCTTTACTTTGTGTTATGATTGTTTTTTCCTGCTTTCTATAGACGATGTTTGATCATACACAAGATTTTTTAGGGGTATCCTTGGATCTGTTTCTGCTTTGCATTTTGATTATTAGCTTCTGCTGGACAGGATCATTATTTCGGCTTCGGAAACAAGTGCTGCTTGGTTGACCTCAATGGCTTTGCAAATGGTACTTTATTTTTAGTTATTTTCCCTATTGTCTTTGCCTTGCATATTGCTGTTTCATAATTTGGCGTGTTCTGCTTTTGGTTTGTGTTCTGTATTAGTTGACTAAAGGTTCAGTTCAATAGTTGTGTTTTTTTTATGAGATCAAAAACAAAAGCTAAACCTAGGTATGTTTGTGAACCTAAGGAGGTATGCCCTGCTATTTTTAGCACTGCTCATATCCTTCCAGATTCTGATAAGTGTAAGGACTACTGTCATTTGGCAATTATTAGATGGAAGGAAAAAAAACTTAGAAAAGATTCAGCCCTCGGTGCAGACAATCATACTTTAGCAGTGCCATTTTGCGGTTCTCCAAAAGAGGATAGAGTGGTCGTAGATAATATAAAACAATCTAGGTGCATGTGAAGAGGTTTGCTTGAATGCATACCTAAAGAATCTATTAAACTAAAGAAAATACCTCCATGCTCACTCTGTCATGCGAAAAAGTTTGCTTATGAAACCGCAAATTTTTGTTGTTCGGATGGTGAGGTGGTATTGGCATCAAACAAAATTCCACCCGCCTTAAAAATGTTGCTTAATGGAGCTGATGAAGAAGATAAGAACTTTAAGAATTGTATAAGAACCTACAATAATCATTTAACATTTACTTCTCTAGGCGTTAAGTATGACAAAGATTTGGCAAAAAGGAATAAGGGCATATACACGTTTAGAGTACAAGGTCAAATGTATCATTTTATAAATGATTTAAACAACGAAGAAAAGGGCTATAAAAATCTACAGTTCTACTTCCACGATTAATGTAGTATGAGATAGACAATAGAATGAGGATTGTCCTAAGCTATTGTAAAGCGATCTACATAAATTGTTGTTGGCGTTAATAGAAAATCCATATGCCCGATTCTTTCGGAGTTTGAGGTTTTACGCAATCTTGAAGAGCTACAAATTGTTTTATATTGCAATCCAACAATAGATCAAAGAGTGTACAATAAACCTACCGTACCTCAAGTGGCTGCTATTATAGGAGAACCACATGGTGATACAACAAATAATGTTAGAAGCATTAATGTGTACACTCATAGTGGTCAGTCACGAACAATCCAGTATTATTACGGTTGTTTTGACCCTTTACAATACCCTTTGATTTTTCCTTATGGTGACATTGGATGGCACCAAGGGATTCCGAAAAAGGGGAATAAGGTAAACAATAATAAAAGAAAAAATAGAGACATTCCTTCATCCTCATTAAATCCAGTTAACTTTAATAGTGCTGAAGATTTGTTAGAACATGAAGAAGAAAATTTAGAGGTCATACAAGATAATCCAAATAATGTGTCTATTAGGGAATATTATGCTTATAAGTTTCAAATTAGACCTAACGATGAATCACATATATTGCACTTTGGTAGGTTGTTCCAACAGTTTAGTGTAGATATGTTTGTGAAAATGGAAACACAAAGATTAGACTATTATAGTTCCCAACAGAAAAAATATACGTAGTGAATTTTTACAAGGCATAGCAGACGCAGTTGCTTCGGGTGAAAATGACTGTGGACAGGTAGGACATCGTGTTGTTCTGCCTGCTGCGTTTGTGGGAGCTCCTAGACATATGAAAAGAAAATATTTAGATGCGATGACTTTAGTACAGAAATTTGAAAAACCTGACATTTTCTTAACAATTACATGCAATCCTAACTGGCCTGATATCAAAGAGCATTTACGGAAAAATGAAGAAGCCCATGATAGACCTGATCTAGCTGTTAGAGCGTTCCATTCACGCTTAGAAGAACTGAAAAAGGATATTTTTAAGAATAATATTTTTGGGGAGGTGGCTGCATTTACATATGTTATTGAATTTCAAAAAATGGGTTTGCCGCATGCCCACTTTCTGTTAATTCTAAAGCCAAAATTTAAGTTGTATAGACCAGAAGAGTTTGACATAATAGTTTCAGCTGAGTTACCAGACAAGAAAAAATACGCTCACTTGTATGCAATGGTTGTCAGTATATGTTGCATGGCCCCCGTGGGCATGAAAATCCAACTAATGTTTGTATGAAGAAGGATGGAGGATGTAGAAATTTCTACCCTAAAGAATATTGTAATGAAACAGTAATAGGGTCAGATGCTTATCCAACATACATGAGAATATGTGATAATAATACAGTTAAGGTTAGAGGTGTAATGTTAGATAATAGGTGGGTAGTCCCATATAACGCTTATTTGTTAGCTAAATATGATTGCCATATTAACGTTGAAATATGTTCTACGATTAAAGCAGTGAAATATATATATAAATACATATGCAAAGGTAATGATCGTGTTATGTTTAATGTAACTGTTGGACTTATTTCTAGGTTTTGATGATGAGTGCCATACTAGCTGTTATAGTGCAAAGGAAAAAAGATGTCTAGATCAAATGTATAGGTTTATTAGAGTTTGATTTTTGAATAGGTTTGATCAAACAAGCACTGTAATGGTCAGCTGACTTGTTTCAAACAGATGGTCTCAGTCAAGATGGGGTAGATAGGTCGATAGACTAGTCTTGAACTCTTTGAAAGGTGAAGATCGAAGCGAGGGTTCAAACTCGGTAAATGAAGGCTAAAGGGATAAAACTTAGTAATTTAAGTCAAGGATATGGAATCAGAATTTAGGCAAGTCTGTGATGACCTAAACTGATTACATATGCCTTGTGAAGAAGGTCTAAGTTCCATAAGTTGGATGATGTTTGGAACTTGGTTATATTCAAAAAGGTGTAATCTAACTTCACAAATAAAAGTTAGATAAAAGAAGTCAGCTGCATTATATTTTATACAGCAAATTGGAGTTCAGCAGACTGACATGTATTCCAGCAGACTGATGAACCTGCTGATGATATGCCTCGATTAATTCAAGATTTTATTGGAAGATTACATGGATAAGGACAACCAACTACCTCTGTCTTATCAAACAAATCAAGGGCTAAGATTAAACAGACGTTGGGATGATTCAGATTATTATCCAATGGATATAAGTCAAAGGGTGGATGATTTGCCTTTGTCAAAAGGAATTTCGGCGATGTCGATCCCATGAATAGTGATGAATGCAAATCAGATGGGACAAAAACAAGGAATGGTTACATTTGAATTTCAAATACAAGTCACATGCATTCTTTCCTATAAATAGAGGACTTTAAACTCAGAAACAAGATGATGAAAATTGACAAACTTTGAAGAGATACTTTACTGAGCTGAAAAACACCCTACTGAACTTACTGAAATTAAAGCTACTGATCTAGATAAATTCTTCAAGTGTATTCTACATTCAAGCTACATCAAGCATACACACACTTGAGCCTGCGCAAAGTCTTGATTATATCATCCTAATCAAGCTGCTGCAACTGAATCATTTATTTGATTCAATATTTATTTTATAAAGAACCTGCTGAAGACAGTGAAGCATCTGTTGGGTGTGAAAGACTGTTGTTTGTGGTGGAGCTGGTGAAGAGGCAATCCTACCCTTCAAGGACCAGTGGAAGACTAAGGAACAACAATCCTACTTGTTCCCAGTTTTCAGTTTGTGAAGCCATAGTTATTGGTGAAGGACAAGCAACCTTAGGAACTTTGTATAAGCTACATCAAAGATCTCTAGTGAATTTCCTCCAACATCACCGGAGAAGAGTGGACTGACAGGATTACACCACCTGGAACCACTATAAAATCTGCCTATTTACTTTCAGCATTTACATTATGCACTTAGTTTATTTTACACATTAACCTACTGAATCTAGCAACTGAAATCACACACATACACTACTGAGTATCTAATACTTAGTATCATATTTAACAACAAGTAACAAGGCTTAATTTTGATATAATTCCACTGCATAAATTCAAAGAATCGAATCACAGTAGACTACTCTTTATCAAAGAAGCTTACGAGGTCTCGTGAGACTCATCAAGTATCGATGGTCTTTGAAGTTGTAGAATTTGTTAACTCCAAAGTTTTAAGTGTTAAGTTTATTCACCCCCCCTTTAAACTTAACCAAAGCCTTTTTAAGGGACCAACAATTGGTATCGGAGCAGCACTTCTGTTTTGAAGAAATCCTACTTGTTGTGCTTGTGAAAATTCTTTGAAACTTTCTTTCAAATTCTTGATTTTCAAAGACTTGCATCATGGATAACACACATGTATGCTAGAACAATGTTGATGTGTTTCTCTAGATAAATTTGATGAGTATAAACGTCGAATGCAAAGCTTACTTTGTCGCAACTCATGATGAGATGATGGATGTACTAATCGATGGACCCTTTGGAGATTACCAAGGCAAGAATAAAGTGGGTGATATAACTGAGTACATTCCTAAACGAAAAAGAGAATGGAATGCAGAAGACAGAAAAAGAGCAAACCTCAACAATATTGCTATTGACATCATTTACAAAACCTTGGATAGCAATATGTACATGAAAGTTAAAGATTGCAAGACAGCAAAGGAACTTTGGGACAAGATACATCTGATCTGTGAAGGCACTGATGCAATAAAGAAGAATAAAATCAGTGTGGCCAGAAAGAGGTTCCAAAAGTTCAAAATGCTGCCAAATGAAACCATTGAGAAAATGGAGTATAGATTTAATGCAATCCTGGATGAACTTACCCTGCTGAGTGTAAGTTATTCAAAAGAAGAAATAAACACTAAAATCTTTGAGGCTCTACCTGCAAAAGATGTTTGGAAAATGAAGGTGACTGCAATAGAAGAAATGAGAAAGTTGCATGAAGAAGACACCTTCAAGTTGTTTTGAGATCTCAAGGCTTATGAATTTAGCAAAAGCTTGTACGAGATCGAAAAGGAAGAGCCAAAGACCATCTTTGCATTGATCGCTTCACATCAAGAAGAAACATCGGAGGACAAGATGATCTGCTGGATGAGATGCAAGAGCAGATTGCCCTACTGAGCAAGAAAATCAGGATGATGAAGACTTGAAAGGCCCCTTCAAGAAACTTCACAAAGAGGCCTACATAAAGAAGGAAAGAAGAATCAAAGAAAGATAATGACTATCTGTGCTTTCATTGCAAGAAACCAGGATACTTCAAACCTGATTGTCTTGAGTTAAAACAAAGTAATGAACCTGATTACCTTTGCTTCAACTGCAAGAAGCCTGGACATTTTAGACACGATTGTCCGGACTCATCAAGACCAAGAGTAAACAAAGAAGACATGGCAAGAAGGCTATGGTTCTTTGAAGATGAATCGAGGGTATGAAGTGGAATCGAAAAAGGAAATGAATCGGATGACACAAAGATCAAGTTCTTGATATGGAAGATTATGCTTTGATGGCCAATATGGATGGCGAGGAGGTATACAACATTTGTATCTATCAATACTCCTGCTGGAAGTGAATGTGAATCAACTTGTGGTTCAAATCCTAGAAATTCTGACAACAATGAGACTTTGGATGCCATCCTTAATCAACTGAGAATAATACAATCTGGTTATGAGATTGTGAAGGCTGAAAAAGAAGCTCTTGAATTGCAAGTTGGAAGATTGAAAGCTGAATTAAGGGTTCTCAAAGGTAAGGAAAAAGATGTTAGACAGAATCAGTATAAGTCTGCTGAACATCCAGCAGCCTCTGAATCTGCTGAACCATCTTGTTCCACTACTGCATACAAATCAGGAAAGCCTTATGGGGATAGAACAGGGCTTGGATTTGGAACTCAACAATCTAACAAGAGTGGATCCAGTAAGGTCACTGAACCTAGCACCAGAATTGGTCCTAAGTTTGTACCTGCACTAGGTCCAACTCCCAATAAGGTTGCTGAGGCAGTAAAACCCAATGAGAATGCTTCAAGGAAGCAAAATCAGAAGTCAAAGAAGTCAACAGCTCCTAATAAAAAGAATAAGTCTAAAAATAGGACTGCTGTGCCTTCTAAGCCTGCTGATAGCAGACCTGCTACCAAGTCTACTGGACCACAGAAAGGTAAGAAACATAAATATTCCAAGGATAAGAATCCTAAACCCAAAAATGTTAATCATTCAAGGGATACTTATCTTAGGGGGAAAGGTAGACTGTTCTCCTCGATGATGATTGGAATATTCCTGCATCTAATGCTAGAAGCAGTAAGTATAACCATGTCGCTAGTGGTAAAACCTAGGCAATAGGATCGCAGAGGACTTACACAAGACCTCGTGAGACTTCATATTACTGTAATGTTTCTAATGAGATGACAAACTAATGGTTATGCAAATGTTTCTAACAACCAAAGTCACTTCAAACAGAATTATAAACCAAAAGGCCAGAAAACATATGTGATTCCTACACAATCTACTGTTAGAACTTATGGATGTGTGGAATACATGTATGAACCAAAGTATGACACATTCAGGAGAAGACCTTATGGAAACATACCAAAGGTCATGCTTACCACTGACCATTATGGACCCAAACAGGTTTGGGTACCTAAAATGCATTAACTTTGTTTTGTAGGGTGTCTGGTACTTTGACAGTGGATGTTCCAGACATATGACAAAGAATAAGCACTGTTTGTCAAATTTTGTGGCAAAAGATGGTCCAAGGGTGAATTTTGGCAACAAGAATACACCTGGATACACAAGAGGATATGGCACACTTGTGAGGAATGGACTTACAATCAAGAATGTTGCATATGTGGAAGGACTGGACTACAACTTGTTGAGCCTTTGGACATTCGTGACAAGGGATACAAGGTCACTTTTGACAAAAACAACTGTATTGTCATTAGTGAAAGAGGTGATCAAGTTGTACTTGCTGGTAGAAGACAACATAACATGTATGTTGTAGATTGGTCTACTGCGGTTCCAGAAACCTGCCTAATTGTGCATACCAAATCAGAACTCAATTGGTTATGGCACAAGAAGTTGAATCATCTAAATTTTGATGATATCAATCAGTTGGTAAAGAAGAAGCTGGTGATTGGTTTACCTGAGATCACATTCAAAAAGGATGCTATATGTGATGCATGTCAGAGGGTAAACAAATAAAGTCAAGTTTCAAGTCAAAGACTAAACAATCAACCAACAGAGTGTTGGAGCTGATGCATATGGATCTTTTTGGACCAATAACTCCAACAAGTTTGACAGGAAAGAAATACACCTTAGTGGTTGTGGATGATTATTCAAGGTACACTTGGGTGATATTTATGAACAAGAAAAGTGAAGCACTCAAAAGCATGCCTAATCTTTTGAAGAGATTACAGAATGAGAAAAGTTTAACAGTAATAAAGATAAGATCAGATCAGGGTACTGAATTTCTCAACAAAGTTATAAGAGAATATAGTGAACAGAATGGTGTACTACATCAACTTGTCTCTGTTTGGTACACCTCTCAAACCAAAATAGGGTTCTTTGAAAGAAGAAATAGAACTTTAAAGGAAGCAGGAAGGACAATGATATGTAGGCATTGCTACCGAAAGATATTGGGTGAAGCAATCAATACAAAGATGCTATACACAAAAGCAGAACATCGAGAAACAAGAAAGCTGCTGTGAAGACACCTTATGAGGTTTGGAATGGAAGAAAACCAAATATATCCTATTTCCATCCATTTGGAAGTAAATGTTTTATCCTAAATCACAAGGTTCATTTGAAGACATTCCAACCAAAGTCAGATGAAGGGATTTTCTTGGGATATTCTTCAGTCAGCAAGGCATTCAGGGTACTGAACAAGAGGTCACTGAAACATGAAGAAACAATCCATGTTGTGTTTGATGAACCTAAGTTTACTGGTATGGAAGATGAAGATTGTGAACCTGCTGAGCATCAACAAGTCACTGATCCAGATTGTGTTGAGGTTTTAGAAAGATTCAATGACTTAAAAGTTTCTGATACTGCCCCTGCTGAACACCCTGCTGGTGACATTACTGATGCAACAACTGAGGCAATTCAAGTTTCTGCTGAACCCCCTATTGTTGAAGAAGCTACCGCAGACCCTACTGAAAATGAGGTTCCTGATAATCAATATAACCAGAATCCACAATGGTTAAGGAATCACCCTGCTGAACAAGTTATTGGCAATGTACAGCAAGGTGTAAGGACCATAAGACAACTTGAAGCTATGTTTACTTGCTTTCTATCTCAAATGGAACCTAAAGTTGTTGAAGAAGCAATTTCAGATCCAGATTGGATAATTGCTATGCAAGAGGAATTAAATGAATTTGAAAGAAATCAAGTTTGGACACTAGTTGAAAGGCCAAGTCATGCAAATATCATTGGTACTAAGTGGGTATACAGAAATAAACTTGATGAATCTGGTACCATTGTGATGAATAAGGCCAGACTAGTTGCAAAAGGCTATTCTCAAGCAGAAGGAATAGATTTTGATGAAACTTATGCACCTGTTGCAAGATTGGAAGCTATCAGATTATTCTTGGCACATGCTGTATATAAGAACTTCAAAGTATATCAAATTGATGTCAAAAGTGCATTTCTGAATGGCATTCTAGAGGAGGAAGTGTATGTTCAGCAACCTCCTGGATTTGAAGTTAAAGATCAAGAAGATAAAGTGTATAGACTCAACAAAGCATTTTATGGACTAAAACAAGCACCAAGAGCTTGGTATGAGACTCTATCTCAATTCTTGGTGGACAATGGTTTTACAAAAGGCACCATTGACAAGACACTTTTCGAGAATCGAGTGAAGGAACAAAGACCTCTGCCAGTGCAGATTTATGTGGATGACATAATTTTTGGTTCTGAAAATGATCTACTTTGTGAAAAGTTTGCTAATCTAATGAAGAGTAAGTTCCAAATGAGTATGATAGGAGAAATGAACTACTTTTTGGGATTGCAAGTCAAGCAGATGAAAGATGGAATCTTCATTCATCAAACCAAGTATACCAAGGAGTTGCTGAAGAAGTTTGGTATGGAAAATAGCACTAAAAATTCAACTCCTATGAGTACAAATATCAGATTGGATGAAGATAAAGATGGCAAAGATGTTGATCAGACCTTATACAGAAGGATGATAGGCAATCATTGCACACCTAATCGCCAGCAGACTGATATATCCTTTGTTGTAGGTGTTTGTGCAAGATTTCAATCTAAACCTAAAGAAAGTCATTTAGGTGCAGTCAAAAGAGTTCTCAAGTACCTAAAAGAGACTTTGGGAGTAGGAATATGGTATTCCAAGGATGGAAGCTTCAAAGTTATATCCTACTCAGATTCTGATTATGCTGGATGCAAAATTGATAGAAAAAGCACCTCAGGAACCTGTCAGTTAATGGGAAATAGACTGGTCTCCTGGTTCAGCAAGAAACAGAATTCAATATCAACTTCCACTTCTGAAGCTGAATACATAGCTGCTGGAAGTTGTTGTGCACAAGTACTATGGCTAAGACAACAGTTAAGGGATTATGGAATTTAGGAAAAAGAAATTCCAATTATGTGTGACAACACAAGTGCAATTGCAATCACAGAAAATCCAGTTTTGCACTCAAGAACCAAGCACATTGATGTGAGACATCATTTTATAAGAGATCATGTTGAAAAGAAAGATGTTGTGGTTCTATATATCCCTACTGAAAATCAACTTGCTAATATTTTCACTAAACCACTTGATAGTGAAAGATTTGCCAAATTAAGGACTGAACTTGGAGTTATAAAAAAGTTGGTGATACTCAAAGAATGTCTTTGGAATTCACCAAGGGGATTAGTCTTTGCTATGTTGGGTGAGCTCACTTAGCAGATTAGTCATTGGTATCAACAATTCCATGTACTTATGTTTGGACAATTGAGCAAATAAGGTTGCCAAGGGGATGGTCTTTGTCATGTTGGGTGAGCTCACTTGACAGATCAGTCATTGGTATTAAACTTCATCTTGTATTATCAATTATACAAAACAAGAAGAAACTAAGGATCAGCAGAGTCACTTTATCAGCAGGCTGCTGAAGTGCCTTTATCAGCAGACTGCTGAGCCCACCCTGCTGAGGACTACCCTGCTGAATGGAACGTTACTCAGTCAAATTTTATTAAAGTCAAAAAGCAGTTTGGCGGGATATTTATTTTATCCATTATTACCATGGTTAACACGATCTAACGGTTACAAACGTTATGGAGGAGTAATGGGCCACGTGTCAAGACAGCATTTATTCAGATTAATCGTGGTCAGCATCAATGTACGTGCAATGACAGTTGCAACTACTCCCTGTCTATATATTCAGACTGTCACACAGCAGATTCTCTACTTGCAAAATCTGCTTTATCACTGCAAATTTCACACTGTGTGAACACAGATTCTTAATCAATCTTCTTCATCTCATTCTTCTCATACAAATGGCGGAAAAGATTGATGTCCAGATTGAATCAAGCCAAAGTGTTAGAGGCTTTGTTGTGGATGCAAACAGAACTGAATTGGCCATTAATATCGGTCGAAGAATAAGGAGATATGCTGGTCTGGAGAATGTGCTGAATATAAGACTGGAGACAATCTCATATACAAATGTTGTCAGTTTCTGGAGAAACATTCAAATACAGGAAGGAACTGAAGCATTTAAAACGGCTGTGAATGGACAAGAAATAGAAATTTCCTCAAGTCTGCTGAGGAAGTTTTTGGATTTGATGAAGTGGTGGATGGTTCAACCAATCCTGAAGCAATGGGATTGGACAAGATGGCGTTTTTTGATCAAATCAAAACAAATGAAGCCACCAAATCTGTTCCAGGCATCAACTGCAGACATATTGGGAATGAGTACAGTCTGCTGAGCAAGCTCATTGCTAAGAACATACTTGGACTGATTGGAAGTATGGACACTCTATCAGGACCCAAGATAGAGCTGATGATAATCATTTGCAGAAGCATGAAATTTGATTGGGCTGGCTATTTCATTCATTACATGAAGAAGGTTTTCAAGGAAGAAAAAGAGGGAAAGAGGAAATCCAAGGCCTTGCCATTAGGATTGATGGTTCTGGACTATTTGAATCATTTGGAAATCCCTGATGTAGCACCTGAAAAGATCAATCAGTCTAGATACAAGAAGGAAATTGATTATGCTATTCCTAGTCTAGATGATGATGAAAAGGTTGCTGGAGATGTTGCTGATGATGATAATGATGATGATGGTGATGCTGGTGGTGAGCAGGTCCAGCAAACTAAGAAAGTATCTATTAAACCTGCTGCACCAAAGAAAGCTGTTGAGAAAAGAAAGGCTGCTGATGTTAGAAAGATTACAGAAATCTTGAAGCCTAAAAAGACAAAGAAGCAAACATCACATCATCTTGAGTGCTTTGAGAGGTTCAATGGAGGTTCTTGACCTGCTTCATTCTTTGCAAGAAGAACTGTTGTTGAAATCTTGAGGGAACAACAGAAGGAAGCTAGTAGAAAGCGCAAATCTACTGGAAATGATGATGATGAACCTCTCTCCAAGAGGATGAAGGAGATTTTCAAAAAGAAGAAACATGGAAAGGGGAAGGAACTGAAAAACTTGGAAGCACAAAGAGTCCAAGAGGAAGCATCAGTAGAAGAGGAAGAAGAGGCTGTTGAGGCTGAGCCCTTAACTATTATCAAGCCTGTGGAAATTACTGACTCCTCACCAGAAGAGGTTGTCAAGTCTACTGAAGCTGAACAGGTTGTTGTTGAGCAATCTGTTGGAGATATCTGCAGCTGATCATCGACCCGAGCCTGCTTTGTAGTATCTATCGAAGACCCACAAAGAAACCACCGAACTGAACTCGCTTTGTGGTAGTTGAAGAATTAGTTGAAGAATTGGTTGAAGACCCTGCAAGTGTTGCAAGAACTCAGGGGGAAGAGCAGTCTGCTGCTAACCCTGCTGATGAGCATGTATGTCAGGGGGAACCAAGTGTTGTACAGATGGAAGTAGTAGGCACAAATATACAATCTCAGCAACCTACTGACTTTCAAACATCTGTTGAAGAAACCATGAACCTACTTGTTGGAACCTTTGGAGGTCAACAAGGTACTGGAGTTGCTCCCAGGAGATCTTTCATGCCCTTTGAAAGGCATGTGAAAGAAAAGAAGAAAACAGAAGAGTTTGTAGATCCCAAACTTCAGCAAATTGCTGATTATTTCCAATGGAAGTTTGGTTTCTACAAGAGGCAAAAGCCAGCTGCTGAACCTATGACAGACTTTGAAGAGTGGGCTTTTGACAAGTTGGGAGTAGAAAATTTGATGGACTTGGTTGATACCACTTTGCTGCAATCCACATTGATGGACTTATTTGATGAACAACAGAAAGAGGAGGGTATCAAGTTTAGGGATCCAAGAGATGGAAATGATGACTCATCCTCATCATCAGATTCTAGAGGTGATTTTCCCTCTGGACCAGGAGGAACCAGTGGGACTGCAATATTAATAGAACCATCTCAGTCCATCAGAATGTAAGTCTGGTTGAGGGCCAAGAGATCGAAAAATGGATGAGGATCTACAGGATCTCACCATGGATGAGCTGGAAGCATTGATCAATGAAGGAGTCAACTTAAGTGCTGGTAGGCTAGCTGATGAACCTTCTACATTTCATGTTGTAGAGCCTACTGCACAAACTGAAGCTGAACAGAGTGAGGATTTGGATGGAGAAAAAGTTACTGATTTCAATGAACCTAGTGCCAGCTTAGAAGAATCTATTGAATATCAAGATGGATTTGACTTTGAGGACATTCTTACTAAAACTGCCATCATCCTGCACAAGATTGGTCATGCAGAAGGATTCCAAGTGGATAATGAGGCTATATTCAATCCACAAAGAATTGAAGAGGAGGTACAGGCTGCCGAGTCTCAAACAACACATGGACACAGGTTGGAACCAAATTTGGGTTTGGAGGAAACCCCTGCTGTTGTTGGTAAGGTTCTTCAGAAGTGGAGCTCACTGGAGACAAGACCTTTGAAGGAAAGATGGTAAGCGATGCATCTTTGTTAATGAGGATGAGCAAATCTTTGGACTATGACTTTAGTGATGAGGAATTTCAGATGCCTGAAGAAGAAAATATTGATGTTGATCCCCCTCAGGCATTTGTACCTGCTTTTGAAGAACCTGCCATTGATCCTATCTTGGAAGAATATCAAGGACCTAACCTCTTTGGTTCAGATAGGAGTTGGGCAATGGTTGTGAGCAATCAGAGCCACCAGACAATGTTGAGGAGCCTGGTGATGAAGCTACTGGTGGAAGGATGACCAGTGAAGTGCCAGTTGAAGTGTTGAATGAGTTGAGGACTGTGAGGTATGATATGCAACAGTTAAGAACTCAAGTGGATAGACAGGAAGAAAGATTTGAAGAACTGATGAAGATGGTGAATGAAAACAGACAATCTACTGCCACAGTTGCTTCAAACTTCACATCTACTCAAAATGCTATAAATGATCTGATACTAGATGTGAGGGGAATCAAGGTTGGAAATACTGCAAAGGAACAGTTTCTGAAAGACCAATTTATTTCCATCCATCAGAAACTTGACAACCTTGCGCTACACACTAAGCTCTTTGAGGTCGGGCTGGAACATCTCAACTCTTTGGATTGGATCCTAAGGTTACTGAGAGGATCAATCTACTGGAACAAACTTTGCAATCCAGGATTACTGTAGTTGACACCATGACTGAAATTATGGACGGGCAACTGAATAATCTGGTTATTTCACAGGAGAGTGTTCATGGCCTAATGTCCCGTTTTGTTAATGATGTCACTAAGGGGGAAGAGGGCCAAACAGCTGCAGCAAAAGAGGCTGCAAGACTTTTTGCACAGAAGAGATGGTAAGATGATACAAATGCTTTCAGGCAACCTGCACTTGGCAGATTGCAACTTACTGATGATCTTTTTAGACAATACAAGAAAGAGTATTACAACAGGAGGAAACCTTATCAAGACAAAGGGTTTCATGAAGGTCTGAACTCTTTCTTGGGATTGAAATTTTGGGAGGCAAGGATTAAAGCCTTAAGGGCAAGCAATAGAGGTGGAAGAGGTGGAAGAAGTGGCAGAGGTGATAGGAACTTGCCTATCACAAAAGCAAAGGATTCACTTGAAGAGTTTAAGGAACTATACATGAAGTTTGGATTCACAGTGAATCAGATAAATCTTATCCTGCCTGAAACATGGAACTGGTGGAAACAAGTCAATCCCTACATTGATTTTACACTGATTGAAAATGAATGGATGAGGGATATGATAGAAGAGATCATGGCCTATCAAGAACAAGTGGAGAAGGCCAGACAAGAGAGAGAAAGAAGACAGTAGATCAGCATGTTTTTAACTGCATTATGTTTTTGCTGATTCTAGACTGTAATAGCTTTGAACAAATGTTTTTAATGAAAGATGACTATTTGTTCTGTTTTTGTTTTTATCTTTTTGCTTTGCTGTTAGGTGAGGGTAGTGGCATCATCACCAAAAAGGGGGAAATTGTTGGACTTATTTCTAGGTTTTGATGATGAGTGCCATACTAGCTGTTATAGTGCAAAGGCAAAAAGATGTCTAGATCAAATGTATAGGTTTATAAGAGTTTGATTTTTGAATAGGTTTGATCAAACAAGCATTTGTAATGGTCGGTGACTTGTCATTGAGACCGGTCCAGTCGATAGGGTAGATAGGTCGATAGACTAGTCTTGAACTCTTTGAAGATCAAGATCGAGGGTTCAAACTCAGTAAATGAAGGCTAAGGGATCAAACTTAGTAATTTAAGTCAAGGATATGGAATCGAATTTAGGCAAGTCTGTGATGACCTAAAGCGATTACATATGCCTTGTGAAAGCGTCTAAGTTCCATAAGTTGGATGATGTTTGGAACTTGGTTATATTCAAAGGTGTAATCTAACTTCACAAATAAAAGTTAGATAAAAGAAGTCATTGCATTATATTTTATACAAAGAAATTGGTGTTCAAAGAGATCGACATGTATTCCAGCAAACTGATGAACCTGCTGATGATATGCCTCGATTAATTCAAGATTTTATTGGAAGATTACATGGATAAGGACAGCCAACTACCTCTGTCTTATCAAACAAATCAAGGGCTGAGATTAAACAGACGTTGGGATGATTCAGATTATTATCCAATGGATATAAGTCAAAGGGTGGGATGATCGCGATTGTCAAAAAGGAATTTCAGCAATGGTCGATCCTATGAATAGTGTGATGAATGCAAATCAGATGGGACAAAAACAAGGAACGGTTACATTTGAATTTCAAATACAAGTCACATGCATTCTTGCCTATAAATAGAGGACTTTCAACTCAGAAACAAGATGATGAAAATTGACAAACTTTGAAGAGATACTTTACTGAGCTGAAAAACACCCTGTTGAACTTACTGAAATTAAAGCTCCGATCTAGAGAAATTCTTCAAGTGTATTCTACATTCAAGCTACATCAAGCATACACACTTGAAGCACGCAAGTGCTTGATTATATCATCCTAATCAAGTGCTTTGAATGAATCATTTATTTGATTCAATATTTATTTTATAAAGAACCTGCTTCAAGACAGTGAAGCATCGTTGGGTGTGAAAGATCGTTGTTTGTGGTGGGAGTGGTGAAGAGGCAATCCTACCCTTCAAGGACCAGTGGATGACTAAGGAACAACAATCCTACCTGTTCCCAGTTTTCAGTTTGTGAAGCCATAGTTATTGGTGAAGGACAAGCAACCTTAGGAATCTTTGTATAAGCTACATCAAAGATCTCTAGTGAATTTCCTCCAACATCACAGGAGAAGAGTGGACTGACAGGATTACACCACCTGGAACCACTATAAAATCTGCCTATTTACTTTCAGCATTTACATTCTGCACTTAGTTTATTTTACACATTAACCTACTGAATCTAGCAACTGAAATCACACACATACACTACTGAGTATCTAATACTTAGTATCATATTTAACAACAAGTAACAAGGCTTAATTTTGATATAATTCCATTTGCACAAATTCAAAAAACCGAATTGTCGATGAGACTACTCTTTATCAAAGAGGTTATCGAGGTCTCAAAGCAGACTCATCAAGTATCAAAGAGTTCTTGAAGTTGCAGAATTTGTTAACTCCAAAGTTTTAAGTGTTAAGTTTATTCACCCCCCCCTCTAAACTTAACCAAAGCCTTTTCAAGGGACCAACAGTAACTAATGGAAATAAAGATGAAGTTGTGGATGAGATTAAAGAATATGTTTCTGCTAGATGGGTATCAGCACCAGAAGCTCTTTGGCGCATTTATCGCATGCCAATGGGTGAGCTAAAGCCTGCTGTGATCCATCTACAGCTGCATCTTCAGAATTATCAGCCTATAATGTTTAGCAAAAAAAAACTTAGTTGATGTTTTATGTAATCCATTTGCTAGGAAAACTATGTTGACTGAGTACTTCGTTACTAATAGAACAAGTAAAGCCGCAAAGTAATTAAACTGTACGTATAATGAATTCCCTGATCATTTTGATTGGCTTCCTGATAAAAAAATGTGGAAGCTCAGACAAAAAGGTAACTCTGTAGGTAGGGTTGTTGTTGCTCAACCAATTGAAGGAGAACGTTATTACCTAAGGCTTTTATTGGTTAAAGTCCATTGTCCATCTTTTGAAGACTTAAGAACATTCAATAATGTTTTATATAAAACTTATCATGAGGCTGCCCTCCACCGAGGGTTATTAAAAGATGATAATAGTCAAGAACTATGCTTAGAAGAAGCATGTATGTTTCGAATGCCGAATGAACTAAGAAGGTTGTTTGCTACTTTATTAGTTTTTTCTTGTCCCAATGAACCTAAAAAATTATGGCTTAGGTTCCAACATGAAATGATTCAGGATTTTACTAAACGGTTAGGTTTACCTATAGAAGAGAGTAAACATTTAGCCTTAAAACAGATTAATTCCTTTCTTTTGTCTATGGGAAAAAATATAAGCATGTATGGTATTGTGCCACAGGATAAATTATTTAACGATAAAGAAGACCTAACTAGGGAAGTAAGAGCTGAAAAAACATTATTGTTTCTGATGTAGATCTGCATGCTCAATCCATTTTAAACGAAAAATAGAAAATGGCCTTCGATGCTATAGTTGCTAAGATAAATAGTGATGTTCCAGGTTGCTTCTTTATAGACGGCTCTGGTGGAACCGGAAAAAAATTCTTATACAGGGCTTTATTGGCTGATGTTAGATCAAAAGGTTGGGTTGCTCTAGCCACAACAACCTCTGGTATAGCGGCTTCGCTACTTCCAGGTGGTCGAACAGTGCATTCTAGGTTCAAGATTCCGATAGATTTGGGCGCTGATGCAACCTGTAGGGTTAATAAACAAAGCTCCATAGGAACATTAATAAAAGAATCTAGGTTAATCATATGGGATGAAGCTCCAATGTCAAAAAAAAGCAATTGAAGCATTGGATGACCTTTTACAAGACCTAATGGATTCAAATGAGGTCTTTGGAGGAAAAGTTGTTGTTTTAGGAGGCGACTTCCGACAGACCTTGCCAGTTGTTACGCGAGGAACTAAACTACAGACAATAAATGCATCGCTTATTAGATCGTATCTTTGGCCGAGGCTTACTGTTGACTGACTTACGGAGAACATGTTACTGAGAACATGAGGGCGAGGTTAGATCCTAAATTTACATCTTTTCTTTTAGAATTAGGTAATGGTGCTCACCAAATTGAAGATTCTTACAATATAGCATTACCTTCAGAAATCTTGATAGATCCAAAAGAAGGCAACAATGGAATAGATAACTTAATAAGTGAAGTTTTTCCTGACATTTCTTTTTCTTATGTTGATGAACATGTTTCTATTAATTAACAGAGCTATACTAACAACAAAAAACCAATTTGTAGATGAAATCAATGACATGTTGATAAACAAATTCCCAGGAGATGAGATAGAATATTAAGCTACGATGAAGCTTTAAATCCATCAGATCAAGCTGAATATGAAGATATTTTAAATAGTCTAACACCTAATGGTTTGCCTCCACATAAATTGGTTTTGAAGATAGGCTCCCCAATCATTTTACTAAGGAATTTAGACCCGACTGAAGGCCTGTGTAACGGAACAAGGCTACTGTGTAAAGAACTTACTAGAAATATTGTTAGGGCTGAAATAGCAACCGGAGACTACAAGGGTAAACAAGTTTTTTTACACAGAATTCCTTTGGAACCTCCTAACGAAGAATACTATTCGTTCCCTTATAGGCGAATTCAGTTTCCGATTAGATTGTGTTTTGCAATGACAATTAATAAATCTCATGGACAAACATTGGATTTTGTAGGGGGTATTTAAAAGAGCATGTTTTTTCGCATGGTCAGCTATACGTAGCTTTGTCTCGAGCAAAGACGGCTGTAGTTGTGCGAGTATTTCTTGGCCCTTCATCTTTTGGAATCAACGGGAGGAACAAAACAAGAAATGTTGTTTATAAAGAAGTGTTATTATATTGACCTTATTATAGTTTTTTTTTGTTGAGACACTTACTTGAGTTTTCTGTCATGATTACCCTATCAATAGTTGCCTTTGTTTCCCATTTAAATGCCTGTTATTATGTTTAGTAGTTGAGATTAAATTTATTGACTCTAAAATGTGGAACTTGCCTCTCATCAATGGACTCCTGACGTATACGCCTCAAATATCATAGCAAAGAGAGAGGCAAATCTGTAACATCAATGATGTGGTGCCAAGAAGGCAAAATTAGAAGGTAATCATTCAAATTTTAGAAAGGAAAAAAATGGGGTGAGCAGGTCTATAGCCAATCCAACAGAATTCAGAGGCTACTTATTCGTAGATACAGTGGTAAGTTTAGTGCTCTATTTTAATAGCCTTTCAATAAATCTGAAATTTTACATATGTTTTCTTGCTTTACGAAACATGCTGTGTGTATTAATGAAACCCAAAATATATGTACCTTTAGTTAAAAGACTGATGAACTAAATTTTGTCAATTCATTATGATTTAAAATAAATATCTAACAGAATGTCTTTGAATTTAAATTTAGGGAACTTTGGTTTCGGCGGTATGCTACGGAGGAGATGTTGCGTACTTTGAGACATCACTTATGCCCTACAAGCGTTATTACATTTCAAGCGCTTATGTGAAACCGGTAAATCCTGGCTATCAGATTGGGGATTATGCGTTCTCATGGACTCTGTACAACACAACATTGGTACAACCCTTGTATGAAAACGTACCACCGTCCATACCTTATGATTTTCAGTTCAGACCATTCTCTGAAATGTTCCGATATGCAGATCGAGAGACTCCCATCAGTAAGTTTTGTCCTTCTTCCCTATTTTCCAGGCCGACACACAAGAAACATTTACAGAATAACGTTTAATACAGTATCTCATTTATTTTTGTAGATATTAAGGGGTTCATTGTTCAAGCTTTTCCTAAAAAAAAGTGGGTAGGATTCGCATGGTCAGATTTTAACTGCACAAGACTTTGTTGTGGTTGATAACTAGTAGGTTGAAGTATAGGTTTCTTATTTGTTTAATTTATAAATGCTCCAGTTTTTTTTTTATTGTTTTAATTTCTCTACATCCAGAAAAATTCCTATGCTAATGAGGCTCTGGAAAGAAAAAATCAGAGAGTATGCAAATGTTTTGACTGAAGAGCTTCATAATGCAGTAATGTTTGTTGGTATGAACATGAAAGTGACGACGTTTAATGGTGAGTTATACATGCTAATGCTATATTAAAGGATATAATGTTTTTGTTCGATACTATTTAGTTTAATATGTAGCTAAAAAATTCTTTCTTGCAGGTTTATCTTTCTCATCGCGTATAAGTAGCGTATTCTTGAAAACCCTCTCATTCAGGAGGCTGAGACTTTAAAAGAATGGTAACTAATGAAATTAAGTACTGTCATCTTTGTTTTAAAGGCTGGACCTTCATCACTAACTACACCCAAAAAGGGCTGTTTGTTTAACTAAATAAACAATAATTCTACATATACTTCTACATGTGCTTATCCTAACGTAAACCGTAAAACGGAAAAATAGGTACATTTCCAACAAGAATGAGGTTGACAATTTGGTGTCAAAAGTGGCTTACAGAAATATGAGCATCGTGTTAAAGAAACCAACACCTGAAGATGTGATACCGATTGCAGCTGCTATAGAGACACTAGAAACTGTAAGCTGCTCTTTAGTATTATCCTTTGAATATAACCTTGTTGTACACTGTTTAAAGTTCTTTTAACGCTGCCTAAATGTTTAATGTCTTGTTGATTATAGATGAAGACTGCTTGGATTGCCGGGAAACTAAAATTGATTCCAGGACACGAAAGATTTTGGTACATGGCCTGCAAAAATTGTTTCAGAGCTTTGAGGATTGGCCATGAACAAGAGATGCCTTGCAACTCATGCGAGGAACCAGATCCTATTTGCCTAAAGTAAGCAATAGTTCATAATAAAAGTACCGGCGTCAGAGACTAAACATGGAACTAACGTGTCTTGCTAACAACAGGTGTCACGTTGGAGTTACGATCGCTGATGCATCTGCTACTGCGTATGCAGAAATGTATTCACCTGACATGGAGATCCTCGTTCCATACACTGCAGCACAGCTAAAAGAAGCTGACGAAGAGGTAATTTAATCCAGGTTTTAAAATCTTTCACACTACTTTTGATCGAGATCATTTAAGTATTTTAGTATGTTCCTCTAGTAGTGCTTAACGGGTGTCTTTTTAAATTTTATTTGGTCAACTTCAATGAAGCAAGAAAACATATGTAAGAAAACAGAGCACTAAACTTATGTAAATGAAGGTAAAACATATGATCTCGATTTCGACATCACGGAAAATTTTCGTAGATACATATATTTTCTTGCTTTATGTATCTTGCTTTATGTATTTTGCAAATGTTTCTTGAGGAGTGGATATGTCAGTAAGGTGACTTAAACTCTGCATCTGGGTGGAACCAATCGAAGACTAATTTGTGTGATGGGACGGTGAGAAGTGTATTCAATTCATGCATCGGTGGGTGGAGTCACTGAGGCTTCAAGGCAGGTGACTATCGCAGGTGTGATCTGCTTGAGTACTTGAATAAAGCAGGTCCCACATGCAATTCATGTTATGTGACAGCTATACAGTGTCATTAAAAGGAGGACACGTGTAGGGGTATTTATGGTGCATCAGACAAAGATTCCTTGCGGCTAGGGTTTAGGGATTTGTGCCTATAAATACAATTGTTGTCTCATTATCTGGGTGTGTTGAAATCTGTAAAATCAAGTGCATAATAAAATATCTCTTTTTTGCCCGTGGTTTTTACCTCTCCCATCGGGGTTTTCCACGTTAAATCTGTGTTCTTCTTGTTTCTGTTTTCTCCTTTGATTGTTTATGTTTGATTGCTTCTGTTTCTATTTCTTGCATCTGAAGTTATCTCCATCCGTTTTATAACAGGATACATAAAGCAAAAATGCAGGCCATGTACCAAAACTTAGATTACATACATAAAGCAAAAATGCTCAGTTTTTTGACATATGTTTTCTTGCTTTTCTTGCTCTGTTTGTAAAATTTAAAACAACAAAACATATGTTTCTTCATTTCGACATCATGGAAATTTTTACCTTACAGAACACTCCTCATAACATTAGAGCAAAATAAATGGTGGAGATGTTAATGCATATCCAATGTTGAATATGTTGACATTATATGTTAGCGAGGTGTTCTAATTATCAAGGTTTTGTACAGAATGAATTCACCTACGCAAGTTCAAATTTAGTTTAATGCATTTACATCCAATGCATCTCCCTGGAGTATTCTGATTTTTTTCTTTCATTTATAGGGTCGTTCATTGATACCAGAATTAGAGGCATGTTTGGAGAACAAACATATGGTGTGCTACATTAAGTATTTTGACAAATTGGTTTGGGGTGCAGTGACAAGAAAATATCCACTTGTAAAGATTTATCTTTACACAGATGTTTTCCCTGATGTCGAGATAGTTACAAAACAGGAAGAACCAGTGAACGTCGCAGCTGATAAAGAAATTGTTGATCTCACAAAGGACAATGAAGACAATGTTCAGTTCTTCACCCCATCAACTAAAGTGTTGATTGAAGAAATTTCAGCCTCCTCACAGAACATTATTACTGACAGTATTGTTCCATCTGGTTGTAAGAGGCTGCTCGCTTTTGATGACACTCAGACATCCACCATTACTGTTAAAGTAGAGCCTATTGAAGATGACATTCAGCTACAGTCCATGGTTCAAGCTTCGTCTTCTGTTCAGAGCCCTGTTAAGAAGACCAAGAGCAAACTGAAACAGAGTTAGTTCTATGTCCTTATCAAAGATATGTTGAAAGAAAACATGAATGCCCTCTTTTGCTGTCAAAACTTTGTTTTTGTCATGCATCCTTTGCATGAATATTAAAACCATTAGTTTGCATCACAAAAAACGAACACTAATGGTTACTAATATCATGTTGGCTGTAATCCTCTGTTGGCTTAACTTTTGCTTATGTATAAAGAACTGATGTTGTGGTAAAAACAGTTCAATGGTCACTGCATAATGTATTGCAAGCCATTAGTTTGTTTCATGAATAATGAACACTAATGCTTGTGATGCCATATTCGGTATGATCTTTTCTTTATGTAACTTTAGCCTGTGTATTAAGTACTTGTGTAATCATGGTTAAAATAATGCCTTTTATTGTAGTACTATCCAGTGTCCTGCTGTACTATATATATGTTTTCTATGGCTCCTAAACAACCGAAATGCAGTTAACCATTTGGATACCTAGACAGAAACTAAAAACGGATATGCTGTTTTTTCGCAAAATTTATTAACGTCCAATAAGTTAAAACATATAGCATGGGCATGTCGTGGGTTGCACGGCGTCGAATCTCACTAGTATTTGAACAAAACAAACAAATGTGACATTATGTGAGTTAAACTCGGGGTTTTTCACGAATTGTACATATACAACACTACTCTTTATTCATGACAATTTAGTGAATATAATTAAATACGTGATTTCCATGTGCATTATCAAGTAACAACTTTGCAAGCTCTTGGGTAGGGAAACTCAAATAGTGCAATGCACCTGCTAAATCTTATATACTATTAAACTGGTCTTGTGCCTATTTTTTTAAATTTTTTTTTTTGAAGGGATATTGTACCTCTTTTAAATCAAGGTTTTTTTGGTATGACAATTAAGCATGAGCCACAAACATCCTATCGTACTGGCATGGAATATCTTTGATGACCAGGAAACCATATTGCACTACAAAAAACTTATCTTTTAGCGGTGGATTTCGACGGTGGATTTTACATACTGCCGCTAGTGGTATGATTTATCGGCGGGTTTTTATGACTCCACCGGCAAAACAAGTAAGAGTTCATTGTAGCATTCATTTAGTGGTGGATTAAAAAAATCCACCTCAAAAATTGTTTTTTTGCTGGCCGATTATCATCATCCACCGTTAAAAATGTAATTATAAAATTAGAAAAAATACTTATGATTTGATTTACAATATCCGCCGATAAATGGATACTTTTAACATAAACGACTTTACTTTCTATTGACAAACCAAATAAAAAGATTTCCATTCCATTTCACTCGTAAATGGAAGTCAACCTATCTCGATGTCGCTCTCAACTTCGCCATCAGCTGCACTCGCGTGTTAAGAGAACACAAAATTCATCAGCTTGCAGTTTCGATTCAATCACGAGCGATTCGGTTCCAGTTTCAAAATGGATTCTATTCAATTTCGAGCTCAAGAACAAGAGATGAAGGCGACAATTTTCATACTTTGTGCCCTAATCGTAGAAGCTAAAAAGCATGATGATCAACAAAAACATAAAAATTGTGGAACCGCGATCGTGTTTGCGATTCTCGTTTGATCTCTCTATACGGAAATTCCTCTTCTGGTAAATAATTAGTAAACTAGTTCAATGATTTTCTTAAATCGCCTGTATTGAGTCATCTTGTTGAGTTTAGTATTTGAAGTTTTAGTATTTGAGCAGAGATGAAATTTTGTTAGAAATAATGTGTTTTCATCTATATTGTTATTATTCAACATCCTTTTGTTCTTTTTTCTTTCTTTGTCAAGCGCATATCACATGTTCGATGAAATGGCTGAAAGATGTTCAGTTCTTTTCTCTTGTGTATTTTCATTAGTTGAATTTTCATTAGATAGTTAAGTATGTGTTTAAATGATTGGTCGATTGTTGGTGGGCTTTTCTTGGCATTTTTTAATCTGGATTTTAGTTGGCTTTGTTAATTTTTGTTTCGTGACTGGTCCTAGAGCCGGGTAATTACATAGTCTATGTTCATTCTATGTCTTTTGATGACCTGTTTTATAAGTTGCTCGTGTTTTACCTTACACACAGAATTGAGCTCATTTTATTCCAAGTATTGATTTAATATATGCCTGAAAGCCTGATGCTTGATTCCCAGTCTCCTTCTACATCCAATTGGGTAGAAGAGTGGAACCAACTTGTTGATCAGATGGCATTCTTAAGCAGAAGCCCAAGTGATTCACAGGCAGATTGATGTTAGAATGAAAAGGGTTCTAGGGTTCTGTAGCATTTTTTCCACCTTGTTCAATTTGTTAGCTATCAGCCTATCTTAATGTAATGCTTTTTTAATAAAGTGTGGTGAATTTGTAGCTTGATTGAATGACAGCTGAATTTGCAAGGAGGCAAAGAAGTTGCTGATATCTTCTGTATCCTTTATATTTGTAGTCCTTTTAGATCTTTCTGTTGTGCTTGGTCGGTTATGTATTTTAAAGTTTTGTGCTTTGATTTGATTTTCTGTTTGATTGATTTATGAATAATAAGCTTAGTGAGATGCTTATGAAATTGATGGCACTTAACAAGCAGTGTTTCAGTAATACAGTACTTAATTATATATGGTGTTAAGGCTTATCTAAACAAAAAATTTTGAGAAATAACCAGTGTTGTATAATGACCATGTATTCACTGATTTGAAGATAGACTGATCATAAATGGGGAAGAAAGGGAGTTGGTTTTCAGCAGTGAAGAAAGTCTTGATCCCTGAATCTAGAAAAAGACCAAGAAAAGGTAATGCGTTTTATAATATCAAGCAAAGAGTAAGAAAATCTAATGCTTTTCTTGGGAGATTGAAAGTATTATTGTGAAATTTCCATTTCTAGAAAGCCCGTAAATCGAATGGATGGTTTGGGAGGCAGAATAAGCAGGAACCAGACAATTTGAAGACAGAGCCAACATTAGTACCTTCTTCTACTACAGAGGAGATAGAACTCATTGAGGCCGAGAAGGAGCAGAGCAATTATGCATAGAAATTCGGATGCACGGGAAGCAAGTTCGTCATCAAATACTGTTAGGTACTACTTAAATATGGCCTCTTAGACTAACTAGTTAATGCAATGTACTAAGAAAACTGTTCATTAGTACAACATTGATTCTGATTTTCAGGTACACCTCAAGAAGCCAAGCATATCCCGATTCCTGTTATATTTTTCCTTTTTTATACTGCAAGCTATTTCTCGTATCAATTCTTTAGTTTTTGGTTTATGCTTGTACTTTGGCATTGTCCATTTCAATGTATATGGTGAGCAGGTATGGATTGTGATGTTGAGAATTTTCATGAATCATCTCAGGGAACTACTGTACGTGTGGAGCTTGGTGATTCAACTACTGCAGCTGACCCGTCGAGAGCCCACACCATAAGTCGCTCATTTCCTCACACTTATGGTCAGCCTTTAGCTGGACAATGTATTTCCAGTTTAATTCTGTCTTTTGCAGCCTAATTCAATTGTCATTGTTATTACTAATTGCATGTACATTTTCCTGCCATTGGCTGGTTCATTCATGTCACAAAATGAGAATGGGGATGACGGGAGATTGTGGAAGGGCATTGGAAAAAAGTGCATGACAATGTTGATTAGTATTTTAAAATGATTGGTGAGGTCATATGGGATACTTTCGGATCCCGACAAAGTTTCGTTTCTGTCTGCATATATGTTTTTTAAAGCTTATACTGAATGGGCGGCTAAAATGGCCGTTAATCAATCCGCTGGTGTTCCATGGGTTATGTGTAAGCAAGATGATGCCCTTGATCCTGTTGTAAGTTCTGTGCTCTTTTGTTATCGCGGCACGTGTCGATGTGTCATTGTCAAGATCTTATTTTTACTTAACTTTCACTAATTATGACATATCTTTGTTGCCTTGCTAGATTAATACTTGCAATTGTTTTTACTGTGATTACTTCACTCTAATAAGGCTCATAAACCACAGATGTGGACTGAAACTTGGACTGGCTGGTAATTTTACACCATTGTTTGCTTTTTAAGAGATTTATCTTTTACTTAATTTATCGTCCTGCTGAAGATATGGCATTCTATGTTGCAAGATTTTTTCAAACAGGGGGCTCTTTTATCAACTATTATATGTCTGCACTATTTTTTACCCAGGCAGGTTAGTGAGTCCTTTTTACTATTGAATCATATTGCCTCCAACTTCAATCTATGTTTTTCCACTCTCATTCTGCATGCAAATCGAATTTCACAATTCCTCTGATTTTTGCACTGCTGTCTAGTATCGTTGCACATACATACCGTTGTTTCCTATGTTTTCAAAAGCACAGTCCATGCTTTATGAGCAAAATATGTAAAAGCTTGTCAACCAATGAAAGTTTCTAATTTTGGGCATCCGTTTCCGTGCTTCGGAAACAAAGTTCTGTAGCTTTGATAAAATATGGGTACGTGTCATGGGCTACTATTTTTAAAATAAAGAGGTACAGATAAAAGAGAGTATTAAAGGAGCGAATTCGGAGCTCGATCTGAGTCCATCGTTTCTATAATGACAGACATTTGATCTTTCTCTTTCCGTTTGAATTGCCTCAAGTAAGAATTTGGGCCTGCTAATACTCATGTTTCAATAATTTGGATTGATTGACAGGTTTTAAGGGTCCAGAAATGCAATATGAAATGACTGGGCTTACGTAAGTTGAATTGGGTAGTTCTCTGCACTGCACCAGGACATTGTTTCTGTTCTGAAGCTAATTCTTTCCTTGATTGCAGGGGAAGTAGTTTGGTTACATGCTGCATGTACTCACTTTGAATGCCCTGAGGTGAGTGTCAAAGTGGAAACTCTGTACTACCCCTGTTTTCAAAAATAGACCAAGAGGCCTTTTGATGTCCTTCATGTGGTATAATCCTTTGAATTATTAAATATTATAATCCTCTCGTTATCTAGTTCTGGAAGTTTCCTCCAGTCTTTCTCCTGTGTAAATTTTCTTTAGTAGATGAATAGTCCTAGTCCATGTAATTATTTGTGTTTTGGAAATAAAATGTGGTGTTTTTGTGTTGAGATTCATGTTAGAATCAATTTTCTTAAATTTTTATTTTATTTTTATTTCAATTTCTATTTTTTTTTTTTTTTATTTTTCTGGATTCGCGGTGGAGTGAAAATCCGCCGCCAAAACCTCTATTTTCCTCTTGTGATGGACTAAGTATTCTGGCGGAATATTGAGTAATTCTTTGGCGGATAGTAACCGCCACAAAAATCTTAGCGGTGGACCCAAAAATCCGCCAGGAAAAGGCCTAAAACATTTAGCGGCGAAGGCAAATACGGCGGATTTTATACAGCCGCGAAAAATCTTTAACGGCGGATTTTCAGCTTTAGCGGTGGAAAAAATCTGCCGCTAAAAAGCATTTTTTTTGTAGTGTTGCAATCACTGACGAATCCCGAAAATTAGTTCAGTTGTGACAAAAATAAAAATAAATCGGCCAGTCGAGACATGGAATGTATTTGTAGTTTATCAACCATCATTTCGGATGACATCGATGGCATATATAGAATCTGACTCAAACTCAATCATAAGAGTATCTCCAACAATAAAGCTTTTAAAAGCTTTATATGTGTGCCTATCCGGGCACTCCATTTAACTCAAGCAGCTGATCCGAAAGAGGGATTGAGTGAATCTATCTGCAGATGCGGGCACTCCATTTAACTCAAACAAATGGAGATACATATGGAAAGAAGCTGTGTATGGAATTTGGATGTGGCGCAATAAGATCAAGCATGGAAGCGAGGATGAAAGGCCTTCAGCCTTTGTGTTCATAGCGAATACGGTTGAAAGAGCGAGAAATCTTAGATTAGATTGGAATTTAGATTAGTCTATACAATTTTGAAACAATTTGACAAACTTTGATAAACCGTAATGTTCCTTTTCCTACTTACCATAGAACTTAATTACTAATAATTCAATAATAATAATATTGTATATAGATATATCCGCAATACCTCTCCTCAAGTTGGAGCGTGAAGATCACGGACGCTTAACCGGGGCGATAGAAGTGAAAGCTGTTGCTTCCCCAACGCCTTGGTAAATATGTCAGCTAACTGTTCATGAGTAGTAACATAATCCGGGGCAATCAGACCCTCAATAATCGCGTCACGAACAAAATGACAATCAGCCTCAATATGTTTAGTCCGCTCATGAAAGACGGGATTCTGCGCAATATGCAATGCTGCCTGACTATCACAATGTAAGGGAATCCCCGGCGGAATTCGGACCCCCAAGTCCTCAAGAAGTTGGCGGAGCCACTTAAGTTCACACGTAATAGCCGCCATAGAACGATATTCTGCTTCAGCGGATGACCGTGACACTGTTTGTTGTTTCTTAGTCTTCCACGAGACCGGCGACGTACCAAGGACCACGAACCAACTAGTCAACGAGCGACGAGTGACCGGGCAACTTGCCCAATCGGAATCACACCACCCTTCCAAAGATAATGGATTATCAGCGCGCAATAAAATGCCCTGGCCAGGATGTTTCTTTAAGTAACGAACGACGTGAAACGCGGCTTGCCAATGCCCAAGCCGTGGGGATTGCATAAACTGAGAAAGAATATGGACCGCATAAGCCAAATCAGGTCGCGTAACGCCAAGATAGATTAACCGACCCACCAGTCGTCGGTATTTACCGGGATCATCCAAAAGGGCACTGTCATCGGTGGCCAACCGGTGATTTTGCTCCATAGGAAACTCAGCCGGGCGAGATCCTAACAATCTAGATTCCTGAATAATGTCCAAAGCATACTTCCGTTGGGAGAGAATAATACCTTGTGCATTTCTTGCAACTTCCAACCCAAGAAAATATTTCAAACGGCCCAAATCTTTCATTTTGAAACAACTGCTCAAGTAATTTTTGAATACCTGTAACGCGGTAGCATTGTTGCCAGCAAGAATCATATCGTCAACATACACCAAGACATTAATTCGAACATCCTCACGAACAAGAGTGAATAAGGAGTAGTCCGAATAAGACTGTTGAAAGCCATATTGTTTCAATGCCGAAGCCAATTTTGCAAACCAGCAACGAGGTGCCTGTTTCAATCCATATAAAGATTTACGCATCCGACATACCATATTTCGATTTGCATGGTCAAAGCCCGGGGAAATTTTCATATAAATCTCCTCATCCAGATCACCATGCAAGAAAGCATTGTGGACGTCCATCTGATGAAGTTCTCATTTCCGAACCGCTGCCACCGCAAGAAATGCGCGGACATTCACCATTTTGGCCACGGGAGCAAATGTTTCATGATAATCAACTCCTTCGACTTGGTGATTACCAAAGGTAACCGAGCCTTTAACCGCTGAAGATTCCCCAACTCATCATATTTTTCAGTGTAAACCCATTTGCTCCCCAAAGGCCTTCTTTCCGGGAGGCAATTCTTGCAAGACCCACGTACCTTGTTCCTTCAGAGCTCGTATTTCGTTGGCCATAGCACGGCGCCAACCGTCAGATTTCACTGCTTCTTTAAAAGTATGAGGAGGATGTCCTGTGCTCACATTTGCTAGAAAACGACTATGGGCGTCAGAAAAACAATTATAATCAACAAAGTGTGTAAGCGGATATAAACTACCTGAGGAGACGGATGGACCGGAGGAGCATGCCGAAGGACTTTTCTTTTCCATTGCCAAATGAGTCACGTAATCTTGATACCGAGTGTTGGGAATTTTTGCACGTTTCCCTCTACCCAACTCCATCAGTATAAATGCATTACCGTTCTTTGGAACCTCCGTAACTAGATCATCATGCTCCCCACACCCCTGTCATCAGTAGAAGAGGGTGACCCTTCAATCAAACCACTTATATCCGTATACACCTCATCATGTGCAATGTCGGGAAATACACCTGGGGTGGGGGGAGTGGAGGACAACTCGCCCATAGGAAAGATATGTTCAAAGAACTTCACATCTCTAGACACAAATATTTCTTCAGTTTCTAAATCAAATAAAGTCCAACCTTTTTCATGAAAGGGTATCCTAAAAACACGCATTTCCGACTCCTACTTTCAAATTTATCGCCCTTATGACGTAAATTGTGTGCATAACATAGACATCCAAAAACTCGCAATGCATCGAGACTAGGTGGTTTCCTAAAAAGGCATTCATAAGGTGTCTGATAATTTAAAACACGGGATGGAGTACGATTTATTAGGTAGCAAGCGGTCATAACACACTCTCCCTAAAACCGCAGTGGGAGTTGACCCTCAAACCGTAGAGCCCTCGCCACATTCAAAATATGTTGATGTTTTCTTTCAACCCGACCATTCTGTTGAGGGGTTCCCACACAAGATGTTTCAAAAATAATCCCTTCTTTCTGAAAGTACGGAAACAAACGCTTAAACTCTGTTCCATTGTCACTCCTAACCCGTTGAAGTTTGACACTAAATTGCCTCTCAATTAATGCAAGAAAATTCAAAAAAATATTTTCAACTTCCCATTTATTATATAATAAATAAACCCAGACAAAACGAGAATAATCATCCACAATAGTCAAAAAATAAGAGGCCCCGCATGTAGAAGGTGTAGCATACGGTCCCCACAAATCACAATGCACGAGTTCAAAAATTCTACTAGCTCTACTTTCACTACGCGGGAAACTTTCCCGTGGTTGTTTAGCTCAGAAACAAGCCTCACAACCATCCTTATTGAGAAAACTAGACGCACTCACACTAGGAAGTTGTTTCAACACTTTTTCTGAGGGATGTCCCAACCGCTTGTGCCATAGATCCATGGATGTTGTCCCACTGATAGCCATAACCTTCACGTCTGGTACTCCCCGGAAAAAGTAAAGTCCATCTGCTCGCTCACCCACTGCAATCAGCCTCCTCGTCATTCGGTCCTGCATAACACACAATGTTGAAGTGAGTTGAATCTGACAATCAAATGCATCAAGTAATTGAGTCACAGATATTAAGTTGCATTCTAAATGTGGGACAAAAAGAACGTTTTTAAGTGTCAAACCACCGGGCAAAATACTCGTTCCTTCATGAGTCGCATGAGATGTTCGACCATCTGGTAGTCCCACAGGACATATTTCTATCTCCCGTACATCTATTAAATTATTTAACTCACCAGTCACATGGTGAGTTGCACATGTATCTATTATCCACGAGTACTCACCTGTTAATCGATCTTTAGGCTTTGCTAGATTCAAGATATCAAGAATCCCTTGCCACTGTGCCTGTGTCAAGTTTGACAGCCCCGCCTACTCTGCCGTTTTCGGGACCTTTGGCACTGCTGAATTTGAGCTGGACAGCCCGACTGCTGCTTTATTTGCACGAGCCGAGCTGCTATCGAGCCGGCCCGATGCAACTGGTCCTGTTCCAGCCTGAAATCCACGTCTTGCTACCGAACCTGTACATCCTCCCCCTCGGTTACCACGTCCTGAACTTCGACCACCCTTGGGCCTATCTCCCCACCATTCAGGATATCCATGGAGCTCAAAACATGTCTGATCATCGTGCCCTACGCCGACAGTGGTTGCAGTATTTCTCTGCATTTTCAGCCTTGGTTTTTGCTCTACTATCGGCCTGAAATTTAAATGCCATCATGGTGTCTCGTTCTTCCCTTTGATGCCCAGAATTACTGCCACGCAGTTGCTCCTCTTGAATTAAATTTTGATAAGCTCGGTCAATTGATGGGAGCGGCTCTTGATTCAGCAATTGGGACCGAACCGATGAGTAGGTTCCATCTAATCCCAACAAAAACCAGAGTAATCGATCCTCAAGCAACAATTTTTGGAATTGATCTGGGATTTGCACTCGCAACCTCCACATGAACACCCATCACAGGAACATACAGGTACTGCAATCAAAGTTGCCAAATCGTCCCAAAATTTGCTGATACGTCCGAAATAGGAGGAGATAGATTCAGTTTTACCTTGTTTGCATTCAGCTAAGGACGCCTTTAATTGACAGATTCGCGTTCCGTTCACCACGCCGAAACGTCCCTTTAGCGCCAACCAGAGATCATGAGCATCTTCAAAGTGAGACAAAGTCGATCGAATAGACAGTTCGATCGTATTCATAAGCCAGGACACTAACATCGAGTGTACTGTATACCAATCTTCTAATTTTCCGTCATCTGTTGGTTTCTTGATCGTCCCTTCCAAAAAAACAAATTTTCGTTTTGCTCTCAACGCCGTACGTACGGCCCTCGACCATTCATCGTAGTTATTTCCACGCAATTGTGTTGGTGTGATAAGGTAGCCTGGATTATCTGTGTTGCTAAGGAAGTAAGCATCCACCTTTTTTCCTTGTTCTTCACCTTCGGCCATGATGATACCTGTTGGTTTGATTTTGCAGCTTTAAGTTTTGCTGCTGCGTCTTTTTTTTTTCTTCCGATCCCCTTTTTTTTTTTTTTTTTTTTTTTCAAGTACCGTAACATTGCTCTGATACCATGACAAACTTTGATAAACCGTAATGTTTCTTTTCCTACTTACCATATAACTTAATTACTAATAATCAATAATAATAATATTGTATATAGATATATCCGCAATACAATTGATGTAATTTTTGTGCCACCTCGTTTTTTGAGGCTTTGTTAATAAAATGATCGTTCTAATAAAAAAAAAAGCTTTATATGTGTGTCACGTCATACAACTTCTAAACATTTTCTCTCTGAACATAAAGCTTCTTACACTACTACATCATCATTATATAAAATTTTACATTAACTTTTTACAACTTCGCAAAAACATTTTATAACTTTATAACATGAACTCAGTTTATAAATATTTAATATTTTTAGGGAATTTGTGAGAAGCACAAAAATATTTCAAAACTTTTTCATAAAAGACAAAATTATTAAAAAAAACCAACGCGCATTCTCTATCATCCCTATTTTTTAAAAACATATATCTCTCAATATAAAACTCCAAATTTGAAAATTCTTTCACCAATTTTTTTTTTTTTTTTTTCATCATCTTTATTTTGAGACCACATTAACCATATTCCAACGTAATTTCGAAAAAATCATTGTAAATTCACCATTATTCAAAATTCACTGATTTTTGGGATTCATTGTCGAGATTCACCGAGTGAATTTCAATAGTGAATCTCACAAAAACTATATAATTATATCGAACCAAGTCTCAAAACGAAGAGCATGAACAAAATAAAAAATTCACTAAAATTTTCATCATGTTTGGAGATCTCGATCAAAAGATATGAGTGTTTGAAAATGGGGGAGGAAAGAGAAAAAAAAAAAAGATTGAGTAGACGTGCGTCGATGTGTAATTTTTTTTTGCTTTTGTCCTTTAGGCTACAAAAATTATATAAGTTGTCGTTCTCTATATAAAATTATTTGAGTGTCATGTTACTTAAAAAAAATTCCAAAAAGTGTCCTTATACTTAATTTTCTAATATTTTTATTGGCGATGTCCTATCCAACGGCTACTTGTGTTAGACCCAAAAAAATAAATTAAATTCCACCTGTCACTTCTTAATCCGGTGCAAGCAGACGGGGAAAATTCTATCCTAGAGACTCCCTACTAGGGAACTGTCTACGTGGCAACATCTGGACCACACAATTTCCACACACGGGGCACTGTGTATTCCACCTCAGAAAACTGTGTGGTCCAGATCCTGCCACGTAGGCAGTTCCCTACTAGGAAGTCTCTACAGTAGAACGACCCAGCAGACGGAGTTATATGTAAAAGTTTTGCACACTCATCAATGCTCCAACAGTAAAAATCTTTTCTTAAAGCATTGAAAAAAAAAGTTTTGTGATAAGGTTGTCCAAAAAAACACACAAACTCTCTCTCTTGGTGGGAGCCTCCCTCTCTACTCTCTGAGTTTCCCTAACCTCTTTGGTCACCTTCTAGCCTTCTTGGCTTCTCTCTTTTAGTTATGGAGAAGATTAGCATAAAGGATCTCATGAAAAAGCTTAATCTGCAAGATGATGCGACATCAACTATCTCCAGAATCCAGCTTGGTGATTTAGACTTTGAGGTGCAAAAAAACAAGAACAATCTGCTTGGGGAGTTCATTACGTCCAAGGAGATGCATATCAAGAATCTGCAACCTGCGTTTGATAAGTCCTGGTTAACATCCAAATTCAAAGTCATCAAACGCTACAAGAATTTCTATCAATTTATGTTTGAGGATCCAAATGACCTTTAAAAGATCTACAATAAGGGACCTTGGTGTTTCGATAATGTTTTGTTAGTGATGAAGAAGTGGAAGCCATACCTCTCAAACGATAGTCATGAATTTGAAGAGTGTGCTTACTGGATCCAAGTTTGGGATCTTCCTTACATTACTATATTGCCGAGGTGGGGAAAAGATAGCCCATGAACTCTCTGATTGCACCTTTGTTCAAATCGAGGGGATACAAGTACCGATCAACTCTTTTTCTGTTTCAAAGCTCATGTCTCAGTGAATAAACCAATTTCTCAACTCTTAACCCTTTTCCTAGAAGATGATAAATCTCTTACACCCCAACCATCTATCCAACATGCCCTCTTTCAGTATGAACGTCTTCTCTTTTTTGTTACTATTGTGGTATCATGGGGCACACAACTAAATCCTGCCTTTCTGTCAGTGAAGAGTTTAACTTAGAAGATGAAAGTCAATTTAAATACGGGAGCTGACTAAACGCCACAAACAGGTCCAAACTCGTTCAAGAAATCCGGATCCTTGACATGGATTCAACAACTACTCCTCATTTTTTTCCAGCCCCCACCCACAACGCCCAGATCCAAGTCTCAAATCTCCAGTCAAACCAACACAAAGTCTACCAGAAAAGTCACTTTTGTCTTCTAGTGCAAGTCATCCCACTCTCTCTCTAAAACCCCCCATCAAGCTTTTCTGAACTTCATTTACACTCCACCCCAGAAATAAAACAAGACAAAAGTTCAGATCCCATCCGATCTCCTTCTAACACTAGCCCAGTCCTAACTCAAACCTCACCCGTCACATCAACTATCAGCTCTGCATAATTGCAGTCACAAAAGCCTGACAACCTTAACACAACACAACCCCCCAAACCTGAATACTTTTGACTAATCATCTTTCAACCTCACAACCTCAATCGCGATGCATTGGCCACCGCGATGTATTTACCACCCCCGATCCATTGACCACCGCGATGCAGTGGCCATCCCCAATACAGTGCCCACCCCCGATGCAGTGCCCACCCCCAATACGGAGACACAACGATGCATTCACCACCGTGATGCAGTGACCACCCCAATGCATTGACCACCGCGATGCAGTGACCATCCCGATGCAGTGACCATCTCTGATACAGTGACCATCGCGATGCATTGACCACCGCGATGTTGAAATGGTGTCCTAAACCCAATCGGGTTGGATTGATCCGACCGGGTCGGGTCATTTACAGTCCATTTAGTTCTTGTAATAACTTTATTATGATTAATAAAATCACTTTTGTTATTATATATCTTGTTTATCTTAATGTTATTGAATATGTATATATAGTAATGTCCTTAGTATTAAACTGTGATAGAGAAACCATGATACTGATTATGGTTGATGAGATCCCTATTCACCTTGATAAGTTTGGTACTTAAATGTCTCTAGTCGTATGTACTATCAAACGGGACATTGATGGTATGATTAGACTAGCACGTATTGAATGTCTTATATCTTATTAAACATAGGGATAGATCTCGTCTATCTAAGTGTAGACACGCTTGGACTGTACGTGGACGTGTATTAGAGAATGCGTACGTCAGACTGACCCACTTACATTAAGTGTCAAGATGTGGCAGTTGTGTAATTATCTTGAGACCGGAGTCTTCATGTGTGTGGATTGTCATGCTTTGACACTATTGAGGTTTCCCCTAGCCATGGGGCCATCATGCGGTAGTGATTGTGTGTGATATTGAAGCATGCGTAGGATACATGTTTGTTCGTCTAGAAATCGCGTATCATATGTTTAGGAGTAAATATCCGAAATGGGCCTTCTTATAAGGAATGTCTAGCTCTCGTGAATCTTTGCAAAGTGGGAGTAAACGAGTTATTCCGAGAGAGCATGATATCCAGATTATAAGATACGATCGTTGATGTATTGACACTCGAGAAACGATCTTATGGATGTTATTACTGTGATATGATTCTATTTACACAGTAACTGTTTCACATGAAAGGTAGTAGTCATTGTTTTTTACTCTTCTGATGGTTGGCGGTCACGGTGTGTTGCTAGACGCTATCCCGTGATCGTTATGTATGAAGGGAATTTTTCGTAATTTACACTTTGTGTCTATGGCCAACATATTCGGAAGCCTATTGGGCCACATACATAAGAACATCTAGCCGGATTAAAATGCGGTTATAGTGATAACCAAACAAAGAATGTTTATCTCGACTATAGAGTGTTATAGTGATTAAATTAATATGACGGTATTTATTTATTATGAATAAATTAATACAAGATATTAATTATATTGATTAACTAAAAAATATTCCGGAAGCCATTTAATGGCTATATGGGGCGCCACATTTAAGTGTATGATATACACTTGACTTGTGCAATTTAATTAATGATATTATCATATATTAATATTGTATATTAAATGATTTTGGAAAAATAGATTTATGGTAATAAGATAAAGATATTCAATATTAGAGATTGGCAATATCTTAGATTTATTTAATATAAGATATTAAATTAAAATAGATAAATCAATCAAAGTGATTTTCTTTATTTTATTAGGAAAACAGTTTTCTTTCTCATCAATCAACTAGAAGCTTCTCCTAATCAGATTAGGAGGCAATATGGGCACCACCTTCACCTATAAAAGAAAGGGGTTGACTAGATCTTTTGTACATCACAATTCCAAGACTTCATAATTCTTGTGAAAAATAGAGAGCTTTTTCTAAAGAGTTTTAGATAGAGAGAATGCCGGTCTTGCAACCGGATTTTTCTAGTAGCAATCTAAGGAGGATTCCGCTGAGGAGTTCGTGTGGATATCAATAGAGGCTGGACACGTGGACGGCTCTCGCGCACTACTATTCTCCGTTGACGGTCAAAGCGTCGATCTATTAGATCAAGCAAGGTAATCACATCAACTACTTAACGTGTTTATTGCATTAAACGAAGTCGATCTCGGGATCGGAAATCAAAATTTTATATTCCGCCGTGTTAAACTAGTTGATTTCCTAACAGTGGTATCAGAGCGAACTCCGAACTTAAGCAATAAGCACTAATTAATTTGCGTAGTAATTAATCGATAGATGCAAGATCTAGATTCGCGAAATGGTAAAACAAAAAAAACACGTCGATTGGGGGCTCGGCCGAAGCGGCGGCCCCCTCCACCGCGGTAGTCGCCGGAGGTGTCGGCGCCCCTAAGGGAACCGGCGTCGGCTGGGGTATAATGGGGAGATCGATTTAATTTTTCGTTTTGTGATATTTATTGTGCATTGATATCTCTTTTGTTTAGTTGTGTCACGTGGCTAACTAATGATTCAAATAGTTTGGGCCATTGGAATGCCACATGGCATCAAATATTATTGGCCCTTTCCAAACTTTGTTTGGAATAGGCCTAGGCCATTTTCAAAATATTTGGTTTTGGAATAGGCCTAGGCCTATTTTCGAAAGGGCCAAGAGAGATGCCTTTTGGTTTTGGATACCAAAGGCATCCCTTTTGATTAGGAATCAAAAGGAAAGAAACTAAAAGTGACCATTTTAATTTTGATTTAAAATCGAATAGTTCTTATTACTCGAAATTAAAATAGAAATCGATTAAAATTAATAGTTAATTTTATTTCAATAGAAGTCATTTAATAATTAAATGTTGATTGATTATTTGATTTGATAAGATGCAAGTAATTAAATTTTAGAATTTTCTTTTTCATAAGATGTTATTGTATGTATTAGATGTTGTAGATATAATGTGATTATATGGACCCCGATTGATCTTGGACTCGACCGATAGGCCGTTTTGAAGAACGTGACCTAGTTTAATTTCTGCATTTCCCGTTAGCTTCCTTCCGTGTGCAGCGGATGTATTAATTTATTAGATAAATTATTATGTAACAAGAATGGAGCAGAAGATGGAGGCCAAAGAGACATAAAGATTCTATTGGTGATGGCGCATCAAAGATCCTATTGGCAGTTACAGTTACCCATAGATTGTGACCCGCGATTTTGTTAGTTTGTATTTGAAACCGTACCTAGGAAAAGTCATGATAATACCAGTTATTTTGTGTGCGGAATGGTGTGTGTTTTACTTTATATGGATAACGTAGAAATATGCACGTTTAGATGATACCATAATTTAATTAGAAAATAATTAAGTGAATTAATTTAAAATTATTCCCATGCTAAAAAATTGAGTTAATGTCTGTCTCCCAATATTATAACGATGGTGAAGAGCCCTTGTTCGGATCCAACTGATCGACCACCATCGGGAGTTGACATACCTCGGGTTATTGAGATATGATCGTATGAGATCTCACGAATATTGGGTTACGACTCGACTGAAGTCTTTCGGTGATTGGCCACCGTCAGGGCCGTCTGACTTTAGAAACAAGGGGTTGACTACCACATAGAGATGCAGACTGTCAAAGAGTTGACTAGTCAACCACTAGGAGTCGCATAAGATGCGACCGGTAGGAGTACCTACCTTTCGAAATTTCCAAAATTGATCGACCACCGTCGGGAATTGAGGCAACTAGATTGGGTCATAGCCACTAAGGAATTAATTAAATTCTTGAAAGCCAATTGAAAATAGTTGGCTAGTGGGAATCAAAACCTAATCAAAATTTTAAAGTGCAATTTTATGGTTTTGTATGCATGAACTTTACTTATACTATCTTTACTTTATTGTGGTAGAAATGTCGAACAAATTGATCCTTCGTTTTATCATTGAAAACAAATTTGACGAATCAAACTTTCTCGACTGGGAAAGAAATCTCAAAATCGTTTTGAGACATGAAGGCATTGGCTATGTCTTGGACACACACTTAACCAAGGATCCCGAAGATGCGACGAATGAAATTATGAACACTCTGAACATGACAAATGTATTTAATTACACTATCACAAATAGAAATCACCCAAGACCACATGAAAATCATAATATTAGTAATCCAAAATGATTTACAAACCAACACTAATAACCCAATTTTTATTATGAGAAGTACGTACTGAACAATTTTATTGTATGTCATTGAGGACAAATCTAACATTTGGGTGCTCAAAATAAACTTTATCCTTATTGTAAATGCATATCTAAAATGGTTTAATTTTATTTTAAGAGCATTTGCATAAGCGACTGATTCGCTAAAATGCTCATAAATCAACCCATCAGTTGATAAATGTGATTCCGTAGTGAGTGGTGGAGTACCTATACGAATTACAAGATCCTAACTAATGCATTCCAAAATCAATCATATGAGTTGCCTTAGACAAAATCAACCAATTTTAATTCTTTTAAAAGTAAATTCACGGCCTTCCTGTGGGTAAGGCTGTAATCACTTCATAGAATCTACTATCATAAATAATAAGACTGGAGAATTAACTGTATAGAGTGAGACCATCTGTACCTGTGGGCATAAGATAAATCTCCTCATCTTTATGCTAATTTCCATCTTATTTCAATTAGTCTCATAAAGATAATTGCTTCCCTATGGGGCCGAGCATTATCTAAATGAACTAATTGGTCTGAAATGTATGAGTCACTCATGTAATCACTAAACATTATGTGATTAATGGTTGCATTACTTCTCATGCATTTCGGATGCTGTAGCTACTCCAAGAGATGCAAGAGAAATAATATCTTAATGTGACACATACGGTTTGATTATATAGTCTCCATTTAATACAAACAATCAAATAATGTATATTAATTACGATATGGAAAAACTACAACCTTAATGATCAAACTAGTTAATTATTAGGTTCCACCAAATGCACAAACAAGATATGGTTCACTAATATATGTCAATCATCCCTTTAGTTGTAGCTAAAATATGCATTAAATTGATCACCAAACATGATGCAATCAATTTCGTCAATTTAATCACCAACAATATGTGATTAAGTCTTTTGTCAATCATTGAGCTGCTGTGGCTATACTCAAAATCGACCGTATGACATGGCATATATTAGAAGTTACTAAATAAGGGTAAATGAAAATGTATTTCTTATGTCGACACACCATTTAATTGAACCATTTGTCAATTCAACTGAATATCGATGAATTTTCAATCACTTCACATAATGTGATCAAAACTTGTATGCATCATCATGTCAGGCTGCTGTGGCTACACCCAACATTTGACATTATTGACATTCAAAATATTGACAACTTTACATAAGTCAACTAAATCTTATGTTGACATAAACATGTGCAATTTAATATATAAATATGGTTCAAACATACATGTCTATCGCCCTCCACAATATTTACAACATAAATATGTCATGATCTAATTACTAAACATAATGTGACTAGTTATATATCAACAATTTGAGATGTTGTGGTTAAACCATAATAAACTTGACTTAGCTATATGACATATTCCTTAACATTGCAAATAAATAATAATTAAATCAAGACAAATATTTTATGACATGTTTAAGACTATAGGTGAACCAAATCTTTTCGATTTTGTCACTTTACTCCTATGTCACTAATCCTTTTATATGTCACAACATAATCGCCAATATGAATGATAAATCACATCATATATGACAGTTGTCACTCCGATGAATGTTCACAAACATAAATTTACGACATTCCAAAACATATATAGGAGAAATAAATAATCATATTTAATCACTTAATTATGTACATGTGACTAAATCTTAATGTATCACTACATATCACCACTGAATGTGATAAGTCATTATATATGTGACATGAAAAGGTTGATTAATATAATTTTGGGGGAAGAGGCACAGGAGGACAAAAATTAATAAATTAGTGCAGAAGGATAAAGTAACATTTTCGTGATTATAAAGGACAAAAATCACAATTATTACTTTAAAATAGTTCTTGGCGTGTTAATGTTCTTTTGTGTTTACAATTATTACTTCATATTTACTCTATTCCACATTTGTTACTTCATATTTGTTACTTTTGTCCTTATTAAATTACAGTTTCCTTCTATCCCGATTTTTTAATAATTTTATCCTTCTGGACAAAAATCTAAATAATTTTCTATAAAAAATTATGTACATTCTAAAGGTACATAAAACAAGTAGCGACTTACGCTGCTAATTACAAACTGAAAGATTATTTACAATATACAATCAAACAATAGGGCTCACATATACTTCAATTTTTTTTTTGTTCAAAAACTATATGCAAATAGTTGATTTTCCATATCATGCCATATCATTGAGTGACTTAGTCCTTATGTGATCAATATGCACCGATTCCTACACTATACCATATGTTACTACTAGACAGAGAAATCAAGTTGGCAGAATCACTAGATTACAATGCTTATATTATTAATAAATGTAATAATCAATCTTGTATATAGTAACCAAATATTACATTCCATATTTAATGTAATCAAATTTATAATATACCATCATTAAAATTTAATGATCTAAAAAGGATTTCTATTAACCAATAATAAAATTGATTGCACTAATCAATCAAGCAATCATTAGAAACCGGGGATGGCACAAGCAAGGCCGATAGTCCTCCGAGGAATATAATTTTTTATTTTTATTTTTAATAACGATATGTCCCCAAAAAAAAGGAGGAAAAAAAAATTTCCAGCCACAGAAGCATATTATACTAAAACACAATGTGGTTGTGTTTAATCATGCAACAATTAAATATTGCAATCAGTAGGAAAAATAATTAAAATACCATTGTTCACTTTTCGATAATTATTGCTTGATTGGGAGATCATGTTAATGGTCAAGTATCAATTCCAAAATAAAAAATAAAAAAATTGAAATCCATAAAACTGATAGTGAGGCAATAATAACGAAACTGAAATTCATTATCGGTTTCAGAAACAAGAAGAATAATTCAACGATAGTTCCACGCTTAATCGAATAACATGGATTATAGGTGGCTTTGATACCACATGAAAGAAAACAATATATTCAGATTACCTGATTAAGCGGAAGCGCAAGAAATCAACATGACCGTTCCTACATCCATTGTTATCCGACTCTATTAGTCATCTCGATCTAAGCCCTGAATAAGAGGAGAGAACTGAATCCATACACACAACGGATCTAAGCCCTGAATAAGAGGAGAAAACCGAATCCATACGCACAATGGTGACGGCATATGGTGTTTTTAGGTCTTCTAGTCTATGTATATTTTCTGTATAATCACCAACCGATGGTACACATGCATTCAATATATAGGCAAGACTAGGGACCTAAAGCATTATGAAATATATTCCGCAATGAAAATCCTAACCATCATAGGATTAATTTCCCATAAAACCCTTAATTAGTTAAATAATAAACCAATAATATATTTACTAACATAATATTTAAATAACTTGAGGTCCACACATAATTATCTTTAACTAAATGATAATTCTTACATGTACGCATTACAGATACAAGTAAGCAGCTGAAAAAAAGAATATTCTTGATAAGATGACGGTAAGGCTGCACAAAATACATTCACATCTAGTTTGCAAGGATTTTGGAAAATCAGGCTTTGTCTCCCCCCTCTTGGAATCAAAGTTGCAAAAGAGACCACATTCAGTTTTAGGTATAACACTGATAATATTGTCGTTAATACACACATACGACAATATAATTGTCGTAAAACCACCCATTTAGAGAACTGCTCATTATTGGCGTAACGAGGTAAGTTTAAAGCCAATAATATTGCCGTCAAATATTTAACGACAATATTATTGGCGTTAAACTTACCTCGTTACGCCAATAATGAGCTTTTTGATGTTATTATTGTCGTTCCCTCTTCTTCTCCCCCAAATTATCAATTTTCTGCAAAAATCCCCCAAAAATTCTCAGAAAACGATCTGTGCCTGCCTGCAATGGATTCTGAAGCTCCTTTGGAAAAAATGTATCAAATTCCACAACGGGAGATAGCCCCAGAGGTTAATATTAATTTCTATCTCTCATTTTTTTCGAATAAGAAGTTAAATCTTTGATTATTTGATTGTATTTTTGTTGTGCAATTTGTAAGAATACTTGTTGTTGTTTAGCAAGCTTTTGCAAAAGGAGGGGTAGATTGGTTAGGGTTAGGGGTTGTTTTTGAATTTCCTGAAGAACACGATGATAGATAGGCTTTGAATGGTGATTTTACACCAATATGTGGATCATTTTACGCCAATATTCGAAGTTATTGGCGTTAAATATGTGTTTAACGAAAATACTATTGTCGTTAAGTGTATGTTAACGCCAATAAAATTGTCGTTGAGTATTGTTTAACGCCAATAATATTGTTGTTACGTTTATTATTTAAATTTTTTAGTGTTTAATATATATAATTCAATAAACATAGTTTGAATGTATATAATAATTTAATAGCCCTATTGTAATGGTGTGAACATAATTTGACATACTATAATTTTGAATGAATATTTAATAGCCCTATATATAATATAATTTCCTTAGTATAGTATAATGTAATCTAATATTTTATAGCCCTGTATAATATAATTGCCTTAGTATATTCATATTCTCGATATCATGACAATATATGTAAGTAAAACGCAGCGATGATGAATAACACATAACAATAACACAAATAAGAAGCGAACAACGACAATAACATCGATTTAATTCCGTTACGCCTTACGGTGAAAGCCTCCACCAGCGAGGTTCTTGTAGAGTTCAGGTTGTTTTCGATTCCACTCCTTCCTTCTCACCGATTATGGCCTTCCTCATGCCTGCAATAAATGAGGTCCTATGGGACAGACTCGTAGAGGATTTGTAGGTTCTCTTGTTCATCTCTCCACTCAGCAGCTTGGTAAAGCCTCAGCCGGAAGTGAGGCATCATGGAGATTAGGTATTTCAGTACTGTTTTGCTGGATTCGTCCGGCATCTCCATCATTCCTCCCGTGGTTTACTAACAAACAACGCAACTAAATGACACATAACTTGACATACAAAACCTCACCGTTACTTAGAAATAATCATTGTAAATACTAATGTTAACAACCAACAATGCAACTAAATCACACAAATAACCAAGCAAACCAAACTTGAAATCGTAACTAGTTATATGAAAATAGAGACGACATTTAATTTTACGTTTATGAACTTATATGCATATTTCCATGTATGTATGTATATATATATATATATATATATATATATATATATATATATATATATATATATATATATGATATATGTATTTCCATATACAGTGTAGCCGTGTATGATATTCACATGAAAAAAAATTTACACACATATATTTGTTGATTACGACTTATTATAAATATACGTGAAAGTTGTAATGTATATATATATACGTAAACATATGTCATGTGTATATATATATATATATATATATATATATATATATATATATATATATATATACACATGACATATGTATACATATATATATATACATTACAACTTTCACGTATATTATATTTATATACATAGTTTGATTTCAAATCTATATGCACGCACACACATCTATATATATATAGATGTGTGTGTGTTACATATGATGTAATACTTATGCATGGTCGTTATATTGTGATATGTAGCTCGTAGGCACCCCCGGAGCGTATATAATTGATCCATGGAGTCATTTCAAGGGAGTTTGGAATTTTAAAGGGGAATCCGCTAAGTCGACAAGTGTTTTAACAATTTTAAAAAAGTTGAGCGTTGGTGATGTAGATTTTGAAGACAGGTTCAGAAAGTCCATATTTAGGCGATTTATAGAGGCGAATGAAAAAGATGAAAATTGGAAGTTCTGTGGCATGATTTTCAGATATCTTGGATTCAACATGATATACCCCGACATGCCTGATGAGCTACATTTTAGGTTTGGTAACCCGGCGACAACATGCGTGTTCGGCAGGAGAGAGTTCGCCATAATATCTAGCTTACCGTTTGGCCATCTTGATCCGACTTTGGGTACGGGTACTTCTATGTGCTTTGGCCCCGGATGTTACTTGGAAGAATATAAAAAACAAGCTATTACCATAAAATTTTTGGAGAGGGCATTTGAGCATCCTGTTCGAGACGGTGCTTATACCGATGAGACTGTATACCTGTTAGCCTTGGTGTATTTTATTTATGGATATCTATTAGGGTGGAATGACAGTCTTGGAATCCCGAAAGAAATATTCTTCGTCGTTGAAGATTTGAATATTGTAAATGAGTTTCCATGGGGGGAGTACTTATGGCGAATTACTTATCACGGCTATCGCAAGACATTTTAACATACTAGAGTATGACACGGATGACATTTCTTCGGAAACCTCCCCTGTCATCTATAGTGACCACCCTTGGTTTGTTTAAGTATTTTGTTGTATTATTTCTTGTTTTTTCTTTCTTTCTACTCGCAATTGTAATGGATGTTCTTCGACGATCACATGACCACCCTTGATAATTTTACTGTTTTGTGTTCTTGTGCTACCTAAATTTGAAGGAAAATGTCTCCATCGCTGTGTATTTTCTGTACTAACATGGCATTGGCATTTTAAAAAGGTTACATAGCTAGTTAGGTGTGAAGTTTTTTTTTTTTTTTTACAACTTTTCGTTTTTGGGGAGAGGAATCAATTTCTTTACGTGAATTAATTGGGGTCTGGAATAGGAGTTTTGGGGGGAGTGGGGAGGGGGGTTGGGCATATAGAAAGCTACAACACCATGTGGATATAGTATATTCTAAATAGCCATGCAAGCATTCAAAAAGTTGAGCGAAACATAAACGATTACATAACATTGTTATCGAAAAGACAAAGCAAAACTCGTCAGTCTTTTCATACATCAAATTAACAATCTAAATTATACTATACATTGAGTGGGCCAGCTAAATGAAGTGGTGTAGGACATTTGTCTTTTCTATGTCCAGGGAGACCGCAAGTTGAATATTTTTTGATACGCCGGCCTACCGAAAGGATCCTCCTAATCCTGGCAGCTTTACGTTCTCCGTTTGAAGTATCCTCTTCATTCTACGTCGGCCTCGTTTTCGTCCATGCCGTATCCGGTCTCCCGTCACATTATCCCTCTCAATAGTTTGAATAATAACGTCTGTTCGAACATTATATGGGGGTTTCCAATGTTTTTCAACAGGAACAGGAAACACGCGGCCTTCATAAATACGTTTGAAGCACACCGCTTTGAAATAAGGATGACAACCGTCATAAATGTTCAAACGACATTCTGCGACAGCTGCAGCGGCATGTACACATAGTAGCCTATGTTCTTGCCACTCTCCACAATAGCACTTCTGGTTGTATAGATTAACTCTGCTGCTGCTATCAAGGTTCGACACCTGAAACTCAACGGCGTTGATAGGATAGAGCGTGAAGTTTATTGTACGATGAACCGTATCCATCACCTTCGTTTCAACTTCTGGTGCTAATACACTACTACAGCCGTATGCTAACTCTCTCCGCTTATGATACCAATGTTGTAACGTCTTCCTAACGAATTCAAGCATATTCCTTATATTCATGTTCCGTGCCTCGAGAAGTACTGCGTTGAAGCTCTCAGCATAGTTGCTTGTCATGATAGCGTATCACGTTCCAGGAAAATGTGCCATTGCCCAGTATTTCACTCCGACATTCTCCAAATAAGTATGAAGCTCCGCATTTTTATGCTTAATTTCTTCAAACAATATTTCGAATTCCTGTTCTGAACAAATGTAAGCTGCTTTCTTCAATGTTATTGGACAATATCTTTTCTTACCGTAAGTGTCATTGACGTTCATGTCAAGGTGGTGGTAGCAATATCCATGGTAAGCATCTGGAAACACTCTTTCAAGGGAAGACTTGATTGCCTGATTTCTATCTGAGACAAATGACAAATCTCTCAGATCCCCACGTTCTCCGATTGCCTTCATCAAGTGGTTAAAGAAATACGTCCACGAATCATTACTCTCACCGTCGGCTACGCAAACGGCCAATGGAAACAAGTGATCACCCGCATCTACTCCGACAACAACTAATAAAGTCCCTCCATACTTATTCTTCAAATGAGTACCATCTACGCATAGTATAGGATGACAAAACTTGAATCCAACAATACTATGCCCCAACGACATAAAACAATACTTGAACCTACCCATGCTATCCCTTTCTATGTCTGTCAATGTATCGGCATTTGCTTCTTTAAGCATGTGAAAGTAGCCAGCCATCTTAGTATAAGACTGTTCTGGAGTTCCACCAATCAGACGTAAAGACTCTTGTATACATCTATAAGCTTGGTCATAACTAAGGGATAAGCCAAATTCTTTATTCACTGCAACTTGGATTTTCTTTGCTTTTAATATTCCCTTAAGTTCAATAATGTCGTTCCTTACCAAACAGCCTATAGAAGATGGGGTGGCTTGAGCATGCTGATTAGTTATGCTTTCCAGTCCACATGTATGTTTTGCCTCATACTCAGTTATCTTGAAATAGTGGACATCGTCACCCTCAGCCTTCCTACCATTCAACTTCCAATCACATTTATTCGATCGCTTACATTTCAAATACAGTTTATCCTTATCAGACCTTTTCAGTTTGAACTAATACCTATTCTTCATTGCGTGATATCATAATATGTCACGCATCCCATCTTTATTTTTGAACAACCTTCCAACATACAAACCATCTTCATCTTCAATGGTAATCGTCTCTGTGCTAGGGCACAACAGTATTTCAATTGGCGGAAGACTGTCTCCAAAATCACCTAAATCACTCCATCCGTCATGACTGCTACTGCCATATGTGTGTCGGGACTCAACATGGTGTGCAACACTGTGGTTTAAAAACGAACCGCCTAGGCCAAAACTGGGTTGAACTAGAATAGTCGGAACAGTACAATTCGTTGTAGGTGGAGCGTTATGACTTGTATTCAGAATTTGAGGTCCACCACGTAATCGATGACTTGTATTCAAAACTGGCATAGTCGGAGCTGTTGTAGCATCATTATAAGGTTGACTGGAGCTACCAAACAGTAGTTCAGTGAATGATGTATTTGGTACCTCACTGAGTATATGATCAGACGAGTATGGTGTATCAGAAAGCCCGTGTCGGCATATGATCCGATCGTTCTCTTCTGTTTTCAAGAGGATAAATATCAGGAACCGTTGCTGAGAAAATCTCTGGTTGAGCACAACAAACAAGAGTAGCTGCTGATTTACCTTATGGCTGGATAGATAAATGTTTAGATTTTTGTGAGTTTTTTTTTAACATGGGTTAATGAGTATAAAAGACTTATTACGCGTAATCCCGTTTTATTAGAATGGGTTGAGGGTGTAGGTATTATTGGTGGAAAAGAAGCACTAAATTGGGGTTTATCGGGACCAATGTTACGAGCTTCCGGAATCCAATGGGATCGTTACTGGGAAAACCTTCACCGCAGTTTTCTTCATTTAAATCAATCGTGCACTCATTTAAATCAATCATGGTCTCATTCATATCTCTCGGAGGATCATAACTAACCACTTTTTTTTGGCAACAACACATAGTTTCACGGGAATATTTGCTAATTTTTCACAAATGTAACCTTACCATGAGTCATCGTCTGAAATCTCAACAGGAGGCGTTTGGTGTGTTCCACCGGTCGTGCACAAGGCTTTAATGTTCAACTTATACCCAAGAGGATCAATGCCGGCTCTCTTGTAAATTTTCTCCGTCATTTCGTCAAAGGAAATATTCATATTCACGCAAGTGATATAAGCGGTTCCATTCGAATAAGACCATTCTTTACCGGATTTGTGATTCCACTTCCTATTCAAAGTAAATGAAATACCCAACATGTTGTCACCTGAGAAAAAATCAATAACCACTCGTCAGTATCCACAAGTAATTTGAAACATTGAAATAGGTCCGTGTAAGCATATGTGTGTATATATATATTTATAAAAGTGTGTGTATGTATAGGTGTGTGTGTATATCTATATATAGGGAAATTGTACACACACATACATATAAATATAATGACAACTTCTACGTATGTAATCTGTTGCAACTTTGGACAGTATGAAAATGAATTCGACACGAGTACGGTATCCAATGTACATATATACATGACACAAACAATATCCGTTTGTCACTGTATATATTTTTATACATACCATACACAAACATACACACACGATATCCGAACCTTTATGATATTCGTTTATGAAAGTGTGTGTGTGTGTGTGTGTTGTGTGATTTTCACTTTAATCACTAAATGCTACCGCAAGCGCACGGCTTATCGAGTAGTACTTAGGATGTCGATCCCCACGAGGACTTGGGACAATCACGAGAATAGTTATCAATTAATTTTAGCTAAAGCGATCAAATTTTGGTGCTTTGAATTATAAAATAACTAAGAACTAAGGTCCTATTTAAACTCAACAAAAGTCCAAGAAATTACTAGAGATCAAGTTGGAAGAACTTCTAGGATGTCGGATTACCACGGTATCAAATATATGACTTTTACAACGACCTCTCCATTTACTACGAACTTTTACTTATGTTGACGAATAATAAAAAATGATTAACAATATTCTTTCAAACTACTATTAATCGTGCCCAAATTAATATTAAATCCGATTTCTCGCTCATGAAACTAATTTAGACTCATTAAAACATCATTATTCATAATATCACAAGAAATTTCATTTAACTTTCGCTCTAATGAATTTTCTTGATTGAAATTAGGGTTCTAACCTATCAATTAGATTTCACCTTTCAGTTCATCACCTAATTGATAATAAATGCTTCATATAAACCTATGGAAATTCATCTTTCGATCCATCAATCCATAAATTCATACGAAATAGTACACCAAAATCAATACAAAAGCATATCGATTCATAATAATAGGAAAGATCGAATCTTTAACTCATAGATTCATTTACCGGGCTCTTCTAATCCTAGAAATTTAAATCTACTCACGCATAATCAAAGAGATCACAAAAATCATGGATTTAGGCATTATGAGACGTAAAAATAAAGTAAAACGCAGAAAATTAAGAGAAAAGAAATATAATTGTCTCACAAATAGCATAAAACCAAGAAATTCATGATCCGTTCTTCGTTCTTGAGCCTTAAGAAAAATCATGTTCTTCCAAAGTTGAGAGAAAGAAAGTAGATGGTGATGGAATGGTTTTCACGCCCCAAAATCTGAGTATGGCGTGTATGTCCCTGTTTTTTGCGACTTGGGGAGTAAAAAAGGGATAATCACCTAATTAAATCAATTTCCATAATTAATTTAATCAAGAAAATCTCTAAAATCAAATATCTATCAATCTTGGACTCTTCTAGTGTATGGGCCCCTCTTTTGCATTGAAAATCACGCCAATATACTCGAAATCACGTTGGTGAATGTTTCGACCAATCAGAACATTTCGTTGGCCAGTATAAGATTTCTGGAAAGTGTCACACCTTGGGTGTGACAGAGGCTGGTTTTTGAACTCTTCCACTTTAGCTCCGCTTTTTAGGCCTTTTTCTTCTAATCTCGAATCATCCTGCAATAATTCAATCATCCGCAGTAATCTAGCCCAAAAAGGATAAAAACATCACAAAATAACAACACACGACACAAAATTGAGTCCAAAACATCTTGAATTATTCGACTTTTTAGGAACTTATCACTCCCCCAAGCTTAAGACTTTGCTTGTCCCCAAGCAAACAAAAAGACTCAAGACGAGACGGACTAAGAAGATCACACATGACATAACATTAGACAAAGATGTACAACACACGAGCATTAATAAAATGCATTCCGGCATTCAAAACACAAGACATAGACTAACGAATCCTTCTTATCATATCAGGAGAAAAAGTAACGAAAATTGTCAATGGGAAACAACATAGACCAAGAAGATAGACCCTCACGGGATAAATCACTCAACGCTCAATATTTGTGAGGTGACTAAACTCTCAAGCTCATTCCATTGAAAATGTCCTACTATATGCTTGTATATCGTCTCATATCAATCACCAAGGTAATGTGCAACACATAAATCATAAGGTCTTTGGGAAAAAGGACGGTAAGTGAGAATAGCCCAAGTAGAAAAAAAAAACATTGATAGGTGTAGGAAAATGTATAAGAGATGGCAAAAAGCATTAGAACTAGCAAAACACATGACTAACAAACTTCAACGTCATACAAGTGCAAGGGGGTCCAACGCTTTATTTCCAAACAAAAGAAAATACAAAGGATAATTTCTCTACTTTTGGGAGGATAATGATACAACTCCCTCTTTATTACTAACAAATAGAACAAATAATATTTAGGAGGTTTTTTTTTTAAATTTTTTTTTATTGCCTCCTTTATTGATTTTTTTTTCCCTTTTTTTCATATATTTTTCTTATTTTTTTGTCATTTTTTTTTCAAACTAAGAAACATACAAATGGTAACAATATGGATTTCCCCCAAGCTTGATCATTACATACTAAGTACAAGAAATTTGATAGCCACATGCCCCAGTTAGTCCTAAGGTTGGGTGAAAGGAATTGAGCTATCTCTTTTTCGGGTTGTTCAATGTATGGTGTAGTGAAGTAAGGTAAAGTGGAAAAAGGTGTAATAAAGATCAAGGTTCAAAAGGTATAAGGTATATAATGTGGTGGAAGGTAGAAACGAATGCCTCAATCATTTCTATGTGTTTGCACATACCAAAGTAACATCAACAAGACTCAACACAAGTTCTAAAGGAACAAATCCAAGGAAGAGAAAATATGCACAAATTTAGGGTGAGACTGAAGTGGTCAGTCATATGGCTAGAATAATATCTCACCTGGTCAATTTTGTCTATTCACTCGGACTCTATTGTTTCCTAAAAAATAATGGCACTTTTTAACATGATATTTTAAAAAAGATTTTTCACTCCATGTCATGCATTTTTCTTGTCAGAACAAACTGTATCAATTTTCATGCATTGCAAAATTCATCTAAAGTAGCTATGTGTGATCATCAAAACCATCAAGATAAAACGACACAACTGACTCGGCTGACAATGACTAAGACTTTAAATTGCATAGAATAAAGATTTGCACAAGTATAGCTAGAAAACTTGTTGTGTGATTTTCACTTTAATCACTAAATGCTACCGAAAGCGCACGGCTTATCGAGTAGTACTTTGGATGTCGATCCCGCAGGGACTTGGGACAATCACTGAATTGTTATCAATTTATAATATCTAAACTAATCAAATTTTGGTGTTTTGAATTATAAAATAACTAAGAACTAAGGTCCTATTTAAACTCAACAAAAGTCCAAGAAATTACTAGAGATCAAGTTGGAAGAACTTCTAGGATGTCGGATTACCACGGTATCAAATATATGACTTTTACAACGACCTCTCCATTTACTACGAACTTTTACTTATGTTGACGAATAATAAAAAATGATTAACAATATTCTTTCAACCTACTATTAATCGTGCCCAAATTAATATTAAATCCGATTTCTCGCTCATGAAACTAAATTAGACTCATTAAAACATCATTATTCATAATATCACAAGAAATTTCAATTAACTTTCGCTCTCATGAATTTTCTTGATTGAAATTAGGGTTCTAACCTATCAATTAGATTTCACCTTTCAGTCCATCACCTAATTGATAATAAATGCTTCATATAAACCTATGGAAATTCATCTTTCGATCCATCAATCCATAAATACGAAATAGTACACCAAAATCAATACAAAAGCATATTGATTCATAATAATAGGGAATATCGAATCTTTAACTCATATTCATTTACCGGGCTCTCCTAATCCTAGAAATTTAAATCTACTCACGCATAATCAAAGAGATCACAAAAATCATGGATTTAGGCATTATGAGACGTAAAAATAAAGTAAAAGGCAGAAAATTAAGAGAAAAGAAATAGAATTGTCTCACAAATAGCATAAAACCAAGAAATTCACGATCCGTTTTTCTTTCTTGAGCCCTAAGCAAAATCATGTTCTTCCAAAGTTGAGAGAAAAAAATTAGATGGTGATGGAATGGTTTTCACGCCCCAAAATATGAATATGGCGTGTATGTCCCTGTTTTTTGCGACTTGGGGAGTAAAAAAAGGGATAATCACCTAATTAAATCAATTTCCATAATTAATTTAATCAAGAAAATCTCTAAAATTAAATATCTATCAATCTTGGACTCTTCTAGTGTATGGGCCCCTCTTTTGCATTGAAAATCACGCCAATATACTAGAAATCACGTTGGTGAATGTTTCGACCAATCAGAACATTTCGTTGGCCGGTATAAGGTTTGAAACTGTCACACCACTGGTGTGTGAGAGGCTGGTTTTTGAACTCTTCCACTTTAGCTCCGCTTTTAGGCCTTTTTCTTCTAATCTCGAATTATCCCGCAATAATTCAATCATCTGCAGATAATCTAGCCCAAAAAGGATAAAAACATCACAAAATAACAACACACGACACCAAATTGAGTCTAAAACATCTAGAATTATTCGACTTTTTAGGAACTTATCACTCCCCCAAGCTTAAGACTTTGCTTGTCCCCAAGGAAACAAAAAAACTCAAGACGAGACGGACTAAGAAGATCACACATGACATAGCATTGGACAAAGATGTACAACACACGAGCATTAATAAAATTCATTCCGGCATTCAAAACACAAGACATAGACTAACGAATCCTTCTTATCATATCAGTAGCAAAAGTAATGAAAATTGTCAATGGGAAACAACATAGACCAAGAAGATAGACCCTCACGGGATAAATCACTCTGCGCTCAATATTTGTGAGGTGACTAAACTATCAAGCTCATTCCATTGAAAATGTCCTACTATATGCTTGTATATCGTCTCATATCAATCACTAGGTAATGTGCAACACATAAATCATAAGGTCTTTAGGAAAAAGGACGGTAAGTGAGAATAGCCCAAGTAGAAAAAAAAACGGTGATAGGTGCAGGAAAATGTATAAGAGATGGCAAAAACCATTAGAACTAGCAAAACACATGACTAACAAACTTCAACGTCATACAAGTGCAAGGGGGTCCAACGCTTTATATCCAAACAAAAGAAAATACAAAGGATAATTTCTCTACTTTTGGGAGGATAAAGATACAACTCCCTTTTTATTACTAACAAATAGAACAAATAATATTTAGGAGGTTTTTTTTTAATAATTTTTTTATTGCCTCCTTTATTGATTTTTCCCCTTTTTTCATATATTTTTCTTCTTTTTTTTTTTGTCATTTTTTTTTTCAAACTAAGAAACATACAAATGGTAACAATATGGATTTCCCCCAAGCTTGATCATTACATACTAAGTACAAGAAATTTGATAGCCACATGCCCCAGTTAGTCCTAAGGTTGGGTGAAAGGAATTGGGCTACCTCTTTTTCGGGTTGTTCAATGTGTGGTGTAGTGAAGTAATGTAAAGTGGGAAAAAGGTGTAATAAATATCAAGGTTCAAAAGATATAAGGTATATAATGTGGTGGAAGGTAGAAACGAATGCCTCAATCATTTCTATGTGTTTGCACATACCAAAGTAACATCAACAAGACCCAACACAAGTTCTAAAGGAACAAATCCAAGGAAGAGAAAATACACACAAATTTAGGGTGAGACTGAAGTGGTCAGTCATATGGCTGGAATAATATCTCACCGGGTCAATTTTGTCTATTCACTCGGACTCTATTGTTTCCTAAAAAATAATGGCACTTTTAAACATGATATTTTAAAAAAGATTTTTCACTCCATGTCATGCATTTTTCTTGTCAGAACAAACGATATCAATTTTCATGCATTGCAAAATTCATCTAAAGTAGCTATGTGTGATCATCAAAACCATCAAGATAAAACGACACAACTGACTCGCCTGACAATGACTAAGACTTTAAATTGCATAGAAGAAAGATTTGCACAAGTGTCACTCCCCCTCACTTAAAGGCTGCATTGTCCCCAATGTAATTAAATTAAAAGATGGTAGGGTAAAAAGTAAACTCACAAGATGAAATGGACGGGCTCCTTGTGTGCATATCATCACGCTCCGAACATCGTAGTCCTGAAGATTCTTCTTCTAACCCTGTGGAGTTGGAGAGTGGAGAATTGAGAGTTACCGGAGCTCCGGCAAAGTGACCGGGATTATGTGGTGGTCCTCTCCTTGGCGGCAAAGACACAGAGATTTTTTTTATTATATATTTTTTATAATTTTTTATTTATAGAAAAACAGTCTCCATCACACCATGGGTGTGACAAGGGCTGTTTTTTCTATTTTTTTTATCATACACTCATTGTCCTTAACCACATCATAGGTGTTATTTCCATCCTTCAAGACTTTTTTTCTTTTTTCCTCCGCATGCGATGACCTTTAAATACCACTCGTGCACATCTTTCTCTTTGCAAAACAGACACAAAAACAAAACAAACCAAGACCAAAGGACCGAGAAGGCAACTCTCTTCCTTTATTTATTCATTAAACAAGAAAAAGAATAAAAAAAATACATTCTGAATTTATAGTCTTCAGTTGGACTATCTTTAAGCATCATTCTCAAGGAGGACTAAACCAAGTAAGGGCATCCCTCTGCATTTTTCTCCACATATCAAAGATATTAACAAGTAATTTCAGATATAGCATTGAAAGCCTATAATAATGTCTTCTCAATAAGAAAATAATCATTTTAGCTCTAAAGAAAGAAGTGCCTCCTAGCAAATTATACATCTCTTTATCAATGCTCACAATGAACCAAAGAGAATCATGGACTACTAGAGGTGACACATCAATATATTCGACATGCTCAACATGCTCAAGTTGAACATCATTATACAATGAATGGGGATTATCATTATCATATGCATTTAAACCAGACGCAATATTGTTACCTCCCTTTTCATCTTCTTCTTCGTTCATTAATGTTGAATCCGGGATTATTGCACCATTATCTTGTGAAGATGGTTCAAATTTCCATGTGGCTCCACTCTTGTTAATTCGGAGGCCTAAACACTCAGCAATCTTCGAGAAATCATCACCGAAAACATTTAGATCAAGACATTGTGGGATTTCATAAGGATCATAGTTTTCAACCCCACAACTTTCAAGGTCGGCCTCTTGCTCTTGAATCGCCATCATCTGCTTTTCCTTTTCAACCTCTTCAAATACATGGCGATTACGTGCAACTAGTTCTCCCAAGGTCGGTTCCCTTTTCTCTGGAGCTGGACACAATAGGTGTGCCATTTCTCTAGAAAATTTCTCACTACTCTCTATTGAATTCTTTAACAAAATCTCAATGTTAGACTTGGGCTCTGAGTGAGGGCGTGCTTCTTGGTGCCAATTATACTGATCCTGACCCCATGAAGAATAGGGATAGTTACTCCTCCCACCATTGTATGTTGGTGCATAGTTGTGGCTATATTGGAATTGATTCTCATAACTCGCACCATAATTGTCATAAGTATTCCATTGGTGGGATGAATAGCCTGTTAGGTGTGATGCCCGAAAGACAATTTTGTAATTGTTTTATTTAATAAATGAAATGATATTATTATTCTTATTTATTATTCTCATATTCACCGATGTGGCAATAGTATTTACACTACAGAAAACCCTAAAGTATATCGTTTATGTAATCACTTAACTCAGTGTATGGGATATACACGGGAGGATTGAGTTAGTGAAGATTTACTTAAATACAATTAGCCCGTAGTGAAGTTAATCGAGAGTATCGGGTCTCTCCTTTAACGTACTATTAATGCGCCCAGAACACAATAGGCGTGATTGTCTTATCCGGACTTTCGGTTATGAGAACCTAGTGGGGCATTTATATATGATAGATATTTCATATAGAAATTTGGACCGATTTGATTAGAGTTCACGATATAATTCCGTAATCGAGAAGTCTTATCGAATCAATCGATGATCATATTTATGGATATATCTTAATCTGAGGTGATCACGAGTCAAGCGCTTGAATCGGTATGAGGTTTGACTTGACGGTTAAGGATTACAATGAGTCTGTGATCCGAATTACCCCATCTTGGCTTTGTATCTTTGGATTGAGTGAGTAGTACGTGTTGTCACGATACGGAATCCATTCCTTCCATTTATGAAAGTAGATAGACAGTTCCCTTATTTGTTAATCCTAGAAACTGATCGATCGTACGAGTTCATATTACACTGATTAACTACCAATGAGTTGTATGAATTAATTGATAACTAGGGGGTTAATGGTAAATAAGGATAAGAGGTTCTAAAAAGGGTTAACGGTAACTTCCCGATTTAGAATGAATAGTATATGGAGGATTAATCCATATGTAATGATTATATCAATGGACGCATATTATCATTCTCGTGAGGAGATAAATATAATCTCATAATCGGAGGAGTGTAGTCACGGGATTATGGTGACATATTCCTGTGATTGATTTATCGAATATAATTATTACATTCGTAAGATAATTATTTATTTGATTTATCGGAGCCGGCGATTATTAGTCCATGGTCCCCGACGTGTCCCCCAATCAAAGATAGCTATTCTCGGACGTCAAATCCTAATAATATTAATTTAGTTCTTGTTAGAATTTAATTAAAACGATATGTGAATTAATTTTAGTGGACTATTAAATTAGTTGGGCAAAATAATTAAATAAGTGAAAAAGACATTTTTTCATAATCTTGGCCCAATTTGGTGTGTATGGCCGAAATTATTGTGACTAGGTCACAAGTGATGATTTTCGGCCAAAGAGGTGTTTTATGGAACAAGAAATTGTTTTCTTGTGTATTAATAAGACATGTGCACAAAATATTTATTGGATAAATATTTATGGTAAAAAATAAAGATAAAGATTATTCTAGATTTGTTCTAGAATATTTCTAGGATTATCTTTTATTTAATAGGATTATTATAATTGATTTTTTATTAATTATTAAATCCTTGGAGGACAAGGATTACTCTCCTATATAAAGAGAGTTCTCCCAAGCCTAAAAACACACTACAATTTTCGACTTCATCTCTTAGAGAGAGGAAGGAAAAATTTCGGCCTAGGGGAAAAGAGAGGAAAATCTTGGAGGTTTTCTGGGTAGCATATCGGAAGGATTCGAGACAAGGATTTCCTTCCACCGGGAGTTGCTCGGATCACACGTACGGAAGATCGTGGTGCTCTTCACACAATCTTTTATTCTTCCTATTGCGGTTCTTCCACTTGGATTTTGAGATCCAAGAGTTATGATCTACAACCCCCTTGTATATGTAGATCTAGTTATTTTATTACGTGTAAATTATAGATCTAGATCCTTAAATCACTTACGTTGCGGATTGTATTACTAACAGTGGTATTGGAGCGTGGTGATCTATATTTATATGTATAAAATATTAGATCTAGGAGTGGAAAATATGTAGTTTTTGTGTCCCGATTTTTTTTCTTGGGGCCGATGCATATGTTCTTTTTTTATGTTGCGATTGTTGTGGTTTGAAGAGATTGATTGGGGTTGGTACTGTTTACTCGTTAGATCTATTGTAAGCTCTCTCGATTTAGATCGTTTGAGCAGAGGATTGATGTAAAAGTTGTTGTTATTTTATTTCTATTTCTCGGCTATTTTATTTTTTTTGTAATTCCGGAAAATTGACGAAGAACGATGATGAACACAAGATGAAGACGGAACTCGAGGTATGAATAGGGGTCGGGGCGGAAAATTTTTTGTTAATTTTTTTTTTTTTGGAACACACGGCTAGGGTTTGATTTTTTTATCAAACCCTAATTTTTTAAAATCGGCAGCTGTTTATAAAAAAAAAAATTAATTTATTTTTTTTCTGGAATACAGCAGGATTTTAATAAATAAATAAAAATTCGAAAAAAAAAAATTTTATTTTATAAAATAAAGGCCCCTTCCCCTTTCGGGTTCGCGGTTCGTGGTTCAAGGTTCGAAGATCGAAGACATGAAGACAGCAAGATTGTAATTTATTTTTTTTCCTAGGATAGATTAGATACGGGGGTACCAACGATCCATCTCGGTGTTTAAATTTTCCTCAATTTATTTTTGATGTGTTTGATCATAAAATAGATATAAAACCGGAATAACCATGACATGCATCATATCATAAATCCACTCCATGCATACATGTAGAATTTTAATTTTGGTAATTAAAATAGGCATGTATACAAACTCGCGTAATTAGTTGAAATTTAATTAATACGTGGTAATTAATTAATTTAGTAACTAATTAAAGATCCGAGGACGGGTTATGAAATCGTTAAGCCTTTTCGGTGTGCGTTCTCGGTGAACCGTCTTAAAAGCCCAAACGAGATCATGTTTTCGATTCGTAGTGTCTACGAGATTGAATGATGGTAAAAGAACAATAAATCTTGGATAAAAGCGGTTCGCTTTATAGGTTGGGTGGTCAATCGAGCCAGCTCGACCGGCTTAACCCTCCTAGTGTGATGTATGCACGAAGTGCAGCAAGACTAAGCTACCTTTGGAGAGCGGAAGGGTGATTCCTTCTTATCTCAATGGGGCTATTTTGACTGATTTGCGTCCGATCATCACATATGTTCCAACGAATAGGGCGGGTAGGCTTGCCACGCGTTCGGCACCATTCGTAATCCTTGATTTGATGTGCTTTTATGTTAACATCAAAAAGACATGGTTAGTTAACCCACAACCACTTCCAAAATATTGAGTGGGAGCGGGGAGGCGATAGCCAACCCTACGGCCTCTCTTATAGATACAAGTAAGTGAGAGAAGGGTGGCGCCTCATGGCGCTTTGATTTCCTCCCCTACGGATGGTGTTCACCCCTATCAACATTCATGGCTTGGTCTTGAAAGGATAGGATTTCCGGTACTCGTCGGGTCAGCGACCTATCCTACGACGGCACACTCGGGCGTACTAAGAGATCCGATATAGTAGGTCACACTCATCAAGGGTATTCTTGATAATATCTAGGCTAAAAAAGGAAGGTAGTCAATGAATAAAGGGATGTTCGATTCTCGTGGGATGTTTGATTCTCACAAGTTATTCATTGATGAGATTGTCTCGATTTAACCGTCATCTCTTTGACCTACCCTACGGCGGCACTGAGATGCAAGGTTAAAACCTTGGAATGGTAGAGTAGACTTAATTTTAGTTTACTATTCTTAAAATAAACTTATATAGTAGTGTTAAACTTGAATTAATATATGTCATTTTATTTACAGCATTATATCCCTTACTAAATTGCTTTAAAGTTAATAATTGACTAGTATTGACTTCGTTAAAAAGTGGAAAGTAACTAGGACGTTGAACTTGTTAATCGATAATGCAATTATTTTTCGAAAGAGATATTTTCTCTTAAGCTTTTTAAAGACCAGAGTGACATATAGGTATGTCACTAGTGTCATTCGTGTCAAACGGAAGACAAACTTAGTTTAATCAAAGGTGATTTCGGACTTTGAAATTCTTTTAGTGAATTTTGAGTGTGTAGTGATTACACGAGTAATTTTCTAATTGAAAAATCGGAAAATCATGGTGTGTTACTAGTTGGACGATATTTGGAATCGATGAACAAGTGGGAGCTTTATGATTTGTTGTTTTTCTAGAACATTAGAAAAGTGTAACTGACTACACACGTAACCATTCTAAATGAAAAACCGGAAAGTCATGAAATGTCGCTAGTTGGACGATATTTGGAATCGATGAACTAGTGGGAGTTCTAGGATTTGTTGTTTTTCTGGAAACATTGGAACTATGTACGAAAGATTTTCTAATCGAAAAAATTGGAAAATCATAAAAATAAAGCATTGCTCGTTAGACAGTATTTGGAACCGATAAACTAGTGGGAGCTTTAATGTTATGATTTGTTGTTTTTACGGTATATTAAAAATCCGAGAAGTCCCGACGAGTAACACTCGAAATAAGACATCCCACGGTTCAAAGTAAGTAGTGTCACTCAAGCGAACCATTGGTTCAAGACTGTTTCCATTCACGAAAAGAATGGGAGAATATGTCTAAAAGTGTTAGTTATCTAAACGGAGAAAACTTTAAGGCTGAACCGAAAATTAATTAACTGAAAATCATAGGATAAGGACAGTGATTTTGGATCACCAACCTATGAATCCTTGGCAATTTTCTCGAGCTAAGTTCTTTGGAAGAACAAGGTAGCGGTGCATTTAACGATTAAAAGAGTAAAAACAACGGGCAGTTAATTTTAGCTAGAATAGTGGGAGTGATATTAGGAAATGAATCTCGGATTTAATCCTTAGATATAGTGGAAAAATTATTTTTGTTTAAGATTCGTTGGAACGAAAGGATTTACCTTCTATTCGATAATTTGTTTGTCGTATAGAAAGTGAATATACCATTTGTAGTACTAATCCAAGACTCAGACTTTTGTTTGATAAAGTCAAAACCACTTACAATTGCTGAAATATGTATATAAAACACATCTTAAGAACTATTAAAAGCAATTGGTTTCTATATTTAGATAAACGCTTCTTCATATTCTATAGTTAGTGCATAGTCCCTAAAAGACAAGACCTGAAGACTGGCTCAGGGTGATTCCTTTCTCCCAGTCTGGTTATATTGTCTCAAAGGTTCAATGACTAAGTTTCCTTTCAATCGGGAAAGGATAATGGTTATAAAGAAGTAACATAGCTTGTTCATGACGCGACCTTGAGTCCGATGAAAGATACAAGCTAGTAGGAGCTTCAGTAGTGACTTCTTGTCTGATAACTATTCAAACACTCCGGAAAGTTTATCCAAAATATTTTGAGGTTTCTCTGTTTTCAACAGAGATAGAGTATTCTATACTCGGAATAGGCCATTCATAGTCCTCGAGACTGATGCTCAGCCTGCCTCATTGTGACATGTTCTCACTAAGTGAGAAACCGTTAAATGGCCTTATATAGTTTTAGATGTGCTACAATACACTGCTTAACTCAATAAAGATATTAGAAGCGAAATAACGGTCTACATTGAAATGTAAGACCGAGAAGTCTACCTAGAATATGCTTTGGAATTTACGGATAAGGTGTGGATTCGGGTCACCCCACTTTCGTAAATATAAGCATTTAGCACACGGTGCTTGAAGGTAAGACTGGGAATTTCGTGCATACGTTCGGTCAATGACCATTCGTGATATACTACCTCCGGTCCAAAATATAAGTCATCCTAGCTTTTTTCCTTTGGTCCTATAATATAAGTCATTCACAATACCAAGAGAGCATTAATGAACATTTTTCCTTATCTTACCCCTAATTTATATCAATCCAACCACTTTTATTTACTCCACAATTGTTGCATTTATGATAGTCAAGGGGTGTATTAGACATTTTATCCCTACATTAATTACATTTAACTACTTTCTTAATCAATGTGAAAATTCTAAGATGACTTATATTTTAGACCGGAGGTAGTATCTTTTAACATATTGTGTATAAAGGTTAGATTCTTGAAATCGGGAAGGGACAGTTATACTGTTGCATCCTTTCTTATAGAGTCCATAAACAGCAAAACCTTGAACCTTGAAGTACGTTTACTCAAGGTAGTTACTAACTGATTAAAATCAGACCACATCCAACATCAGTTGTTGGTGATAACACTAAATACTACTAAACTAGATCAGAATTTCGATCCACCCAGTAAGTATTGGGAGTGTGGTTTATCCATTACCCATTACGGGTTCTGCGGACTTTGTAGTCTGAGGATCGTTTGATGACCCATGGTTCTTTTGTGAGCAGTATAGGATTCTGTTAATAGAGGTTGGTTTAATAGCCATAACCCTGTGAATGGAGTTCGGTACTCGGATTTACATTCATGCTCTTGTAGAACCACCGAGCGTCTCGGGCCCAAAGTGGGAGTAATTGGATCTACACGGAAAATAGTAGAATGAAGAGGACAGTTTATCTTTTTGAGCAAAGCTAGAGTGGTCTAGGGGTAATTCACAAGAAGTAGAGAGTTAATCAGACCTTGGACTCTTTTACCACTTAGTATTGCATGATTTTGTTCAAAAGCAGAAAATATGGGTGATTCCCTAAGACTTTCTTGCCAAACAAACGGAGTCTGGATTCATTCGGAACAAAAGGGTATTGCCTTATGAACTTATGACAGGATGACTGTCAAGGCTTATGTCCTATATGGATAAAAATCAAACCTCTCGGTCTTTGGAAGTCATATATTTCTACAATATGTGGATTTGACCAGAATATTGATAAGTCTTTTGTAGACTGGATATCAATTTTAGTACAATAGTGAATATATACATATATATTAGTGTTTGTGAAGGGTAACACTGCACCAGTTGGAATCAACATGGGTGTGTTATCTGTAGTCAGAATTTGACAATGCCACAATTCTCTGCAACAGAGATTTGGACAACATCCTAAAGAGTTTGACTCGGTCGAATTCATTAGAATCAGTCATTGGTTTCCCATCCATCTTACTTGGTTAAGATGATGCACCTGTGTATGCAATATTCAACGAGGAATTTCTACCCTCTGCCTCAGGAATGACTCTCAAAATCTTCGGATCAAGGGAAATAGGATAGATGTTAGGAAATCTACGCGGGAACGCAGCGGAATTCAAAAATTTATTTCCTATCGACCCAAGATCGACTTCGTTTAAGCAATAAACAAACAAGTAGTAGACGGTGGTTACCTTGGTTGATCTATAAGATCGACGCTTTGACCGTCTAAGGAGAGTAGTTCTGCATAGAGCCGCCCAAGTGTTCGGCCTCTACCGCTAGTCCACACGAACACCCCGCCGGAATCCCATCATGGATTGCTATTGGAAAACTCCGGTTGCTAGACCGGCCTTTTTCCCCTCTCTCCAACTCTCTAAAGGATGCTCTCTAATTTTACACAAGAACTATTAGTTCTTGGAATTGTGTTGTACAAAAGAGCTTGACACCCACCTCTTATTTATAGTGTATGTGGCGTCATCTTCTAGAGTGGAGGAGAAGAAAACATTTTCCCAATAAAATAAGGAAAATATAATTGATTGATTTATCTCATTTATTATAATATCTTATATCAAATAAATCTAGGATATTGTCAATATCTTATATTGAATATTTCCAAGATATTGTCAATATCTTATATTGACTATATTTATTTTATTACCATAAATCAATTTACACATGTGTATATATCACATATATATTACACATATAAAAAAAAACTAATAATATCATATGTACACACATTGGTGCGCATGGATGCAAATCACCAATTTGCATTTAATGCACTCACACACGCATGTATTCATAGTATATCTTTATTATTTTATTTTATTAATATCCAATATTAATAATAGGTAATATCATTAATTAAATTGCACAATTCAAGTGTATCTTATACACTCCAAAATTGCGCCACCTTTAGCCAATAAATTGGCATCCGGAATATTCTTTAATTAATATAATACTATTAATATCTTGTATTTAATTTATTCATGATAAATAAATACCACCATATTAATTTACCACTATAACCTTTATAGTCTCGAGATAAACTTTCCTTATCACGGTTATCATCTATAACCATATTTTAATCGGCTAGATGTTCTTATGTGTGTGACCCGATAGGCTTCGAATATGTTGGCCGTAGACACAAAGTGCAAATTACAAAAATGCCCTTCATACCTAACGATCACGGGATAGCGCTCAGCAACACACCGTGACCCCCAATCATCAAAAGAGTCAAATGCAATAACTACTACCTTTCATGTGAAAGCGATTACGTGTAACTTACAATCCTATCATTTGTAATAATATCCATACGGTCGTTAGTCGAGTGTCAAAACATCAACGACCGTATCTTATAATCTGGATATCATGCTCTCTCGAAGTAACTCGTTTACTCCCACTTTGCAAAGATTCACGAGAGTAAGACATTCCTTATAAGAAGGCCATTTCGGATATTCGATCCCAATCATAGGATACGCGATTCCCGGACGACCAATCATGTATACTCCGCGTGCTTGATGATCATACCCAATCACTACCGCATGATCGCCCCATGGTTAGGGGAAACCTCAATAGTGTCAAAGCATGACAATCCACACCGTGATGCCATGAAGACTCCGGTCTTAAGGATAATTACACAACCATCACATAGTGTGACACTTATCTGTGTAAGTGGGTCAGTCTAACGTACGCATTCTCTAATACACATCCACGTACAGTCCAAGCGTCTCTACACTTCGATATACGAGATCTATCTCTGCCCTTAAAGACAGAAGACATCTATTACGTGCTAGTCTGTTTATACTATCAATGCCCTGTTTAATAGTACATCAGCCTAGAGACATTTAAGTATCAAACTTATTAAAGTGATTAGAGATCTCATCAACCATAATCGCCTATCATGGTTTCTCTATCACAGTTTAATACTAAGGACGTTATCATATAACAATTCATAATTGGTTCTTTAAAAGAACAAATATATGACAACAGAAAAGCCATTTAATATATGTATAAACATAAAGAAATAGTAGAAATGATCCGACCGGTCGGATCCGGTCCAACCCGATTGGGTTTAGGACACTATTTCATCAATCTCGATTGGCCTAAAACCAATCACTCGCACACACAAGACCAAGTTGAAACACAAGAATCTCATGCAATACTCGCAACCATTTCTAGCCATAAGCGGATCGTCCGTGGGGACTCAGACTATCTTCATATCACGTTCCAAATGACCAAGTCAAAGGAACCTCTCAACACACACACGAATCTCTGACGAGACCCTGGTCCTTGCTTCAAGCACTAAGTTGTAGAGTTTACAGTGACCCATAGGCTAGAACATTTCCACTCACCGTATCACTTAATCAAAGTGATCGCAAACCCAGATTGTAGCTCCCACTGCGCGCCCATAAGACTGGGATATACGTGCACGTATAACTATATTTATTCGCTTCCAAGTTTCGATAAACTAGGAAACCATCCTTAACTTGTTTAATGATATTCTCGACATTCACCAGATTTACTTTCATACTTGCTCATGACTATTCTTGGACTATGAACATCCGGCATCACCTATAAGATGGTTCCTATTGCCGTAGCAAAGGAAACCTTTCATAAGCATCATCTTTCACCTTATATTTAGGACTAACGTCCTAACATAGATAGATCTTGAGAACACCGGCTAGCAGTATCCCCTGTCGCGATCTATCTAAACTTTTTAGCATCACATCTATATAGGTAAACTATAATCTAACAGCAGTTAAATCTATCACTATAGATTCTCATTAAAATAAGAACTGCTAATCCAAGTGCTTTCGTAAAAGACCTTGAACTACCAAACACTAATTGACTGTGACATGGGGTATTAATTCTCGAGAGAGATATCTAATACCTTACTCAAAAATCGTAACACACTCCCACTATCCATCTTGCACATGGGCATATCCTTCTTTTGACTCAATCAAACTCCTTTGATTATCAAACAAAGAAATCGTCTAGAGAAACTTTTTTGAGTCCATAAATGGATCTCATGGGCTTACATATCATGTCATCGTCTATGAACATCGAGCTTTCAGCCCAACGTCTTCAACACTTTCATATAGCCATGATAGGAAGTTACAACAAGCATAGTCTGAATAGAACTGGGCTCAGCCTTACAGCATAAAGGTAAATACAAGGTTTACACCCCGTAACCCTCAGCCGTCACTATAGCCTGATTGTAATCATATTACTATCCATGTCAGCCTTTCAGGGACATTCCCTTTAGGTAAGACAGACTAGGTTCACAACCTGGTTGTCACTAATGGAATCTAATTCAGATTTTATGGCTCCTGGCCATATCTCTCAAACCTGCCTTTCAAACATTCTTTCATAAATCGTGAGATATTCATTCTTCAAGATGAACATACCAACAGCCTTTTCAGGCTTGAGGTTATCCACAGATTTACAGAACTTTTGTGTGCACTGAGCAATGTCTTACACCTCATCGCTATGCGGCGTCTACTCATGTTCCAATGGTTGAATATGTCTTTGTGGTTCTCAAACTCCTTTGAGATCTGATTCACTCCCACTGTTTCTTTTGGAAGAAACACTTCCTCTCGAAGACAGCATGTTTGGAGACAAACATTTTGCTCCGCAGACAAGTAAATAATGTCCAGCGTGCTAGCTAAGACATTCCACAAAGTCGCATATGTCGTACTAGGCTCCAAGCCTTTCTGACTTTGCCTATGACAACCTCAAATCATCTATTAAGATAGATTTGACATTATCCTCTTCCATATCTAATATGGAATTTATTCAACCTTTATTCTTCGGAACTTGGTTAAGTATAAGGGCACTATCCCGAAACGGGTAAGGGATATATCGTATGGCTTGCGTTACACCTTTATCATATAAAGTGTTATTTCCATTTTGGGAACACAATCGATTGCGTATCCCAAAGATGGTATCCTTCAAGGAGAATCTTATTCCTTTTCGCACGACTTAAAAACACCACTTCGGTATTAATTACTTCAATCCAATTGAAGATTAATTCCTAAGTAGCTCATCAATCTCATATTCGTACTAGCTCAAACTTTTCGGGCTTCCGAATTATGCACTTCACTGAGTACACTTGACTATTTCTAAAAATAGTCATAGAGATTTAACGAACAATTATTTGTGGCATTAATTGTCACAAGCCAACAAACATCGGTATGTTTAGGCTTCAGACAATTTTCTAGATTTTACTGACCTTTTCATAAAAGGGTATTTTAGTCATCTTTAGGTAAGATACGTATTACCCACATGATTCATAATCATATGGTTCAACATCATCAGAATGACGTTTAATTACACGCTTCCCTCCCAGAGAGACTATGTCCAGAACAACCACAAATATTAAGGATAATGACCACACAAATATTTAGTTGAGATCTTATCACATATATCAACTATATAGTGACATCAATCTAGTATGTTAGGTTCAAGTGACCTTCCAACTTTATCGAATAACATTTATTCTTTACAATTGAATATGTCTCTCAAATCCTCGACGGATAAGCGAAATACGTTCTTCATAAGAACCGAACATAATAACATTTATTTAGTTCCCTTATCGGTTTACTAGATCCGAATATGGTAAGTATTACAACATTTGCTTCACCTTCCATATCTCAGTATTTAATCTTTCTAATTTAATCACACTCGTAAGATATCATATATCTAAGAGTTGACTTGAACTTAGATAGATTTATCTCAACATACTTGCCTATAATAGAAACTTCAATAAGTTCTCTATTTAAGCACATGCCCTAACTTTCCTTTTCAACCCTTTTAAGCACTTGAAAAATGTTTCTTAGTGTAGTCTTCATAAGACTTAAGAAAGATCACAAGAGCTATGTCTTTGATTTCCTTTCATAAAGAAAATCTAATGTTTATTAAATAGTTTATTTAACCTTTCGAATCGTATTCAAAACATTGACTATTTAATTAACCTTTAAGCAATGATAGAATTATGTCGATACTTAAATCTTACAATTTTGAAAACAAACTTTTCAAAATTAAACGTGGTCATTCTTATCCAACAATTGAATTAATTGTCATCGCATGACTGAATGATCATCTTGGATCGTATCCAATTTATGACTAATTCATTGAAACTTATTTCAAACGATTTAATCATATCATGAGCTTCCGCTTTCATTAATAATTAAAGTCTCGGAGCACTGCATCAATTATGTAATCTCCTTGTCTCTAACTACTATTACGGGATTGCTTATGTCATTGCTTATTTTAAAAGGATTAAAATTACTTAACCATATTTGAGAACGTTTCTCAAAATTAACCATCATAATTTGGTTTTACTAATCGAGAATAAAACATAAATATAAAGTTTGCTAAAACTACAACATAAAAATGAAAATAAATGAGTGTTGTTGTTTATACACGCAAAATCAAAAATGGTCTTTTGGTTTATGATTTTGCTCCCACTAGTCAACTACTTCCAATTGACTTTCAAGAATTATTAATTTCTTTAGTGGACAAGATCCCACTAAACTACCGCGACCCCGCTTTGGTGGTGGGCGAAAATAGTCTAATAGGTAGACAACAACCCTTTGTCAATCGTATCTTATCGACTCTTGTTGTTTGACTAGTCAACTCTTTGACAATTTTCATCTTATGAAGTAGTCAAACCCTTGCCTCTAAAATCCAAACGACCCGCTTTTTGGTGGTGGCGAGAGAATTCTTAGTCAACTCATAACCCCAATATTCGTGAGATCTCATACGATCATATCTCGATAATGACGATATACCCGAGGTAGGTCAACCCCTGCTTTGGTCGATGAGTTGGATCGAACAAGGGCTCTTCACCGTCATTATAATATGGGGAGACAATTTCAACTTGATTCTTTTGAGGTGGAAGTATTTATGTAAATTAATTCACTTAATTAATTTTAATTATGGTCTCATCATAAATATGTCTATCTCTATAAACATACATCCTACACATTTATCTAGATCGTGCCTAGTCATGCATCTATCGTATCATATAAAATAAATACAAGCACAAAATAAATAAATGCGTAAAGTAACCGGTATGATCATGGACTTTTCCTGAGTGCGATTTTGAATACAAATCGTGAAACCGCTGGTCACAATCTAAAGGTAGTAGCTGCAACCGCCAATAGGATCTTTAATGCTCCATTCTCCAATGAGATCTTTATTTTCTTCTCTTTCTTTGGTCTCCATCTTCTGCTCCATTCTTGTTCCATTTAATTCTATCTAATAAAATAAATACACCCGCCACAGACGGGAGGGAGCTAACGGGAATGGGATAAATGCAGAAAATAAACTAGGTCACGTTCTTCATAACGACCTAGGACAATTTTAAAAAACCAACAGAAAAATTAAATCATTCACATCTATCCTATCGGTCGAGTCCATGATCAATCGGGGTCCATATAATCATATTATATCTATTATATCTAATCCATACAATAAAATCTTATGAAAAAGATAAAATTAAAATTTAACTACTTGCGCCTTAATTAATCAATTAACATTTAATCTATTAAATAATTTTATCCAACCAATTAACTAATTAACATTTAATTAATTAAATGATTTTAATCGAAATAAAATTAACGATTATTTTTAAACTATTTTAATTTTAATTTTAATTAATTAGAACTATTCTAAAAATAAATCAAAATTAAAATTATTTCTCTTTTGTTTCTTTCTTTTGATTCGTAATCAAAAAAGATGCCTTTTGGTTTCTAAACCAAATTTGGCTTAAGCTTCAGCCACTTTCCAAAATCAAAATTTTGGAAGTGGCTTCAAGCTAAGCCTTTACAAATCAAATATTTGGAAGGGCGCCAGCTAATTCCAAATCAAATATTTGGAAAGGCCAAATAATTTTAGTTTAGCTGTGGCCACTTTTCAAAATCAAAATTTTGAAAGTGGCACAAGCTCAGCCTTTTCCAAATATTTGGAAGGCTTGCAGCCTATTCCAAACAAAGTTTGGAAATACCATTATTATTTTAATGCCATGTGACATCCCAATGACTCCAAACTATTTGAACGAATTTGGTTAGCCACATGACACAACTAAACAAAGGAAATTAATAATCACAACTATGAACCATATTGAATTACAAAATACACAAAACAAAAATTTGGAGATCCGCCAAGATTGACGGTCAACGATTGCCGCGGCGAGTTGCCTGCTTGCCGCCGCCGCCGATCCGACCACCGCCGGTGGTGGTGCCGCCGCCGATCGGCCGAGCACCACCCGATCTCTTTTTTTTTTTCTTTTCATGTATCACTTTGCGAATAAAAATCTTTCATCTTTTAATAACGTGATTTAAACGATAAAATTAACTACGCAAATTAACATGCTTATTGCTTAAGCTCAAGCTCTCTCCGATACCCTTTGTTAGGAAATCTACGCGGGAACGCAATGAATTCAAAATTTATTTCCTATCGACCCAAGATCGACTTCGTTTAAGCAATAAACAAACAAGTAGTAGATTGTGGTTACCTTGGTTGATCTATAAGATCGATGCTTTGACCGTCTAAGGAGAGTAGTTCTGCATAGAGCCGCCCAAGTGTTCGGCCTCTACCACTAGTCCACATGAACACCCCGCCGGAATCCCATCATGGATTGCTATTGGAAAACTCCGGTTGCTAGACCGGCCTTTTTCCCCTCTCTCCAACTCTCTAAAGGATGCTCTCTAATTTTACACAAGAACTATTAGTTCTTGGAATTGTGTTGTACAAAAGAGCTTGACACCCACCTCTTATTTATAGTGTAGGTGGCGCCATCTTCTAGAGTGGAGGAGAAGAAAACATTTTCCCAATAAAATAAGGAAAATATAATTGATTGATTTATCTCTTTTATTATAATATCTTATATCAAATAAATCTAGGATATTGTCAATATCTTATATTGAATATTTCCAAGATATTGTCAATATCTTATATTGACTATATTTATTTTATTACCATAAATCAATTTACTGTGTGTATATATATCATATATATTACACATATAAAAAAAAACTAATAATATCATATGTACACACATTGGTGCGCATGGATGCAAATCACCAATTTGCATTTAATGCACTCACACACGCATGTATTCATAGTATATCTATATTATTTTATTTTATTAATATCCAATATTAATAATAGGTAATATCATTAATTAAATTGCACAATTCAAGTGTATCTTATACACTCCAAAATTGCGCCACCTTTAGCCAATAAATTGGCATCCGGAATATTCTTTAATTAATATAATACTATTAATATCTTGTATTTAATTTATTCATGATAAATAAATACCACCATATTAATTTACCACTATAACCTTTATAGTCTCGAGATAAACTTTCCTTATCGGTTATCATCTATAACCACATTTTAATCGGCTAGATGTTCTTATGTGTGTGACCCGATAGGCTTCGAATATGTTGGCCGTAGACACAAAGTGCAAATTACTTAAAATGCCCTTCATACCTAACGATCACGGGATAGCGTCAGAACACACCGTGACCCCAATCATCGGAAGAGTCAAATGCAATGACTACTACCTTTCATGTGAAAGCGATTACCGTGTAACTTACAATCCTATCATTGTAATAATATCCATACGGTCGTTAGTCGAGTGTCAAAACATCAACGACCGTATCTTATAATCTGGATATCATGCTCTCTCAAGTAACTCGTTTACTCCCACTTTGCAAAGATTCACGAGAGTAAGACATTCCTTATAAGAAGGCCATTTCGGATATTCGATCCCGATCATAGGATACGCGATTCCCGGACAACCAATCATGTATACTCCGTGATGCTTCAAAGATCATACCCAATCACTACCGCATGATCGCCCGTGGTTGTGGAAACCTCAATAGTGTCAAAGCATGACAATCCACACCGTGATGCTATGAAGACTCCGGTCTTAAGGATAATTACACAACCGTCGTATAGTGTGACACTTATCTGTGTAAGTGGGTCAGTCTAACGTACGCATTCTCTAATACACGTCCACGTACAGTCCAAGCGTCTCTACACTTCGATAGACGAGATCTATCTCTGCCCTTAAAGAGAGAAGACATCTAATAGGTGCTAGTCTGTTTAGTACATCAGCCTAGAGACATTTAAGTATCAAACTTATTAAAGTGATTAGAGATCTCATCAACCATAATCGCCTATCATGGTTTCTCTATCACAGTTTAATACTAAGGACGTTATCATATAACAATTCATAATTGGTTCTTTAAAAGAACAAATATATGACAACAGAAAAGCCATTTAATATATGTATAAACATAAAGAAATAGTAGAAATGATCCGACCCGGTCGGATCCGGTCCAACCCGATTGGGTTTAGGACACTATTTCATCAATAGATTCTCTTTCTAGTAAGAGATGGTCAGGTTATTGAACGTCAACTTTGATCGAATCTTAGATTCGGCGGTTAACAAAGCAAGTTTAGTATGTCCTTTAGTATTTTGAGAGAACGAGGAATAATATGCGGACATATTCATGTGTGAATTTGGATATGTGTGATACAATCGATTTTGACTTTAAGTCGATTGAGGATGATCGTTAAGTCGATCTCGGGCTCGATGATTTACTCTTGTGTTGAAGCTATTGCCTGGAGGAATCAAAGCAACGCCAACTCGACTTTAACTAGTTGGGTGATTAACGGCTTTTGTAGTAGCTGCAGAGGCGATATAGCTTAAGGATTTCCTTTTCATATCCGGGAGTGATTCTAGATTTGGAAGCCGATACCACATCATTGTGCAAACAATGAAGGGTAGCTTATAAGGTTTTTCGAAATCACTAGAGGTCAAAAGCATATTGGGAAGGTACCATATGATTAGATGGACCGGTAACGTTTCGATTCTACAGATCGTCTCGAGCCGACAACCTGACTAATCATTAAGACCCATGATATTTAGATGTAGGTACCCCCAGAGTCACTGACCTATCCTACGACGGCACACTCGGAGTGTACTTGGTCATCTATAATGGTTATGATATGCTTAATGGGTACTAGAATACGGGATGGGTCTCCATTGCTTTAGAGCAAGTAGGAGATGTAGTTGTTGTATTTTAAATAATAGGGTGTGCTCTAAAACAATTAATCACATGCTTTCGTGCGAGTGGGAGATTGTTAGGTGTGATGCCCGAAAGACAATTTTATAATTGTTTTATTTAATAAATGAAATGATATTATTATTCATATTTATTTTCTCATATTCACCGATGTGGCATTAGTATTTACACTACAGAAATCCCTAAAGTATATCGTTTATGTAATAACTTAACTCAGTGTATGGGATATACACGGGAGGATTGAGTTAGTGAAGATGTACTTAAAATACAATTAGCCCGTAGTGAAGTTAATCGAGTGTATCGGGTCTCTCCTTTAACGATACTATTAATGCGCTTGAGAACACAATATGTGTGATTGTCTTATCGGACTTTCGGTTAAGAGAACCTAGTGGGGCATTTATATATGATAGATATATCATATGAAATTTGGACCGATTTGATTAGAGTTCACGATATAATTCCGTAATCGAGAAGTCTTATCGAATCAATCGATGATCATATTTATGGATATATCTTAATCTCGAGGTGATCTGCGCCAACCGCTTGAATCGGTATGAGGTTTGACTTGACGGTTAAGGATTACACTGAGTCTCGTGATCCGAATTACCTCATCTTGGCTTTGTCTTGGATTGAGTGAGTAGTCCGTGTTGTCACAGATATCGAATCCATTCCTTCCATTTATGGAAGTAGATATCTGATTCCACTTATTTGTTAATCCTAGAAAGCGATCAATCGTACAAGTTCATATTACACTTCGATTAGCTACCGGTGAGTTGTATGAATTAATTGATCACTAGGGGTTAATGGTAAATAAGGATAAGAGGTTCTAAAAGGGTTAACGGTAACTTCACGATTTAGAATGAGCGATTACATGGAGGATTAATCCATATGTAATGATTATATCAATGGATGCTTATTATCATTCTCGTGAGGAGATAAATATAATCTCATAATCGGAGGAGTGCGATCACGGGATTATGGTGGCATATTCTGTGATTGATTTATCGAATATAATTATTACATTCGTAAGATAATTATTTATTTGATTTATCGGAGTCACTGATTATTAGTCCATGGTCCCCGACGTGCCTCCAATATAGCATAGCTATTCTCGGACGTCAAATCCTAATAATATTAATTTAGTTCTTGTTAGAATTTCATTAAAACGATATGTGAATTAATTGTTTAGTGGACTATTAAATTAGTTGGGCTAAATAATTAAATATGTGAAAAAGACATTTTTTCATAATCTTGGCCCAATTTGGTGTGTATGGCTGAAATTATTGTGACTAGGTCACAAGTGATGATTTTCGGCCAAAGAGGTGTTTTATGGAACAAGAAATTGTTTTCTTGTGTATTAATAAGACATGTGCACAAAATATTTATTGGATAAATATTTATGGTAATAAATAAAGATAAAGATTATTCAAGATTTGTTCTAGAATATTTCTTGGATTATCTTTTATTTAATAGGATTATTATAATTGATTTTATATTAATTATTAAATACTTGGAGGACAAGGTGTAGACATGAAAATTTTATGTGATATGATAAATATGTCACATGATACATTTGTCTAAGTGAAAATTTATTCTATATTATTTCCTATCAAACAAATACTTGGGAATAATATAAAAATAAATAATTGATTAAAATCTCTTAAGATAAAATATAGAGATTTAATCGATTTATAACAAATGGCTAATGTAAATATACAAAGAAATGTATGTGACACGCTATATTTGTCACGTGTTACATATGCCATTAAATTTAAATTATTTTGTATTGTTTCCTACATTTAATATTAGGAAATAATATATAATTGATTAAATCATAAAGTCCATTAAAATATAAGTTAGGATTTTATTGATTTATATTCAATGCACCTCCACCAAAGGCTCTCCTCCAACATTATAAATAGGAGGGGACCTTGGTCATTTGAGAAAAACACAAGGACACACACAAGAAGGAAGAAAGCCACACAAGAGGAAAGCACCAGAACAACAAGAAAAGAGAAGACACACAAGAGGGGGCATATCAAGAAAGACACAAAAAGAAGAAGGAAAGCTACAACATCAAGAAAGGATACACAACAAGTCAAGAAAGACTAGAGGATCAAAAAACATCTTCAACGCTCGAAAATCCACAAAAGTCCAAAGTTCATCAACAAACAAAGGGCTAAAGTTCTTCAACAAAAAGGGTCGAAGGTAACACAAAAGTTCCTTCCAATCTTCATCAACTTTGAAGTCTTCCGCCATATCCGGAGTCTTCAATTCAAATTAAGGACGTTTCCGCCATATCCGGGAAGTCATAAATCATCACCAAATTCAAAGTTTACCCGCTATATCCGGGAGACTATTAATTATCAAAAAAGGGAGAATCAAGGGATCATAGAGATTGTACCACATTTTATTTTCATAAATTAATAAAATTCATTTGTTATGCTTTTGCGTTTTCTTTGTCGCATTTCAGGGGTAAACACGAAATCCGCGTTACACTAGGATTACTCTCCTATATAAAGAGAGTTCTCCCAAGCCTAAAAACACACTACAATTTTCGACTTCATCTCTTAGAGAGAGGAAGGAAAAATTTCGGCCAAGGGGAAAAGAGAGGAAAATCTTGGAGGTTTTCAAGGTAGCATATCGGAAGGATTCGAGACGAGGATTTCCTTCCACCGGGAGTTGCTCGGATCACACGTACGGAAGATCGTGGTGCTCTTCACACAATCTTTTATTCTTCCTATTGCGGTTCTTCCACTTGGATTTTGAGATCTAAGAGGCATGATCTACAACCCCCTTGTAGATGTAGATCTAGTTATTTTATTACGTGTAAATTTTAGATCTAGATCCTTAAATCGCTTCCGTTGCGGATGGTATTACTAACATCTGCTTTCATCCCCACAACTTTCAAGGTCGGCCTCTTGCTCTTGAATCGCCATCATCTGCTTTTCCCTTTCAACCTCTTCAAATACATGGCGATTACGTGCAACTAGTTCTCCCAAGGTCGGTTCCCTTTTCTCTGGAGCTGGACACAATAGGTGTGCCATTTCTCTAGAAAATTTCTCACTACTCTCTATTGAATTCTCTAACAAAATCTCAATGTTAGACTTGGGCTCTGAGTGAGGGCGTGCTTCTTGGTGCCAATTATACTGATCCTGACCTGATTGAGGTCAAGTTAAATTACTAACTCGATGCCTAAATAACCACTAGCAAGTGAACTAGGTTCAATCGCAGTATAGCTAGATAGAGTCGAGGTCGATCCCACAGAGAATCAATTCGTGGATCCCAACTTAAATAGTCAACCTATTTATTTCGTTTGACAAAGACGGTCTACTACCAACATAGAATACGAGAAAAGAAAGACACACTCAAACATATAAACAACATGTAAACAGATAACGTAATCAACTGCCCAATTATAACCGTAATTATTTGGATCTAGACAATTTATATAACAACAAGACTCATCAACTATTAATCCGTTCATACTTATTTATATTGGCTACGGGAGTAATCCTCTAAGCTTGATGTAGCACCGGTAGGTCACTATATCAACGTGGTATTGTTACGTGACTTTCGCCTTTTGGTGCCTCCATCTCATATAACTCACACGCTACTACTCTAAGGATGCCGATATTAACCGTACACCTCGTCCAGGCAACATTCATTTGGTTAGGCGTATTTCTGAAGACGATTACTCAACTCTCGTCCAACTAACAATTACCAAGTTATAGTCTCATGCAAGTTTACGATCTACGTGTAACAAGGTGCGCGCAATTCCCTAATATAAACCTACCTAGATAACGATGAATGTCCGAAGATCAATTCCTAAGCCTACCTAAGAGTTTTATATCGGTATTTCCTTTTTACACGTTTTAATTAAACTAAGCGAGTAACGTAGCCATAGTCATACCTACTGAGGTAACAGATTCAATTAAGCTAACCTAATCATAAAGACGTGACTGATTAACGGATGAAACAGGGTTGACAGCTCTCGGTCGACCGAATAGGTGCTCTCGGTCGACCGAGTGACACCTCTCGGTCACCCGAGTGCTAAACTCCCCAGATTTACATCCCCGAATATGTTTCTCAGCGTTTCATATACGAATCGGATTATATATCGAATCATCAGGACATCATATAAACTAATCTAAATACACGTAAATTAAACACGCAGATTCATCCGTAGATATTAGGTAGAGGACGTAGGGTATGGGATCCTCATAGACAAGGTATCACCACTGCCCTAACGTCATATCCTAGATCTACATCATCTAGATATGAATAACTACTCTAACAATCAAAGCATAATTGGGAAATTGATTACTTAAAAGAAAACAAGATGAAGAACTAGGGCTTACATGTTTTCACCCTCAGCTCCTCCACAAGCCTTATTTGCTTATATGTTTTTATGAATGAATATTGGTGAATGCATAATAAAAAATACAAAGGAATTATGTTTATATAGAGCCTCAGCCGACATAGAAAACCGACTTAAATGCCAACACTACTGAACCCTAACCGCCTCAAATAATGTGCCGAACTTCTTCTGGACTATAGGCCCACTCGGTCGACCGAATGCATAGGCTCGGTCGACCGAGCCTTACATGCTCCTGGGCTTCCTTCCTCTTTTATGTCTTGGGCTTTCTTAACTCGTCTGTGATCCATCAAAGCTTCTCCGAAGTCCATCCTTGTGCTCCCAAATGAGTTACTACAATTATAACATGAAGTACAGTCTGTAATATCAAATAATATAATAAAACCTCTTAATACATAATAATGAATCGTAATTCTCGGCATATGCAAATTAAGCGTATTACGACTTATTATTACTCTATTATAGCTCCTTTAAACTAGAATCGGGGATAAAGGTCATAGAATAACGGGCACAAAATGACCGTTATCAACTACCCCCCACTTAGCCTTTGATCGTCCCGATCTAAATATCAATAAGTTATTCCCCATAAACTACTTTCCCAGTGGTCACGATTATCTTGACACAAGAAACTCGAATCAACTCATATCCTCTATGCTCATCAGATATCCATTATCCACTATTCATCATGAATCGGTGTGTTGTGTGCATGTGCATTGAGTTTTAAACATTCGTAGCAAGATTAGAGCTTATGCAAACTTCATAGTCTTAACCTACCAACCGGTATTCCCACTTCGAAGCCTTTTAATTGTTGAAGCACTAGAGTAATGAGCAAGAGCGTATCATAGGGTTTTGGACTTGGAGACCGAGTACTACTCAAAGCCTCTTAAAGAGTTGAATATTCTTTTCATATCTTCATATTTTGAGATACTATCAATCTCAAGAAGGAAAACGTTTTAGAGCATCCCTCTATCTTAGATCAAATATTATCATCGAATATTACCACAAGCGCGAGGCTACTTTGGTAACTTACTACAAGCCCAGTGTTTTAACATTGTCAAACACAGGTACGTCTCAAGCTTATTACTCAGCTTTTGTGGCTAGAATTTTTTAGGAACACATCAGACGATAAATTTGACACTAGGTAAGCATAATCAATTATCTATGCAATGTACACATAATAATTTTACTTTTTATGACAAGCGTAGTACAACTCGATTCAATTATTGAATAGTTGAATAATAAACAACTACTCGCAACGGACAACATGAATATCATTAAGTTTACTAATCAATAAATCGCAGAAGTATAAAGTGATCATGTACTCATGAAATATGGGTTATTTCTTATTAGATATAATTATCAGGGACTCACAAAAGTAAATGTGATTCTAAGTTTAAAAGTTTTAATTAATTTATTTTTTTTAATTTGATATATGGAATTACTCATTTGAGCTAAGTGACTTGTACCCCCCACTTAAACCATGCATTGTCCCCAATGTATAAAAACCGAAATTACAAGCTCAGAAAAGGAACTTAGCTCTGGATAAGGGTGGACGTTGAACAAGTCTTGGAAATTCGGCAAAGTTCAACGGGCACAGGCATTGGCCGCATAACGTAAGCGTAAGAATAATCATTGCAATACACATCTTAAACAAAGCTCGACATTCGTTCTGAGATTAGTCCAAACAATAAAAATCAGCAAAAGGGACCGTAGAAGGGATAACAATTTCCTTAAACATGTTTAAGTCCATAAATTAATGATTACATTTCAATACTTTTATGCGAGTCCAAAACATTACATGTGGTTGAATTTAGGAAACAGAGAAACTCGCTCTATATAACACGACATACTAGTAGAATTGAGTCAAAAAAAAAACTCGTTAATTAAAGGAAATGCAAACACTCAAATTAAAATGCTTAATCCCATCCTGGATTGAATGGTGATAGTTGCAAATTGTTCGGGCCGGCAAGCCACAAGATCATCTTCGGGTTCCCTTCTTGGTTGTGGCCGTGAACAATGGGCGGTGTGACAGAACTGAAAGACAGGATAGGCATTGGCTCCACATAGGAATCGCTGCCTAACACTGGGCACTCGGCTCCCTCACAGAATGTAGTGATCAGTGAACCAAAAGGTAAGGTGTGCCGAGGCTTGAGAGCATCGTCTGTCATTTCCTTGCGTATCAATGCCCCCACATTCACAGGCCATCCCATGATATAGTAGACCGTAGATACATGCTTAGCCGGAAAGATATTAGAACGGATAAGCCGATGAAGGCATTTATCCTCCCATCTCCTGAAGTCTGGTTCCGCAAATGTGCGGGCAACCTCCCCTATAGTACATTCTATTCCCAGATGGGCACCAACTTCCTCCAACCAAGCATCGGACCCGTCAAATGTCGCCATATACTCCGGCCCGTCCTCCGAGATATCCAACCCAAAATAAGCATTAATCGTACCCGGAGAGATTACAATAGGTCATCCACGAATAATAACGATATTGGTGTCGGGGTGTATGCGCAAATAAGCATAAAATTCTCTTACCCAATTGACGTTGACTCGGCCTGGTGGTGCTACGACATCACGCCATTGATAACGTTCCACCAATTCCAAAAGCTCATCCCCACAATTATCCAAATTTAGACCTTGAGCTCGATGTACAGGGGCATTAACGAAATGATTAGTAAACGAAGAATATACCTCCCGACTGGCGAATTGTGGTAGCCCGTTGATTAATGGAATGTTGCCTTCAACAGCCACGAATTGAGCGGCTCTGCGTCTTCTAGGCGGCATCCTAACAGATAAACAGCGCAGCAGCGGACGGAAGGAGCAGCCCGACTCTCGGTCGACCGAGAGTAGTCACTCGGTTGACCGAGTGTTGAGATCGGACAGCAACAGCTTCTGGCTCTGTCTCCTCCCCGTGACTGAATCGATCGATCAGAAAAAAAACATTTCGATAAGATTTTCAAGGTGAGTGAAAATGGTGAAATGGATGAAGATTTTCAGAACATTTCCATTTGATTTCTACAGGGGTTTGGGGGAAAGGTAGATGGAAGAATTTTGATGAAGAAGATGGAGAAAAGGATGAGGAAAATGAAAGAGAGGATGAGTGGGTTAAGTAGAAAAAATGGAGTTTGGAAAGTGGAATGTGATTGGTGGATAAAAGTTGTTGGGGATTTATGAGGTGGAAAGGTGGAATTTGAAAATTTGAATTGGAAGAATAAAGAAATTGGGAAAAGAAAAAGGTGAATGGTTGGGAAGAGGGAAATGTGAATGGGGATATGTAGAAATTAATGGTGTAGACCATTTTAATTATTTTGACACACCGTAAATTATCTACAACAAATAACCATGCCAAAATTTATTATTTCAATTTTGCAATTCCTACCGCAACATTTTTCTCTAACCAACCAATAAGTCGTCTCAAGCACAAAAACAACCTCATTCTTATCATTAAATAAATCAAACATGTTCTAAGCATTTGTAAAATAACGCATTACCATTTCCTTAATCAACAATTTTTTACAAAGATTCAGTTGCTACACTTCACTTCACGTAAAAACGATTCGAATAAAAAAAATATTATTTTGCACATCCTTAACTCAGCAGTCGTCGGAACACGGCAAAATAGAAAAAAAAAACTTCTTATCGTTTCACGCTACTTTTATTATTTTTTTTTTTAAAAATAAAAATAAAAATAAGAATAACGAAGGATAGAAATAGTTCTACAGTTTAAGTCTGTAGCTCGACTTTCCAAAAATATCACTCTTTAAGGATTGTTCTTGACTTGCCAGGTCTTCACCCGACTAACCTTCACCGAAAACGTCTTGCCATTTCTCTGCACGAGTGCCTTTCCGTGGGATGTGCGTCTAACGAAAAGACAATCGAACTGTCCATCTAAACAGGCACCGACTTTCGGGATCGTTTCAGACTTCGATGAGTTTTCTTGAATGCGAACTCTACGAGTTCTTCGCTTGACTCTCCTCCTCCTATCCTTAGGCTTTGAAATAGGCGAGGCTTCAGTATCATCATTATTAACAACAGGCGCAGGCTAAGCAGCTCTATCTCGGCTTAGGATTGTCAGGATCTCTTTCTCATCTCGATCTTCAACATTGTCATCATCGGACTCCTCTCGAACTTGGGATCAAATCCGGTTTTAGAACCAACGACTTCTATAATATTAACACTTACCGGAATAGGAACTCGTGATTCTTTATCCCAAAAGTTTGTAACCCTTAGCATCAAACAATGTGATCTCATGCCTAGTCATACGAATGAGGGCTCTAGAGGTGTTAATAAAGGACCTACCCAAGATGATTGGGCTATACGGATGCTCCTCATATCCATTACGACCAAATCTATCTTAAACCGAAGTTGTCCGATACCAATGATCATGTTATTCATTTGTCCGGACACATGATGGTTCTAGTACTATCCATGAATCTTACTACTTTGGGGTGTTCGTGGGAGTCGAGAATCATATTCCTATCGCAAAGGCTCTTGGGAAAATGTTTAAGCTTGATCCAGAGTCAATTAAAGCCAACCCCAAGTGTGCTTGTTCTAGGGTAACATCTACAAGGAATGCTCCAGATCACCTAACTTGGGCATTAACCGAGATTCATCTTCAACATATTTTGCCTCTTTACTTACGGTGACTATAGGTCGTTCTATATCTATGCCACCCTCGTAACTGGACTCATCTCTCGACATGTAATCCATATAATCAATACATGAATCTGAATCCGAATCCGAAGAAATTACTTCGGGATATAAAGCACACATACCTCTTTTTACATACGCTTCACTCGCTTCCCTTGACTTTCTGGCATCTTGAATTCGTCCTTTCATTTTTGCTATTCTCTCCTTTAGCTTTTGCGTCATCGGCTTCATTGGTGTTGTCTTAGTTCGTAAAACGTTAACATCCTCTTCCTTAACCTCGGAGAATTGCTTTGATGACATATTGCTTATCACGAACAATCTTACCTGAGCGATTTAGTTCTGATTATCTGCAAGATGTGAAAAACAACAAACGGTCAGTAAACTAACAGTCAGTACGATTGCTCATACTGCTGCTAGGCTTACAACCTACTGACGGGGAAAAACAGAAACAAAGGGAAAACAATACTGTCAGATAATACAAAAGAATTAAAGGGCTCGGTCGACCGAGTAACATTGTTCGGTCGACCGAACATACAGAACATATATATAAAAATAATTTTTTTTTTTTTTGTGTAACAGAAAACAGAAAAACGAAATATTTAAGTAGATCATTTAAGCAGTTGGACCATTGATTCCCCGGCAACGGCGCCAAAAACTTGATTGAGGTCAAGTTAAATTACTAACTCGATGCCTAAATAACCCACTAGCAAGTGAACTAGGTTCAATCGCAGATAGCTAGATAAGTCGAGGCTCGATCCCACAGAGAATCAATTTGTGGATCCCAACTTAAATAGTCAACCTATTTATTTTGTTTGACAAAGACGGTCTACGACCAACATAGAATACGAGAAAAGAAAGACACACTCAAACATATAAACAACATGTAAACAGATAACGTAATCAACTGCCCAATTATAACCGTAATTATTTGGATCTAGACAATTTATATAACAACAAGACTCATCAACTATTAATCCGTTCATACTTATTTATATTGGCTACGGGAGTCATCCTCTAAGCTTGATGTAGCACCGGTAGGTCACTATATCACTGTGGTATTGTTACGTGACTTCGCCTTTTGGTGCCTCCATCTCATATAACTCACACGCTACTACTCTAAGGATGCCGATATTAACCGCACACCTCGCCCAGGCAACATTCCTTTGGTTAGGCGTACTTCCTAGACGATTACTCAACTCGCCCAACTAACAATTACCAAGTTATAGTCTCATGCTAGTTTACGATCTACGTGTAACAAGGTGCGCAATTCCCTAATATAAACATACCTAGATAACATCGAACGTCCAAGATCAATTCCTAAGCCTACCTAAGAGTTTTATATCGGTATTTCCTTTTACACGCTTTAATTAAACTAAGCAAGTAACGAGCCATAGCCATACCTCACGAGATAATGATTCAATTAAGCTAACCTAATCATAATGACGTGACTGATTAACGGATGAAACAGGGTTGACAGCTCTCGGTCGACCGAATAGGTGCTCTCGGTCGACCGAGTGACACCTCTCGGTCACCCGAGTGCTAAACTCCCCAGATTTACATCCCCGAATATGTTTCTCAGCGTTTCATATACGAATCGGATTATATAGCGAATCATCAGGACATCATATAAACTAATCTAAATACACGTAAATTAAACACGCAGATTCATCCGTAGATATTAGGTAGAGGACGTAGGGTATGGGATCCACATAGACAAGGTATCACCACTGCCCTAACGTCATATCCTAGATCTACATCATCTAGATATGAATAACTACTTAAACAATCAATGCATAATTGGGAAATTGATTACTTAAAAGAAAACAAGATGAAGAACTAGGGCTTACATGTTTTCACCCTCACTCCTCCACAAGCCTTATTTGCTTATATGTTTTTATGAATGAATATTGGTGAATGCATAATAAAAATACAAAGGAATTATGTTTATATAGATCCTCATTGACATAGAAAACCGACTTAAATGCCGACACTCATGAACCCTAACCGCCTCAAATAATGTGCCGAACTTCTTTCGACTATAGGCCCACTCGGTCGATCGAATGCATAGGCTCGGTCGATCGAGCCTTACATGCTCCTCGGCTTCCTTCCTCTTTTATGTCTTGGGCTTTCTTAACTCGTCGTGATCCATCAAAGCTTCTCCAAGCCCATCCTTGTGCTCCCAAATGAGTTACTAAAAATATAACATGAAGTACAGTCTGTAATATCAAATAATATAATAAAACCTCTTAATACATAATAATGAATCGTAATTCTCGGCATATGCAAATTAAGAGTATTACGACTTATTATTACTCTATTATAGCTCCTTTAAACTAGAATCGGGGATAAAGGTCATAGAATAACGGGCACAAAATGACCGTTATCATAATCCCATGAAGAATAGGTATAGTTACTCCTCCCACCATTGTATGTTGGTGCATAGTTGTGGCTATATTGGAATTGATTCTCATAACTCGCACCATAATTGTCATAAGTATTCCATTGGTGGGATGAATAACCTCCATTGCACTGAGCTTCACAATGGTTTCCACCGCAATACGAACATCTCACATGAAGCTGATTAAACCCATATCCATACATCCTTGCATTAGTCGATTTCTCTTAAGCATCGAATCCAGAGAATAATGAATCCATCAAGCACTACACTTCTACATTTTGCACAAGAAAAAAAAGAAAAATCAAAAGCAAAAAGGTCTCACCGTAGCAAGGTTCAGCTTGCTATGGTGAGAAAGTCTAGTCTAACAAAACTAACAACCGGCTCGATGTTGACACTCAAGTCCCCGGCAACGGCACCAGAAAACTTGTTGTGTGATTTTCACTTTAATCACTAAATGCTACCGCAAGCGCACGGCTTATCGAGTAGTACTTAGGATGTCGATCCCACAGGGACTTGGGACAATCACCGAATAGTTATCATTTTATATTAGCTAAACTAATCAAATTTTGGTGTTTTGAATTATAAAATAACTAAGAACTAAGGTCCTATTTAAACTCAACAAAAGTCCAAGAAATTACTAGAGATCAAGTTGGAAGAACTTCTAGGATGTCGGATTACCACGGTATCAAATATATGACTTTTACAACGACCTCTCCATTTACTACAAACTTTTACTTATGTTGAAGAATAATAAAAAATGATTAACAATATTCTTTCAAACTACTATTAATCGTGCCCAAATTAATATTAAATCCGATTTCTCGCTCATGAAACTAATTTAGACTCATTAAAACATCATTATTCATAATATCACAAGAAATTTCAATTAACTTTCGCTCTCATGAATTTTCTTGATTGAAATTAGGGTTCTAACCTATCAATTAGATTTCACCTTTCAGTCCATCACCTAATTGATAATAAATGCTTCATATAAACCTATGGAAATTCATCTTTCGATCCATCAATCCATAAATTCATACGAAATAGTACACCAAAATCAATACAAAAGCATACCGATTCATAATAATAGGAAAGATCGAATCTTTAACTCATATATTCATTTACCGGGCTCTCATAATCCTAGAAATTTAAATCTACTCATGCATATTCAAAGAGATCACAAAAATCATGGATTTAGGCATTATGAGACGTAAAAATAAAGTAAAAGGCAGAAATTAAGAGAAAAGAAATAGAATTGTCTCACAAATAGCATAAAACAATGAAATTCACGATCCGTTCTTCGTTCTTGAGCCCTAAGCAAAATCATGTTCTTCCAAAGTTGAGAGAAAAAAGTAGATGGTGATGGAATGGTTTTCACGCCCCAAAATCTGAATATGGCGTGTATGTCCTTGTATTTTGCGACTTGGGGAGTAAAAAAAGGGATAATCACCTAATTAAATCAATTTCCATAATTAATTTAATCAAGAAAATCTCTAAAATCAAATATCTATCAATCTTGGACTCTTCTAGTGTATGGGCCCCTCTTTTGCATTGAAAATCACGCCAATATACTAGAAATCATGTTGGTGAATGTTTCGACCAATCAGAACATTTCGTTGGCCAGTATAAGATTTCTGGAAACTGTCACACCCTGGGTGTGACAGAGGCTGGTTTTTGAACTCTTCCACTTTAGCTCCGCTTTTTAGGCCTTTTTCTTCTAATCTCGAATCATCCTGCAATAATTCAATCATCCGTAGTAATCTAGCCCAAAAAGGATAAAAACATCACAAAATAACAACACACGACACCAAATTGAGTCCAAAACATCTAGAATTATTCGACTTTTTAGGAACTTATCAGTGTGTGTGTGTGTGTATATATATATATATATATATATATATATATATATATATATATATATATATATATGTATGTATGTATGTATGTATGTATGTATGTATGTATGTATGTATACATGGCACAAACATACACACACATTTGCACACATACACATGCATATCCGTTCGTGATAGTACACATATACATAAGATTGGAAATTAGGGTAGTCATTCATTATCCTAGTTACGGTGATGTTTTGTTTGTTTGGATCTTAGTGTGATTTTTTTGAATTTCCGGTTGTTAGATGTTTAAGGTACGGCGGTGCCACGACGGGAGGAGTGATGGAGATGCCGGACGAGTCCGGTGAAACAGCACTGAAATACATAATCTATATGATGCCTCACTTCCGGTTGAGGCTTTACCAACCTACTGAGTGGAGAGATAAACAAGAGAACCTACAAATCCTCTATGACCTATCCTATAGGACCTCATTTCTTGCAGGCATGAGGAAGGCCATAACTGGTGAGAAGGAAGGAGTGGAATCGAAAACAACCTAGACCAACAAGAACCTCGCTTTCGGGTAGAGGCTTTCACCGTAAGGCATAACAGAAGTCGTCGATGTTATTGTCATTGTTCGTTCTTATTTGTGTTATGTGTTATTTCGTCGCCGTCGTATTTGGTTAGGTTACATTGTCAGTACAATTAGGCATATAGCCATTAAATTACAAAAATCACACTAAGACAATTATATACATATACTCTAAAGATATTAAATGATAAAATGGCTAAAGGCAATCTGAGAATTAAATATGATACAAGACTATTAAATATCATATTTGCACATAATTTTGCTAATGCATATGCACATCATTTGGTTAGGTTACATTGTCAGTAATATTAGGCATATGCATATACTAAGCCATTAAATTAGAAAAATCATACTAAGGCAATTATATACATATACTAAAGATCTGAAATGATAAAAAATGTAAACGCAATTAATATATTAAATATGATACTAAAGACTCTAAAAGGGAAAAACCTAATTTTCACATAATGAGTATATAATATATTATACGTATGATAATGTGAAAATTATGAAATAATGTGAAAATTCTTAGTATACTTTCATAATCATTTTCACATAAATAGTATATATTATACTTAATATATTATATACTAATTATGTGAAAATAATTATGAACTCATAGTAAACATTATATGATCACAAAAAATTGCTTTTCTCAACCGAAAAAGAATAAAAAATAATTGATTTTGGCGTTAAACCTGTTTTTACGTCATTATTATTGGCGTAATTTTTTTAACGCTAATAATAATTGCGTAAAAACATATTTAACGCCAATAATAATGGCGTAAAAACATGTTTAACGCCAATAACTGGTTCATCGTCTTCATCATTCTGTTCATCACAATTTACACAAACTTTATCATTCAACACAATATCCCTATATCTTAATACTCTTTACGCCAATAACAAACAATCTATCGTAAAAGCATACAGACATAGGCGTTAATTCAGCAATTTCATCGTCTTCATCATTTTCTTCCTGAAATTCAAACAATACACATTACATCATATGAAGTTATTGCAAAAAAACAAATAATAGTTACCAATGCCGAACTTCCTTGATGGAGCAGCCTCTTTGTTTGATGATACCAAACATGAAGATTAAACACAGGATTTTGGAGATTTTGTTTATGGTTTTTGATTGAGCTAAGATTTGTTTTGTGGTAAGCAATTCACGAGATAAATAACATTGAAATAGCGGGAATTGCCAAATAATCTGAATATTGGCGCCACGAGCCATTTTACGCCATTATTATTGGCGTAAATATGTTTTACGCTGATAATAATGGCGTAAAATAGGCTCGTTACGCCAATAATAAGTTCTTTGACCATTCAAAAATTCACCCTGTTATTAACATCGTAAAGGTAATTAACGACAATATTATTGGCGTAAAATGGGTCTCGTTACGCCAATAATGAGCAGTTCTCCAAATGGGTGGTTTTACGACAATAATATTGTCGTTATGTGTGTATTAACGACAATATTATCGTCGTTATACCTAAAACCGAATGTGATCTCTTTTTGCAACTTTGATTCTAAGAAGGAGAGGGGGGGACAAAGCCTGATTTTCCAAAATCCACTTGTTTGCAGGCATAAAAGGCGTGGGTACGTGACCAAACAGTCCAGTTAAAGGATGTGACAGATGACCAAACAGTCGCAGAGAACATCAAATGCACTATGTATTGATTCGATCACTCAACATCATTTACAGTCAGGATCAAGGTTTACATTGAATATAGGAAGAGAAAATATGCTACTTCAATGCAGAGCAAAAGGAACGAAAGCTGCTAAACTATGAGAAAAGAATTTGTAATACAAACTAGCTTTTCTTATTATAACTTTTACAATACAAATTTCTACCGAGCAAAGTAACTAATATATACATGCAAATTAAAACATCTCCATTTCCGTTGTAACATCAATTCCAAGTATTTGACATGTGCCTCTTACACGCATATATAGACTTTAGGCTTGTACGAAGTATCTTCGTTTTCACCATCTGCTAAGTAATAGAAGATAAAATCATTGAGTAATTTGAATAGATAAATGATGTCGTTTGAAAAGATAGAGTTGTTGAAATAAAAAAATTATCTGGTGAAATAAATCAAGTGATAGGATTTCTATTTATCTTTTCATTTAGATTCCCTTAGGATATTTTTTAGTTTTTATCTTTATATTTAAATCTAGTATTTGTTTCACTTCTCTTCTATATAAAGAGAAGGATTGTATTCATTTTTATCAATTCAATAAACAAAGAGTTTAGTGTTGTTACGTTTCCAAGACGCATTCGATTTTCTTCATATTGAGGCAGACTTACTTGAAGCCCAAGCCACGCCATAGTGCCGACCCTACTAGGGTTTTCTAGTCATTATTTTATTTACAATTATGTCCCCATTGTAATATCTATATAAACAAACCTTTGTGTTGTTGTTATTAATCAATGAAAAGGATTACGATTATTACACTCTAATATGGTATCAGAGCTACGTAACTTATCTCTCATAAATTCCCTTCCTCCACGAAAAACCCTAATCTAGCCGACTCTTCTCTTCTAGCCGGAATCAATGGCAGAAAAAAAACACCAACCTCCTCAACCACCGAAGCTTCTTCCTCCTCTCTTTCTCAATATCCATCCTTCACCCCATCCACTAATCTTCATCTTACCAAACTCAGCCGCCAAAATTTCCCTCTCTAGCGAGCACAATTATTGCCGTATCTACGCGGCCAAGGAGTACTTGGGTATGTCGACGGAAAGCTTCTCTGCCCGCCGGCCACCATCACAGAAGAAGGTATTCAAAAACCGAATCCGGCGTACGTTCACTGGATTAATCAAGATAGCTTGATTCTTTCCATGATCACATCGTCACTCACTGATGATGTTTTATCCCAGGTCTGTATTTGCTCAACCTCAGCCGAAATCTGGAAATCTCTCCACACCAACTTCGCGTCGCAATCTCGAGCCCAACTAGTGCATTTACGGACCAAATTAGCTGTTAGGTGTGATGCCCGAAAGACAATTTTTGTAATTGTTTTATTTAATAAATGAATTGACGTTATTGTTCATATTTATTATTCTCATAATCACCGATGTGACAATAGTATTTACACTACGTAAAACCCTAAGTATATCGTTTATGTAATCACTTAAACTCAAGTGTATGGGATATACACAGGAGGATTGAGTTAGTGAAGATGTACTTAAAATACAATTAGCCCGTAGTGAAGTTAATCGAGAGTATCGGGTCTCTCCTTTAACGTGCTATTAATGCGCCTGAACACGCTTGGTGTGATTGTCTTATCCGGACTTTCGGTTAAGAGAACCTAATGGGGCATTTATATATGATAGATATATCATATAGTATCGACCGATTTGATTAGAGTTCACGATATAATTCCGTGAATCGAGAAGTCTTATCGAATCAATGGATGATCATATTTATGGATATATCTTAATCTCGAGGTGATCACAATCAACCGCTTGAATCGCAGATGAAGTTTGACTTGACGGTTAAGGATTACATCGAGTCCTGTGGTCCGAATTACCCCATCTTGGCATTGTAATCGATTGAGTGAGTAGTCCGTGTTATCATAGATACGGAATCCATTCCTTCCATTTATGGAAGTAGATAGACAGATTCCTCTTTATTTGTTAATCCTAGAAACCGATCGATCGCGCGAGTTCATATCACAATCGATTGATCACCAAAGTGAGTTGTATGAATTAATTGATCACTAGGGGTTAATGGTAAATAAGGATAAGAGGTTCTAAAAAGGGTTAACGGTAACTTCCCGATTTAGAATGAAATAGTCTCATGGAGGATTAATCCATATGTAATGATTATATCAATGGACGCTTATTATTATTCTCGTGAGGAGATAAATATAATCTCATAATCGGAGGAGTGCGAACACGGGATTATGGTGGCATATTCTCGTGATTGATTTATCGAATATAATTATTCTATAATTATTTATTTGATTTATCGGAGTCACGATTATTAGTCCATGGTCCCCGACGTGCCTCTAATAATATAGCATAGCTATTCTCGGACGTCGAATCCTAATAATATTAATTTAGTTCTTGTTGACTTTATTAAAATGATATGTGAATTAATTGTTTAGTGGACTATTAAATTAGTTGGGCTAAATAATTAAATATGTGGAAAAGACATTTTCCATAATCTTGGCCCAATTGGTGTGTGTGGAAAAATCATATTGACTAGGTCAATAATGAAGAATTAAGCCTCATGTTTTTTAGTCAACAAGAAATTAGTTTTCTTGTGATTAATAAGACATGTGATAAAATATTTATTGGATAAATATTTATGGAAAGAAATAAAGATAAAGATTATTCTAGATTTGTTCTAGAATATTTTGGGATTATCTTTTATTTAATAGGATTATCATAATTGATTTTGTATTAATTATAAAATCCTTGGGGCTTAAGTTTTACTCTCCTATATAAAGAGAGTTCTCCCAAGCCAAATAACACACTACAATTTTCGACTTCTACCTCTTAGAGAGGTGAAGGAAAATTTCGGCCAAGGGGAGTCAAGGGGAAAATCTTGGAGATTTTTCCGGGTAGCATATCGGGAGGGTTCGAGTCGAGAATTCCTTCCACCGGGAGTTGCTTGGATCACACGTGCGGAAGATCGTGGTGCTCTTCACTTCTTCTTGCAATCTTTCTCTTGCGGTTCTTCAACTTGGATTTTGAGATCCAAGAGGTATGATCTACAACCCCCTTGTAGATATATATCTAGTTATTTTATTACGTGTATTTTATAGATCTAGATCCATAAATCGCCTCGCTATGGATGGTATTACTAATAAAGTGGTATCGAGCCATGGGGATCTATATTTATACGTATAAAATATTAGATCTAGAGTGGTAAAAACATGTAGATTTTTGTCCCAATTTTTTTAAAAAAAATAAAATAAATTTTGCTTTTATTTTTTTATGTTATGAATGTCTTGGTTGAAGAGATGGATTGGGGTTGGTACTGTTTACTCGTTAGATCTATTGTAGCTCCTTTGTTTAGTAACAATTGAGCATAGGAATTGTATTTTATTTATGTCAATTTTCAAATTTAAATGTAAAAGTAGCATCTTTTATTGTAATTTTGATGTTCCGGGTTCGAGACGACGAAGATCATGATGTTTAAGATCATCTATATGGTGGAACAAAAGGTAAAAGGAGAGGGGCTGATTTGTTTTTTTTTAGGTCACGGCAAAATTTTTTTAACATGCGGCAAGTAGGTCACGGCAATGTTTTTTGTTTGACCTAATTTTGCATGATAGTTTGGCAAAGCAATTTCTTTTAGTAACCTATTTTTTTCCTTTTGTTGGCCTTAATTGTAAAAAAAAAATAAAATAAAATATAATTTCGCTAAAAAAAAAAAACGCTTTTTTATCAACTTATGGCCGAGGGCCTGTTATTAAAAAAAAAAAATTTTAAAACAATTGATAATATAGATATATTTTTTAATATATTGGTATATTACGGCCTCTCTCTTCTCGCTGCTCGTGGTTCGTGTCAAGATCGAAGGTTTGAGATCCGGAAGTTTCGAGTTCAAGATTCGAAGATCAAGACTCGAAGACATAGAATATGTAATTTACAGCTTTCCTAGGATAGATTAGATACGGGGGTACCAACAATCCATCTCGGTGTTTAAATTTTCTGCATTTATTTTTTATGTGTTTGATCATAAAATAGATATAAACCGGAATTGCCATGACATGCATCATATCATAAATCTACTCCATGCATACATGTAGAATTTTAATTTTGGTAATTAAAATAGGCATGTATATTAAACTCGTGTAATTAGTTGAAATTTAATTAATACGTGGTAATTAATAAATTTAGTAACTAATTAAAGATCCGAGGACGGGTTATGAAATCGTTAAGCTTTTCGTGTGTGTGTTCTCGTGAACCGCCTTAAAGCCCAAACGAGATCACGCTTTCAATTCAGTAGTGTCTACTTAGATTGAATGATGGTAAAAGAACAATAAATCTTGGATAAAACGGTTCGCTTTATAGGTTGGGTGGTCAATCGAGCCGCTCGACCGACTTTACCCTCCTAGTGTGATGTATGCACGGGGTCCGGCATGACTAAGTCCACAACGGAGAGCGAGAGGGTGATTCCTTCTTATCTCAATGAGGCTATCTTGACCCGATTTCGTCCCGATCATCACATATGTTCCAACGAATAGGGACGGGTAGGCTTGCCTACGTTATCGACACCATTCGAATCCTTGGTTTGATGAGCTTTTATGTTAACATCAAAAAGACGTGGTTAGTTAACCCACCACCACTTCCAAAATATTGAGTGGGAGCGGGGGAGGCGACAGCCAACCCCACGGCCTCTACTATAGATACAAGTAAGTGAGAGAAGGGTGACGCCTTGAGGCGCTTTGATTTCGCCCCCCCCAAGGATGGTGTTCACCCCTATCAACATTCATGGCTTGGTCTCCGAAAGGATAGGATTTTGGTACTCGCCGGGTCACCGACCTATCCTAAGACGGCACACTCTGGGCGCACTCTAAGAGATCCGATATAGTAGGTCACACTCATAAAGGATATTTTTGATAATATCTAGGCTAAAAAAGGAAGGTAATCAATGAATAAAGGGATGTTCAATTCTCGTGGGATGTTCGATTCTCACAAGTTATTCATTGATGAGATTGTCTCGATTTAACCGTCATCTCTTTGACCTACCCTAAGGCGGCACTGAGATGCGAGGTTAAAACCTTGGAATGGTAGAGTAGACTTATTTTTAGTTTACAATTCCTAAAATAAAATAATATAGTAGTGTTAAACTTGAATTAATATATGTCATTTTATTTACAAAGATTATATCCCCTTACTAAATTGCTTAAAAATTAATTGACTAGTATTGACTTCGTTAAAAAGTGGAAAGTAACTAGGACGTTGAACTAGTTAATCGATAATGCAATTATTTTTCGAAAGAGATATTTTCTCTTAAGCCTTTTAAAAAACCAGAGTGACATATATGTATGTCACTTGTGTCATTCGTGTCAAACGGAAGACAAACTTAGTTTGATCAAAGGTGATTTCGGACTTTGAAATTCTTTTAGTGAATTTTGAATGTGTAGTAATTACACGAGTAATTTTCTAATTGAAAAATCAGAAAATCATGAAGTATTACTAGTTGGACGATATTTGGAATCGATGAACTAGTGGGAGCTTTATGATTTGTTGTTTTTCCTGAAACATTAGAAAAGTGTAATCGACTACACACGAATCGTTCTAATTGAAAAACCGGAAAATCATGAATCGCTGTTGCTAGTTAGACGATATTTGGAATCGATGAACTAGTGGGAGTTTTATGATTTGTATTTTTCTCGAAACATTAAAGCGTGTAAGTGTTTACACGAGAGATTTTCAAATTGAAAAATTGGAAAATCATAAAATAAAGCATTGTTTTCGTTAGACGGTATTTGGAACCGATAAACTAGTGGGAGCTTTAATGTTATGATTTGTTATTTTTCTAGTATATTAGAAAATCCGAGAAGTCCCGACAAGTAACACTCAAATAGACATCCCACGGTTCAAGAGTAGTGTCTACTCACACGAATCGCTAGTTCAAAATCTGTTTCCATTTACGGAAAGTCAAGAATGGGAGAGTATGTCTAAGAGTGTTAGTCATCTAAAATCGAGTTGATTTTAAGGCTAAACCGAAAATTAATAAACCGAAAATCATAAGATAAGGATAGTGATTTCGGATCACCAACCTATGAATCCTTGGCGATTTTCTTGAGCTAAGTTCTTTGGAAGAACAAGGCAAGCAAAGGCATTTAACGATTAAAAGAGTAAACAACGGGCGCTTAATTTTAGCTAGAATAGTGGGAGTGATATGAGGAAATGAATCCCGGATTCAATCCTTGGATATCGCAGAAGATTTATTTTTCTGCTTAAGACTCGTTGGAACGAATGGATTTACCTTCTATTCGATAATTTGTTTGTCGCATAGAAAGTGAATATACCATTTGTAGTACGAATCCAAGACTCGGATTTTTGTTTGATAAAGTCAAAACCACTCACAATTGCTGAAATATGTATATAAAACACATCTTAAGAACCATTAAAAGCAATTGGTTTCTATAAACGCTTCTTCATATTCCATAGTTTGTGCATAGTCCCTAAAAGACAAGACTCAAGACTCGGCTCAGGTGATTCCTTTCTCCCACCTGGTTATATTGTCTCAAAGGTTCAATGACTAAGTTTCCTTTCAATCGGAAAGGATAATGGTTATAAAGAAGTAACATTGCTTGTTCATGACGACCTTCGGGTCCGATGAAAGAAACAAGCTAGTAGGAGCTTCGAGTAGTGACTTCTTGTCCGATAACTATTCAAAAACTCCGGCAAGTTTATCCAAAATATTTTGAGGTTTTCTCTTTTCAACAGAGATGGAGTATTCTATACTCATAAATGGGCCATCACATAGTCCTGGGATCGATGCTCGGTCTCGCCTCATAGTGAAATGTTTTCACTAAGGAAGAAACCATTGAATTGCCTTTACATAGTTGTAGATGTGCCACAATACCTTCGCTTAACTCAATAAAGATATTGGAAGTGAAATAACGGTTTACATTGAAGTGTAGAACCGAGAAGTCTACCTAGAATATGCTTTGGAATTAACGGATAATGAGTGGATTCGTTCACCCAAATTCCGTCAATATAAGCATTTAGCACATGATGCTTGATGGTTTGACTAGAATTTCAAGGCACACGCTCGGTCGCTGACCAATCGTTATATATCTTGTAGCATTGAGAAAAAGGTTCGTTATCGATTCTTGACATCGGGAAGGGACGGTTATACTGTTGCGTCCTTTCTGATAGAGTCTATGAACAGTAAAACCTTAAACCTTGAAGTACGTTTACTCAAGGTAGTTACAAACTGATTAAAATCGCACCACATCCAACATCGGTTGTTGGTGATAACACTAAATACTACTAAACTATATCGTAATTTTGATCCACCCGTAATGTAGTGGGAGTATGGTTTACCCATTACCCATTACGGGTTCTCGCGGACTTTGTAGTCCGAGGATCGATTGATGACCTATGGCTCTTTTGTGAGCAAAGATAGATTCTCGATAATAGAGGTTGGTTTAATAGCCATAACCCCGTGAATGGAGTTCGGCACTCCAATTGTTCATACTCTTGTAGAACCACCGAGTGTCTCAGTCCAAAGTGGGGAGTAATTGGATCTACAAGGAAAGAGTAGAATGAATAGGAAAGTTTATCTTCAGAGCAAAGCTTGAGTGGTCTAGTGGGTAATTCCTCAAGAAAGAGAGTTAATCGACCTTGAACTCTCTTACCACTTATTATTGCATGATTTCGTTCAAAAGCGTAGAAAGAAGGGTGATTCCTCGAGACTTTCTTGCCAAACAAACGGAGTCTGGATTCATTCAAATGTAAGGGTATTGACTTATGAACTTATGACAGATGATCACAAGGCTTATGTCCTTTGTGGATAAAAGGCAAACCTCTCGGTCATTGGAAGTCATATATTTCTACAATATGTGGATTTGACCGAGAATATTGATAAGTCTTTTGTAGACTGGATATCAATTTTAGTACAAAGAGTGAATATATATATTAGTGTTTGTGAAGGATAACACCGCACTAGCTTGGAATCAACATGGGTGTGTTATCTCAAGTCGTAATCGACAATACCACAATTCTCTCGTAAATGAGTTTTGGACAACATTCTTTAGAGTTTGACTCGGTCAAATTCATTAGAATCACCATCGGTTTCCCATCCATCTTATTGGTTAAGATGATGCATCCGTGTATGCAACATTCAACGAGGAAGTTCTACCCTATGCCTCGTGAATGACTCTCTAAATCTTCGGATCAGAGAAATGTGATAGATTCTCTTTCTAGTAAGAGATGGTCAAAGTTATTGAACGTCAACTTTGATCGAATCTTAGATTCGGCGGTTAACAAAGCAAGTTTAGTATGTCCTTTAGTATCTTGAAGAGAACGAGGAACAATATGCGGACATATTCATGTGTGAACTTGGATATGTGTGATACATCGATTTTGACTTTAAGTCGATTGAGGATGATCGTTAAGTCGATCTCGGCTCAAGTGTTTACTCAAGACCACATGATTTGATGGACCGGTAACGTTTCGATTCTACGGATCGCCTCGAACCGACAACCCGACTAATCATTAAGACCCATGACATTTAGATGTAGGTGCTCCCGAGTCACCGACCTATCCTACGACGGCATACTCGGAGTGTACTTTGGAATCGAAATGGTTATGACATGCTTAGTGGGTACTAGAATACGGATAAGTCTCCATTGCTTTAGAGCAAGTGGGAGATGTAGTTTGTTGTATTTTAAATAATAGGGTGTGCTCTAAAACAATTAATCACATGCTTTCGTGCAAGTGGGAGATTGTTAGGTGTGATGCCCGAAAGACAATTTTTGTAATTGTTTTATTTAATAAATGAATTGACGTTATTGTTCATATTTATTATTCTCAAAATCACCGATGTGACAATAGTATTTACACTACAGAAAACCCTAAGTATATCGTTTATGTAATCACTTAACTCAGTGTATGGGATATACACGGGAGGATTGAGTTAGTGAAGATGTACTTAAAATACAATTAGCCCGTAGTGAAGTTAATCGAGAGTATCGGGTCTCTCCTTTAACGTGCTATTAATGCGCCAGAACACAGTTGGTGTGATTGTCTTATCCGGACTTTCGGTTAAGAGAACCTAATGGGGCATTTATATATGATAGATATATCATATAGGGCTGGACCGATTTGATTAGAGTTCACGATATAATTCCGTAATCGAGAAGTCTTATCGAATCAATGGATGATCATATTTATGAATATATCTTAATCCCGAGGTGATCACAACCAACCGCTTGAATCGCAGATGAAGTTTGACTTGACGGTTAAGGATTACACCGAGTCCGTGGTCCGAATTACCCCATCTTGGCATTGTACTGGATTGAGTGAGTAGTCTGTGTTATCACAGATACGGAATCCATTCCTTCCATTTATGGAAGTAGATAGACAGTTCCTTATTTGTTAATCCTAGAAACCGATCGATCGCGCCGAGTTCATATCACATCGATTGATCACCAAAGTGAGTTGTATGAATTAATTGATCACTAGGGGTTAATGGTAAATAAGGATAAGAGGTTCTAAAAAGGGTTAACGGTAACTTCCCGATTTAGAATGAATAAATATGGAGGATTAATCCATATGTAATGATTATATCAATGGACGCTTATTATTATTCTCGTGAGGAGATAAATATAATCTCATAATCGGAGGAGTGCGCCACGGGATTATGGTGGCATATTCTCGTGATTGATTTATCGAATATAATTATTCTATAATTATTTATTTGATTTATCGGAGCCGCTGATTATTAGTCCATGGTCCCCGACGTGCCTCCTAATATAGCATAGCTATTCTCGGACGTCGAATCCTAATAATATTAATTTAGTTCTTGTTGGACTTTATTAAAATGATATGTGAATTAATTGTTTAGTGGACTATTAAATTAGTTGGGCTAAATAATTAAATATGTGGAAAAGACATTTTCCATAATCTTGGCCCAATTGGTGTGTGTGGAAAAAATCATATTGACTAGGTCAATAATGAAGAATTTCGCCCCTCATGTTTTTTAGTCAACAAGAAATTAGTTTTCTTGTGATTAATAAGACATGTGCATAAAATATTTATTGGATAAATATTTATGGAAAGAAATAAAGATAAAGATTATTCTAGATTTGTTCTAGAATATTTTGGGATTATCTTTTATTTAATAGGATTATCACAATTGATTTTGTATTAATTATAAAATCCTTGGGGCTTAAGTTTTACTCTCCTATATAAAGAGAGTTCTCCCAAGCCAAATAACACACTACAATTTTCGACTTCTACCTCTTAGAGAGGTGAAGGAAAATTTCGCCCCATGGAGTCAAGAGGGAAAATCTTGGAGATTTTTCCGGTAGCATATCGGGAGGGTTCGAGTCGAGAATTCCTTCCACCGGGAGTTGCTTGATCACACGTGCGGAAGATCGTGGTGCTCTTCACTTCTTCTTGCAATCTTTCTCTTGCGGTTCTTCAACTTGGATTTTGAGATCCAAGAGGTATGATCTACAACCCCCTTGTAGATATAGATCTAGTTATTTTATTACGTGTATTTTATAGATCTAGATCCATAAATCGCTTCCGTTGCGGATGGTATTACTAACATTAGCCTCCATGCGCAAGGATAATTTGACTGCAACAGATTACTTCATGCAAATTAAGCGCATCACTGATGAATTAAGTCTTGCCGGCCATCCCTTCAAACTGATGACATCATCGCATATATTCTTGCTGGGTTGCCATCAGAATTTGATTCCTTCATTGCTATTCTTTCCACCAAATCTGAAGTTAGTCTCGATGAAGTCTACTCCATGCTTCTTGCCACTGAAGATCGCATACAGTGCAATCAACCACCTCCGATCTCCCCTCCTCTTCCGGCCAACGTGTCTTCTTCTCCCACAGTACATTATGCAGGATCCAATTTCCAGTCTAGTGGCAATCGTGGTCGTGGTCAGCACAATTCACAGCCATATCGTGGCCGGGAGCACAATAATAATCGTGGCCGTGCACGAGGTAACCCCCAATCTGCTCCTCAATCAAGCCCTTCCCGGTCAAACCAATCTGTCCAATGTCAACTGTGTGAGAGATTGGGACATACAGTCCATAATTTTTGGTACCGGTTTGATGATACGTTTGTTCCTACTCCGCCACGCCCACCTTGTCAAAATCCACAGGCCAATTTTACAGCCTCGGCCAATCACTCTCAAACTGACTGGGTCGCCGATACCGGTGCTACTCATCACAGTACCAACGACTATCGCAACTTAAACCGCACTGCTGATGCTTATGATGGTCCGGAACAATTGCACATTGGTGATGGTACAGGTTTGCCTATCACCCATTATGGTTCATCCGTTGTTTCCACCCCCTCTCATTCTTACGTTTTAAATAATATTCTTGTTGCACCCTCACTTCACACGAATTTACTTTCTGTATCACAATTTGCCAAAGATAATTCCGTATATTTTGAGTTACATCATAACTATTTCCTTGTGAAGGACTACTCGGACCTCATCCATCACCGGGGCTTCCTTAAAGATGGCCTCTATCACTTTTCCAACTCCTTCAGCCGGTTTCCTGCTCAAGCTCTTGTCTCTACCCGTTCCGATGTCTCTCGGTGGCACCAACGTCTTGGTCATTGCTCCTTTCCTATTCTTCAACATGCTTTGCGTCAGAATAATACCCCGGCACCATCCGCTGCCCCAACATCTATTTGTTCTACGTGTCAAATGGGTAAAAGCCATCGTCAGTCTCTCTCTTTGTCCACTTTTACTTCATCGAGTCCTTTAGATTTGATATATTCTGATGTATGGGGCCCTTGTGCCGAGGCTCTATTTACAGTTCGAAATATTATGTTAGTTTCTTGGATGATTTTACTAAATTTTTGTGGCTTTATCCCTTGCGTTTGGAAGCTGATGTGGAATCTATTTTTACACAATTTAGTACCTTTGTTGAACGCCAATTTAACACTAAAATAAAGGCTTTCCAAACTGATTGGAGGAGGGGGGGTGAGTATCGGCGCCTAAATCAATTTTTCGCAAAGTCCGGCATTGACCATCGCTCTCTTGTCCCCATACTTCGAACAAAGTGGTGCCATCGAGCATCGTCATCGTCAAATCAAATTAAATCGCCTAGCCTTATTTAACGACAATATTATTGGCGTTAAACTTACATCGTTACGCCAATAATGAGCTTTTCGATGTTATTATTGTTGTTCCTCTTCTTCTCCCCAAAATTATCAATTTCTTTGCAAAAATCCCCAAAAATTATCGTAAAATGATCCGTGCTCGCAATGGATTCCCGAGGCTCCTTTGGAACAAATGGATCAAATTCCACAACGGGAGATAGCCCCTGAGGTTAATGTTAATGTCTATCTCTCATTTTTTTCGAATAAGAAGTTAAATCTTTGATTATTTGATTTTATTTTTGTTGTGCAATTTGTAAGAATATTTGTTGTTGTTTAGCAAGATTTTGCAAAAGGAGGGGTAGATTGGTTAGGGTTAGGGGCTGTTTTTGAATTTCCTGAAGAACACGATGATAGATAGGCTTTGAATGGTGATTTTACGCCAATATGTGGATCATTTTACGCCAATATTCGAAGTTATTGGCATTAAATATGTGTTTAACGAAAATACTATTGTCGTTAAGTGTATGTTAACGCCAATAAAATTTTCGTTACGTATTGTTCAACGCCAATAATATTGTTGTTATGTTTATTATTTAAATTTTTTAGTGTTTAATATATATAATTCAATAAACATAGTTTGAATGTATATAATAATTTAATAGCTTTGTTGTAATGGAGTGAACATAATTTGACTTACTATAATTTTGAATGAATATTTAATAGCCCTATATATAATATAATTGCATTAGTATAGTATAATGTAATCTAATATTTAATAGCCCTGTATAATATAATTGCCTTAGTATATTCATATGCTCGATATCACCGACAATATATGTAACGAAAACGACGATGATGAATAACACATAACAATAACACAAATAAGAACGAACAACGACAATAACATCGATGAATTCCGTTCTGCCTTACGGTGAAAGCCTACACCCGAAAGCGAGGTTCTTGTAGGTCTATATTGTTTTCGATTTCACTCCTTCCTTCTCACCAGTTATGGCCTTCCTCATGCCTGCAAGAAATGAGGTCTTATAGGACAGCTCGTAGAGGATTTGTAGGTTCTCTTGTTCATCTCTCCACTCAAAAGCTTGGTAAAGCCTCAGCCGGAAGTGAGACAACATGGAGATTAGGTATTTCAGTGCTGTTTCACCGGATTCGTCCGGTATCTCCATCACTCCTCCCGTGGTTTACTAACAAACAACGCAACTAAATGACACATAACTTAACATACAAAACCTCACCGTTACTTAGAAATAATCGACTGTAAATACTAATGTTAACAACCAACAATGCAACTAAATCACACAAATAACCAAACAAACCAAATTTGAAATCGTAACAAGTTATATGAAAATAGAGACGACACGAATTTTACGTTTATGAACTTATATGCATATTTCCATGTATGTATATATATATATATATATATATATATAGATATATATATATATATGTATTTCCATATACGGTGCAGCCGTATATGATATTCACAGTAAAAAATTTACACACATATATTTATTGATTACGACTTATTATAAATATACGTGAAAGTTGTAATGCATATATATGTACGTATACATATGTATGTATATATATATATATATACACACATGACATATGTATACGTATATATATATACATTACAACTTTCACGTATATTATATTTATATACATAGTTTGATTTCAAATCTATATGCCCACACACACACACACACACACACACACACACACACACACATATATATATATATATATATATATATATATATATATATATATATATATATACACACACACACACATCTATATATATACACACACACACATCTATATATTTATAGATGTGTGTGTGTCACATATGATGTAATACTTATGCATGGTCGTTATACTGTGATATGCAGCTCGTAGGCACCCCCGGAGCGTATATAATTGATCCATGGAGTCATTTCAAGGGAGTTTGGAATTTTAAAGAGGAATCCGCTAAGTTTACAAGTGTTATAACAATTTTAAAAAAGTTGAGCGTTGGTGATGTAGATTTTGAAGACATATTCAGAAAGTCCATATTTAGGCGATTTATAGAGGCGAATGAAAAACATGAAAAGTGGAAGTTCTGTGACGTGATTTTAAGATATCTTGGATTCAACACCTCGACATGCCTGATGAGCTACATTTTAGGTTCGGTAATCCGGGGACAACATGCGTGTTTGGCAGGAGAGAGTTCGCCATGATATCTGGCTTACGGTTTGGCCATCTTGATCCAACTTTGGGTACGGGTACTTCTATGTGCTTTGGCCCCGGATGTTACTTGGAACAATATAAAAAACAAGCTATTACCATAAAAATTTTGGAGAGGGCATTTGAGCATCCTGTTCGAGACGGCGCTTATACCGATGAGATTGTATACCGGTTAGCCTTGGTGTATTTTATTTATGGATATCTATTAGGGTGGAATGACAGTCTTGGAATCCCGAAAGAAATTTTCTTCGTCGTTGAAGATTTGAATATTGTAAATGAGTTTCCATGGGGGGAGTACTTATGGTGAATTACTTATCACGGCTATCGCAAGACATTTTAACATACTAGAGTATGACACGGATGACATTTCTTCGGAAACCTCCCCTGTCATCTATAGTGACCACCCTTGGTTTGTTTAAGTATTTTGTTGTATTATTTCTTGTTTTTCTTTCTTTCTACTCGCAATTGTAATGGTTGTTTCTTCGATCACATCACATGACCACCCCCCGATAATTGTATTGTTTTGTGTTCATGTGCTACCTAAAATTGAAGGAAAATGTCTCGCATCATTTGTGCATTTTTCAGACTAACATGGCATTGTCATTTTAAAAAGGTTACATAGCTTGTTAGGTGATAAATTTTTTTACAACTTTTCGCTTTTGGGGAGAGGAATCAATTTCTTTACGTGAATTAATTGGGGTCTGGAATGGGAGTATTGGGGGGGAGTGGGGAGGGGGTTGGGAATATATAAAGCTTCAGCACCATGTGGATATAGTATATTCTAAATAGCCATGCAAGCATTCAAAAAGTTGAGCAAAACATAAAATTAACTCGTCAGTCTTTTCATACATCAAATTAACAATCTAAATTATACTATACATTGAGTGGGCCAGCTAAATGAAGTGGTGTAGGACATTTGTCTTTTCTATGTCCAGGGAGACCACAAGTTGAATATTTTTTGATACGCCGGCCTACCGAAAGTATACTCCTAATCCTGGCAGCTTTACGTTCTCCGTTTGAACGTATCCTCTTCGTTTTACGTCGGCCTCATTTTCGTCCATGCCGTATCCGGTCTCCCGACACATTATCCCTCTCAATAGGTGGAATAAAAACGTCTGTTCGAACATTATATAGGAGTTTCCAATTTTCTTCAACAGGAACAGGAAACACGCGGCCATCATAAAAATGTTTGAAGCACACCGCTTTGAAATAAGGGTGACAACCGTCATAAATGTTCAAACGACGCTCGCGATACCGCAAATGCATGTACACATGGTAGCCTATGTGCTTGCCACTTCCACAATAGCACTTCCGGTCGTAGAGATTAACTCTGCTGCTTCTATCAAGGTTCGACACCTGAATCTCAACGGCGTCGATAGGATAAAGCGTGAAGTTTATTCTACGATGAACCGTATCCATCACCTTCGTTTCAACTTCTGGTGATAATACACTACTACAGCTGTATGCTAACTCTCTCCGCTTATGATACCAATGTTGTAACGTCTTCCTAACGAATTCAAGCATATTCGTCATATTCATGTTCCGTGCCTCGAGAAGTACAGTGTTGAAGCTCTCAGCATAGTTGCTTGTCATGATAGCGTATCGCGTTCCAGGAAAATGTGCCCTGCCCAGTATTTCACTCCTACATTCTCCAAATAAGTATGAACCTCCGCATCTTTATGCTTAATCTCTTCAAACAATATTTTGAATTCCCGTTCTAAACAAGTGTAAGCTGCTTTCTTCATTGTTATTGGACAATATCTTTTCTTACCGTAAGTTTCATTGACATTCATGTCAAGGTGGTGGTAGCAATATCCATGGTAAGCATATGTAAACACTCTTTCAAGGGAAGACTTGATTGCCTGATTTCTATCTGAGGCAAATGTCAAATCTCCTAGATCCTCACGTTCTCCGATTGCCTTCTTCAAGTGGATAAAGAAATACGTCCACGAATCATTACTCTCACCGTCGGCTACGCCAACGGCCAATGGAAACAAGTGATCACCCGCATCTACTCCGACAACAACTAATGTCCCTCCATACTTATTCTTCAAATGAGTACCATCTACGCATAGTATAGGACGACAAAACTTGAATCCAACAATACTAGGCCCCAACGACATAAAACAATACTTGAACCTACCCATGCTATCCCTTTCTATGTCCGTCAATGTATCGGCATTTGCTTCTTTAAGCATGTGAAAGTAGCCATCCATCTTAGTATAAGACTGTTCTGGAGTTCCACCAATCAGACGTAAAGACTCATGTATACATCTATAAGCTTGGTCATAACTAAGGGATAAGTCGAATTCTTTATTCACCGCAACTTGGACATTATTTGCTTTAAATTTTCCCTTAAGTTCAATAATGTCGCTCCTTACCAAACGGCCTATAGAAGATGGGGTGACTTGAGCATGCTGATTAGTTATGCTCTCCAGTCCACATGTATGTTTTGCCTCATACTCAGTTATCTTGAAATAGTGGACATCGTCACCCTCAGCCTTCCTACCATTCAACTTTCAATCACATTTATTCGATCGCTTACATTTCAAATACAGTTTATCCTTATCAGACATTTTCAGTTTGAACTAATACATATTCTTCATTGCGTGATATCGTAATATGTCACGCATCTCATCTTTATTTTTGAACAACCTTCCAACATAGAAACAATCTTCGTCTTCAATGATAATCGCCCTCGTGCTTAGAGGCACAACAAGATTTCAATTGATGTAAGATCGCCTCCAAAATCACCTAAATCACTCCCCTCCGTCACGATCAAGCATCGCTATATGTGTGTCGGGACTCAACATGGTGTGCAACACTGTGGTTTAAAACAAACCGCCTAGGCCAAAACTGGGTTGAACTAGAATAGTCGGAAAAGTACAATTCGTTGTAGGTGAAGCGTTATGACTCGTATTCAGAATTTGAGGTCCACCACATAATTGATGACTTGTATTCAAAACTGGTATAGTCGGAGCTGTTGTAGCGTCATTATAAGGTTGACTGGAGCTACCAAACAGTAGTTCAGTGAATGATGTATTTGGTACCTCACTGAGTATATGATCAGACGACTATGGTGTATCAGAAACCCTGTAATCTTTCATATGATCCGATCGTTCTCTTCCGTTATCAAGAGGATAAATATCAGGAACCGTTGTTGAGAAAATCTCTGGTTGAGCACAACGAACAAGATTGTCATCGTTACTGGGAAAACCTTAATCGTAGTTTTCTTCATTTAAATCAATCGTGCACTCATTTAAATCAATCATGGTCTCATTCATATCTCTCGGAGGATCATAACTAACCACTTTTTTTTGGAAACAACACAGAGTTTCACGGGAATATTTGCTAATTTTTCACAAATATAACCGTACCATGAGTCATCGTTTGAAATCTCAACAGGAGGCGTTTGGTGTGTTCCACCGGTTGTGTACAAGGCATTAATGTTCAACTTATACCCAAAAGGATCAATGCCGGCTCTCTTGTAAATTTTCTCCGTCATTTCGTCAAAGGAAATATTCCTATTCACGCAAGTGATATAAGCGGTTCCATTCGAATAAGACCATTCTTTACCGGATTTGTGATTCCAGTACCCATTCAAAGTAAATGAAATACCCAACATGTTGCACCTGAGAAAAAAATCAATAACCACTCGTCAGTATCCACAAGTAATTTGAAACTTTGAAATAGGTCCGTGTAAGCATATGTGTGTATATATATATTTATAAAAGTGTGTGTATGTATAGGTGTGTGTGTATATCTATATATAGGGAAATTGTACACACACATACATATAAATATAATGACAACTTCTACGTATATAATCTTATATATATATATGTATATATACTGTTACAACTTTGGACAGTATGAAAATGAACTCGACACGAGTACGATATCCAATGTACATATATACATGACACAAACAATATCCGTTTGTCACTGTATGTATTTATACATACACACACTCTATATCCAAACTTTATGATATTCGCTATGAAAGTGAGTGTGTGTGTGTGTATATATACACATATATATATATATATATATATATATATATATATATATATATATATATATATATATATATATATATATATATATATATATATATATATATATATATATATACACACATATATATATATATATATATATATATATATATATATATATATATATATATATATATATATATGTATGTATACATATATATATATATGTATGTATACATGACACAAAATGTAGACACACACATTTGCACACATACACGTGCATATCCGATCGTGATGATGATACATATACATAAGATTGGAAATTAGTGTAGTCATTCATTATCCAAGATACGGTGATGTTTTGTTTGTTTGGATCTTAGTGTGATTTTGTTGAATTTCCGGTTGTTAGATGTTTAAGGTACGGCGGTGCCACGACGGGAGGAGTGATGGAGATGCCGGACGAGTCCGGGAAAACAGCACTGAAATACATAATCTACAGGATGCCTCACTTCTGGCTGAGGCTTTACCAAGCTGCTGAGTGCAGAGATGAACAAGAGAACCTACAAATACTCTACGACCTATCCTATAGGACCTCATTTCTTGCAAGCATGAGGATGGCCATAACTGGTGAGAAGGAAGGAGTGGAATCGAAAACAACCTAGACCTACAAGAACCTCGCTTTCGGGTAGAGGCTTTCACCGTAAGGCAGAACGGAAGTCGTCGATGTTATTGTCGTTGTTCGTTCTTATTTGTGTTATGTGTTATGTGTTATGTGTTATTTTGTCGCCGTCGTATTTGGTTAGGTTACATTGTCAGTACTATTAGGCATATGTATATATTAAGCCATTAAATTGCAAAAATCACACTATGACAATTATATACGTATATACTAAAGATATTAAATGATAAAATGGCTAATGGAAATCCGAGAATTAAATATGATACAAGACTATTAAATATCATATTTGCACATAATTTTGCTAATGCATATGCACATCATTTGGTTAGGTTACATTGTCAGTAATATTAGGCATATGCATGTACTAAGCCATTAAATTAGAAAAATCATACTAAGGCAATTATATACATATACTAAAGATCTTAAATGATAACAAGTCTAAACGCAATTAATATATTAAATATGATACTAAAGACTCTAAAAGGGAAAAACCTAATTTTCACATAATGAGTATATAATATATTATACGTATGATAATGTGAAAATTATGAAATAATGTGAAAATTCTTAGTATACTTTCATAATCATTTTCACATAAATAGTATATATTATACTTAATATATTATATACTTATTATGTGAAAATAATTATGAAATCATAGTAAACATTATATGATCACAAAAAATTGCTTTTCTCAACCAAAAAAAATAAATAAATAATAACCAGATTTTGGCGTTAAACCTGTTTTTACGTCATTATTATTGGCGTAATTTTTTTTAACGCTAATAATAATGGCGTAAAATCATATTTAACGCCAATAATAATGGCTTAAAAACATGTTTAACGCCAATAACTGGTTCATCGTCTTCATCATTCTGTTCATCACAATTTACACAAACTTTATCATTCAACACAATATCCCTATATCTTAATACTCTTTACGCCAATAACAAACAATCTATCGTAAAAGCATACAGACATAGGCGTTAATTCAGCAATTTCATCGTCTTCATCATTTTCTTCCTGAAATTCAAAACAATATACACATTACATCATATGAAGTTATTGCAAAAAAACAAATAATAGTTACCCATGCCGAACTTCCTTGATGGAGCAGCCTCTTTGTTTGATGATACCAAACTGATTAAACATTGGATTTTGGAGATTTTGTTTATGGTTTTTGATTGAGCTAAGATTTGTTTTGTGGTAAGCAATTCACAGATAAATAACATTGAAATAGCGGGGAATTGCCAAATAACTGAATATTGGCGCCACGAGAGCCATTTTACGCCATTATTATTGGCGTAAATATGTTTTACGCTGATAATAATGGCGTAAAATAGGCTCGTTACGCCAATAATAAGTTCTTTGACCATTCAAAAATTCACCCTGTTATTAACATCGTAAAGGTAATTAACGACAATATTATTGGCGTAAAATGAGTCTCGTTACGCCAATAATGAGCAGTTCTCCAAATGGGTGGTTTTACGACAATAATATTGTCGTTATGTGTGTATTAACGACAATATTATCGTCGTTATACCTAAAACCGAATGTGGTCTCTTTTGCAACTTTGATTCTAAAAAGGGGAGGGGGAGGGGGGGGGGGGGGGAGGGGACAAAGCCTGATTTTCCAAAATCCCCTTGTTTGCAGGCATAAAAGGCGTGGGTACGTGACCAAACAGTCCAGTTAAAGGATGTGACAGATAACCAAACAGTCGCAGAGAACATCAAACGCACTATGTATTGATTCGATCACTCAACATCATTTACAGTCAGGATCAAGGTTTACACTGAATATAGGAAGAGAAAATATGCTACTTCAATGCAGAGCAAAAGGAACGAAAGCTGCTAAACTAAGAGAAAAGAATTTGTAATACAAATTAGCTTTTCTTATTATAACTTTTACAATACAAATTTCTATCGAGCAAAGTAACTAATATATACATGCAAATTAAAACATCTCCATTTCTGTTGTAACATCAATTCCAAGTATTTGACATGTGCCTCTTACACGCATATATAGACTTTAGGCTTGTACGAAGTGTCTTCGTTTCCACCGTCTGCTAAGTAATAGAAGATAAAGTCATTGAGTAATTTGAATAGATAAATGATGTCGTTTGAAAAGATAGAGTTGTTGAAATAAAAAAAATTATCTGGTGAAATAAATCAAGTGATCGGATTTCTATTTATCTTTTCATTTAGATTCCCTTAGGATATATTTTAGATTTTATCTTTATATTTAAATCTAGTATTTGTTTCACTTCTCTTCTATATAAAGAGAAGGATTGTATTCATTTTTATCAGTTCAATAAACAAAGAGTTTAGTGTTGTTACGTTTCCGCACGCATTCTGATTTTCTTCATATTGAAGCAGACTTACTTGAAGCCCAAGCCACGCCATAGTGCCGACCCCTACTAGGGTTTTCTAGTCATTATTTTATTTACAATTATGTCCCCATTGTAATATCTATATAAACAAACCTTTGTGTTGTTATTAATCAATGAAAAGGATTACGATTATTACACTCTAATATGGTATCAGAGCTACGTAACTTATCTCTCATGAATTCCCTCCCTCCATGAAAAACCCTAATCTAGCCGACTCTTCTCTTCTAGCCGGAATCCATGGCAGAAAAAAACACCAACCTCCTCAACCACCGAAGCTTCTTCCTCCTCTCTTTCTCAATATCCATCCTTCACCCCATCCTCTAATCTTCATCTTACCAAACTCACCGCCAAAATTTCTCTCTGGCGAAAGCACAATTATTGCCGTGATCTACGCCAAGGAGTACTGGGTATGTCGAATAAAGCTTCTCGCCCGCCGCCACCATCACAGAAGAAGGTATTCAAAAACCGAATCCGGTGTACGATCACTGGATTAAACAAGATAGCTTGATTCTTTCCACGATCACATCGTCACTCACGGATGATGTTTTATCCTAGGTCTATAATTGCTCAACCTCAGCCGAAATTTGAAAATCTCTCTACACCAACTTCGCGTCGCAATCTCGAGCCCAACTAGTGCATTTACGGACCAAATTAGCCTCCATGCGTAAGGATAATTTGACTGCAACAGATTACTTCATGCAAATTAAGCGCATCACTGATGAATTAAGTCTTGCCGGCCATCCCCTTCAAACTGATGACATCATCGCATATATTCTTGCTGGGTTGCCATCAGAATTTGATTCCTTCGTTGCTATTCTTTCCACCAAATCTGAAGTTAGTCTCGATGAAGTCTACTCCATGCTTCTTGCCACTGAAGCTCGCATACAGCGCAATCAACCACCTCCGATCTCCCCTCCTCTTCCGGCCAACGTGTCTTCTTCTCCCACAGTACATTATGCAGGATCCAATTTCCAGTCTAGGGGCAATCGTGGTCGTGGTCAGCAAAATTCATAGCCATATCGTGGCCGGGGGCACAATAATAATCGTGGCCGTGCACGAGGTAACCCCCAATCTGCTCCTCAATCAGGCCCTTCTCGGTCAAACCAATCTGTCCAATGTCAACTGTGCGAGAGAATCGGACATACAGTCCATAATTGTTGGTACCGGTTTGATGATACGTTTGTTCCTACTCCGCCACGCCCACCTTGTCAAAATCCACAGGCCAATTTTACAGCCTCAGCCAATCACTCTCAAACTGACTGGGTCGCCGATACTGGTGCTACTCATCACAGTACCAACGACTATCGCAACTTAAACCGCACTGCTGATGCTTATGATGGTCCGGAACAATTGCACATTGGTGATGGTACAGGTTTGCCTATCACCCATTATGCTTCATCCGTTGTTTTCACCCCCTCTCATTCTTACGTTTTAAATAATATTCTTGTTGCACCCTCACTTCACACGAATTTACTTTCTGTATCTCAATTTTCCAAAGATAATTCCGTATATTTTGAGTTTCATCATAACTATTTCCTTGTGAAGGACTACTCGGACCTCATCCATCACCGGGGCTTCCTTAAAGATGGCCTCTATCACTTTTCCAACTCCTTCAGCCGGTTTCCGCTCAAGCTCTTGTCTCTACCCGTCCGATGTCTCTCGGTGGCACCAACGCCTTGGTCATTGCTCCTTTCTTGTTCTTCAACATGCTTTGCGTCAGAATAATACCCCGGCACCATCCGCTGCCCCAACATCTATTTGTCCTGCGTGTCAAATGGCTAAAAGCCATCGTCAGTCTCTCTATTTGTCCACTTTTACTTCATCGAGTCCTTTAGATTTGATATATTCTGATGTATGGGGCCCTTGTGCCGAGGCTCTATTTACGGTTTGAAATATTATGTTAGTTTCTTGGATGATTTTACTAAATTTTTGTGGCTTTATCCCATGCGTTAGAAATCTGATGTGGAATCTGTTTTTACACAATTTAGTACCTTTGTTGAACGCCAATTTAACACTAAAATAAAGGCTGTCCAAACTTATTGGGGGAGGGGGGGTGAGTATCGGCGTCTAAATCAATTTTTCGCAAAGTCTGGCATTGACCATCGTCTCTCTTGTCCCCATACTTCTGAACAAAGTGGTGCCATCGAGCGTCGTCATCGTCAAATTGTCGAAATCGGCCTAGCCTTATTTAACGACAATATTATTGGCGTTAAACTTACCTCGTTACGCCAATAATGAGCTTTTCGATGTTATTATTGTCGTTCCCTCTTCTTCTCCCCCAAATTATCAATTTGCTGCAAAAATCCCCCAAAAATTATCAGAAAATGATCTGTGCCTGCAATGGATTATGAGGCTCCTTTGGAACAAATGGATCAAATTCCACAACGGGAGATAGCCCCTGAGGTTAATGTTAATGTCTATCTCTCATTTTTTTCGAATAAGAAGTTAAATCTTTGATTATTTGATTTTATTTTTGTTGTGCAATTTGTAAGAATACTTGTTGTTGTTTAGCAAGATTTTGAAAAAGGAGGGGTAGATTGGTTAGGGTTAGGGGTTGTTTTTAAATTTCCTGAAGAACACGATGATAGATAGGCTTTGAATGGTGATTTTACGCCAATATGTGGATCATTTTACGCCAATATTCGAAGTTATTGGCGTTAAATATGTGTTTAACGAAAATACTATTGTCGTTAAGTGTATGTTAACGCCAATAAAATTGCCGTTAAGTATTGTTTAACGCCAATAATATTGTTGTTACGTTTATTATTTAAATTTTTTAGTGTTTAATATATATAATTCAATAAACTTAGTTTGAATGTATATAATAATTTAATAGCCTTGTTGTAATGGAGTGAACATAATTTGACTTACTATAATTTTGAATGAATATTTAATAGCCCTATATATAATATAATTGCATTAGTATAGTATAATGTAATCTAATATTTATTAGCCCTGTATAATATAATTGGCTTAGTATCTTCATATATGCTCGATATCACCGACAATATATATAAATCTAAAACAGCGATGATGAATAACACATAACAATAACACAAATAAGAACGAACAACGACAATAACATCGATGAATTCCGTTCATTTTACGGTGAAAGCCTCCACCCAAAGCGAGGTTCTTGTAGGTCTAGGTTGTTTTCGATTTCACTCCTTCCTTCTCACCGATTATGGCCTTCCTCATGCCCGCAAGAAATGAGGTCCTCAGAGATGCTCGTAGAGGATTTGTAGGTTCTCTTGTTCATCTCTACTCAAAAGCTTGGTAAAGCCTCAGCCGGAAGTGAGGCATCATGGAGATTAGGTATTTCTTTGCTTTCGCCGGATTCGTCCGGCACCTCCATCACTCCTCCCGTGGTTTACTAACAAAGAACGCAACTAAATGACACATAACTTAACATACAAAACCTCACCGTTACTTGGAAATAATCAATTGTAAATACTAATGTTAACAACCAACAATGCAATTAAATCACACAAATAACCAAACAAACCAAACTTGAAATCGTAACAAGTTATATGAAAATAGAGATCATACATTTAATTTTACGTTTATGAACTTATATGCATATTTCCATGTATGTATATATATATATATATATATATATATATATATATATATATATATATATATATATATATATGACATATGTATTTCCATATATGACATATGTATTTCCATATACGGTGTAGCCGTATATGATATTCACAGTAAAAAATTTACACACATATATTTATTGATTACGACTTATTATAAATATACGTGAAAGTTGTAATGCATATATATGTACGTATACATATGTCATGTGTGTATATATATATATATATATATATATATATATATATATACATGACATATGTATACGTATATATATATATACATTACAACTTTCACGTATATTATATTTATATACATAGTTTGATTTCAAATCTATATGCACACACACACATCTATATATATATATATATATATATATATATATATATATATATATATATATATATATATATATATATTACATCTATATATACACACACACACATCTATATATTTATAGATGTGTGTGTGTGTTACATATGATGTAATACTTATGCATGGTCGTTATACTGTGATATGCAGCTCGTAGGCACCCCCGGAGCGTATATAATTGATCCATGGAGTCATTTCAATGGAGTTTGGAATTTTAAAGGGGAATCCGCTAAGTTTACAAGTGTTATAACAATTTTAAAAAAGTTGAGCGTTGGTGATGTAGATTTTGAAGACATGTTCAGAAAGCCCATATTTAGGCGATTTATAGAGGCGAATGAAAAACATGTAAAGTGGAAGTTCTGTGACGTGATTTTCAGATATCTTGGATTCAACATGATATACCCCGACATGCCTGATGAGCTACATTTTAGGTTTGGTAACCCGGGGACAACATGCGTGTTTGGCCGGAGAGAGTTCGCCATGAGATTTGGCTTGCGGTTTGGCCATCTTGATCCGACTTTGGGTACGGGTACTTCTATGTCCTTTGGCCCCAGATGTTACTTGGAACAATATAAAACACAAGCTATTACCATAAAATTTTTGGAGAGGGCATTTGAGCATCCTGTTCGAGACGGCGCTTATACCGATGAGATTGTATACCGGTTAGCCTTGGTGTATTTCATTTATGGATATCTATTAGGGTGGAATGATAGTCTTGGAATCCCGAAAGAAATATTCGTCGTCGTTGAAGATTTGAATATTGTAAATGAGTTTCCATGGGGGGAGTACTTATGGTGAATTACTTATCACGGCTATCGCAAGACATTTTAACATACTAGAGTATGACACGGATGACATTTCTTCGGAAACCTCCCCTGTCATCTATAGTGACCACCCTTGGTTTGTTTAAGTGTTTTGTTGTATTATTTCTTGTTTTTTCTTTCTTTCTACTCGCAATTGTAATGGTTGTTCTTCGATGATCACATGACCACCCCTGATAATTGTATTGTTTTGTGTTCTTGTGCTACCTAAAATTGAAGGAAAATGTCTGCATCGCTGTGCATTTTCTGTACTAACATGGCATTGTCATTTTAAAAAGGTTACATAGCTAGTTAGGTGAGAAATTTTTTTTACAACTTTTCGTTTTTGGGGAGAGGAATCAATTTCTTTACGTGAATTAATTGGGGTCTGGAATGGGAGTATTGGGGGGAGTGGGGAGGGGGGTTGGGCATATATAAAGCTTCAGCACCATGTGGATATAGTATATTCTAAATAGCCATGCAAGCATTCAAAAAGTTGAGCGAAACATAAAATTAACTCGTCAGTCTTTTCATACATCAAATTAACAATCTAAATTATACTATACATTGAGTGGGCCAGCTAAATGAAGTGGTGTAGGACATTTGTCTTTTCTATGTCCAGGGAGACCGCAAGTTGAATATTTTTTGATACGCTGGCCTACCGAATGTATCCTCCTAATCCTGGCAACTTTACGTTCTCCGTTTGAACGTATCCTCTTCGTTTTACGTCGGCCTCATTTTCGTCCATGCCGTATCCGTCTCCCGACACATTATCCCTCTCAATAGGTGGAATAATAACGTCTGTTCGAACATTATATGGGAGTTTCCAATGTTCTTCAACAGGAACAGGAAACACGCGGCCTTCATAAAAATGTTTGAAGCACTTCTGGTCATAGAGATTAACTCTGCTGCTGCTATCAAGGTTCGACACCTGAAACTCAACGGCGTCGATAGGATAAAGCGTGAAGTTTATTCTACGATGAACCGTATCCATCACCTTCGTTTCAACTTCTGGTGCTAATACACTACTACATCCGTATGCTAACTCTCTCCACTTATGATACCAATGTTGTAACGTCTTCCTAATGAATTCAAGCATTTTCGTCATATTCATGTTCCGTGCCTCGAGAAGTACAGTGTTGAAGCTCTCAGCATAGTTGCTTGTCATGATAGCGTATCGCGTTCCAGGAAAATGTGCCCTGCCCAGTATTTCACTCCGACATTCTCCAAATAAGTATGAACCTCCGCATCTTTACGCTTAATCTCTTCAAACAATATTTCAAATTCCCGCTCTAAACAAGTGTAAGCTGCTTTCTTCATTGTTATTGGACAATATCTTTTCTTACCGTAGGTGTCATTGACATTCATGTCAAGGTGGTGGTAGCAATATCCATGGTAAGCATCTGGAAACACTCTTTCAAGGGAAGACTTGATTGCCTGATTTCTATCTAAGACAAATGTCAAATCTCCCAGATCCTCACGTTCTCCGATTGCCTTCTTCAAGTGGTTAAAGAAATACGTCCACGAATCATTACTCTCACCGCCGGCCACGCCTAACGGCCAATGGAAACAAGTGATCACCCGTGATCTACTCGACAAAGAACTAATAAAGTCCCTCCATACTTATTCTTCAAATGAGTACCATCTACGCATAGTATAGGACGACAAAACTTGAATCCAACAATACTAGGCCCGAACGACATAAAACAATACTTGAACCTACCCATGCTATCCCTTTCTATGTCCGTCAATGTATCGGCATTTGCTTCTTTAAGCATGTGAAAGTAGCCAGCCATCTTAGTATAAGACTGTTCTGGAGTTCCACCAATCAGACGTAAAGACTCATGTATACATCTATAAGCTTGGTCATAACTAAGGGATAAGTCGAATTCTTTATTCACCGCAACTTGGATATTCTTTGCTTTAAATTTTCCCTTAAGTTCAGTAATGTCGTTCCTTACCAAACGGCCTATAGAAGATGGGGTGACTTGAGCATGCTGATTAGTTATGCTTTCCAGTCCACATGTATGTTTTGCCTCATACTCAGTTATCTTGAAATAGTGGACATCGTCACCCTCAGCCTTCCTACCATTCAACTTCCAATCACATTTATTCGATCGCTTACATTTCAAATACAGTTTATCCTTATCGACATTTTATTTGAATCGATACATATTCTTCATTGCGTGATATCGTAATAAGTCACGCATCTCATCTTTATTTTTGAACAACCTTCCAACATACAAACCATCTTCGTCTTCAATGATAATCGTCCCTGTGCTAGGGCACAACAGTATTTCAATTGGTAGAAGACTGTCTCCAAAATCACCTAAATCACTCCCTCCGTCCACATCGCTCTTCGCCATATATGTGTGTCGGGACTCAACATGGTGTGCAACACTGTGGTTTAAAAACAAACCGCCTAGGCCAAAACTGGGTTGAACTAGAATAGTCGGAACAGTACAATTTGTTGTAGGTGGAGCGTTATGACTCGTATTCAGAATTTGAGGTCCACCACGTAATTGACGACTTGTATTCAAAACCGGTATAGTCAGAGCTGTTGTAGCGGCATTATAAGGTTGACTGGAGCTAACAAACAGTAGTTCAGTGAATGATGTATTTGGTACCTCACTGAGTATATGATCAGACGAGTATGGTGTATCAGAAACCCTGTAATCTGGCATATGATCCGATCGTTCTCTTCCGGTATCAAGAGGATAAATATCAGGAACCGTTGTTGAGAAAATCTCTGGTTGAGCACAACGAACAAGATTGTCATCGTTACTGGGAAAAATTTCAGCGTAGTTTTCTTCATTTAAATCAATCGTGCACTCATTTAAATCAATCATGGTCTTATTCACATCTCTCGGAGGATCATAACTAACCACTTTTTTTTTGGCAACAACACAAACTTTCACGGGAATATTTGCTAATTTTTCACAAATATAACCGTACCATGAGTCATCGTCTGAAATCTCAACAGGAGGCGTTTGGTGTGTTCCACCGATCGTGTACAAGGCTTTAATGTTCTACTTATACCCAAAAGGATCAATGCCGGCTCTCTTGTAAATTTTCTCCGTCATTTCCTCAAAGGAAATATTCCTATTCACGCAAGTGATATAAGCGGTTCCCTTCGAATAAGACCATTCTTTACCGGATTTGTGATTCCAGTACCCATTCAAAGTAAATGAAATACCCAACATGTTGCACCTGAGAAAAAAATCAATAACCACTCAAGATATCACAAGTAATTTGAAACTTTGAAATAGGTCCGTGTAAGCATATGTGTGTATATATATATTTATAAAAGTGTGTGTATGTATAGTGTGTGTGTATATATATATATATAGGAAATTGTACACATACATATAAATATAATGACAACTTCTACGTATATAATCTTATATATATATATATATATATATATATATATATATATATATATATATTGTTACAACATTGACAAGATGAAAATGAACTCGACACGAGTACGATATCCAATGTACATATATACATGACACAAACAATATCCGTTTGTCACTGTATGTATTTATACATACCATACACAAACATACACACACGATATCCGAACCTTTATGATATTCGTTTATGAAAGTGAGTGTGTGTGTGTATATATATATATATATATATATATATATATATATATATGTATGTATACATGACACAAACAGACACACACATTTGCACACATACACGTGCATATCCGATCGTGACAGTATACATATACATAAGATTGGAAATTAGTGTAGTCATTCATTATCCAAATTACGGTGATGTTTTGTTTGTTTGGATCTTAGTGTGATTTTGTTGAATTTCCGGTTGTTAGATGTTTAAGGTACGGCGGTGCCACGACGGGAGGAGTGATGGAGATGCCGGACGAGTCCGCTAAACAAAGATCGAAATACATAATCTACAGGATGCCTCACTTCCGGCTGAGGCTTTTTACCAAGCTGCTGAGTGGAAAGATGAACAAGAGAACCTACAAATCCTCTACGACCTATCCTATAGGACCTCGTTTCTTGCTGGCATGAGGAAGGCCATAACTGATGAAAAGGAAGGAGTGGAATCGAAAACAACCTAGACCTACAAGAACCTCGCTTTCGGGTAGAGGCTTTCACCGTAATGCAGAACGGAAGTCGTCGATGTTATTGTCGTTGTTCGTTCTTATTTGTGTTATTTTGTCGCCGTCGTATTTGGTTAGGTTACATTGTCAGTACTATTAGGCATATGCATATACTAAGCCATTAAATTACAAAAATCACACTAAGACAATTATATACATATATACTAAAGATATTAAATGATAAAATGGCTAATGAAAATCCGAGAATTAAATATGATACAAGACTATTAAATATCATATTTGCACATAATTTTGCTAATGCATATGCACATCATTTGGTTAGGTTACATTGTCAGTAATATTAGGCATATGCATGTACTAAGCCATTAAATTAGAAAAATCATACTAAGGCAATTATATACATATACTAAAGATCTTAAATGATAACAAGTCTAAACGCAATTAATATATTAAATATGATACTAAAGACTCTAAAAGGGAAAAACCTAATTTTCACATATTGAGTATATAATATATTATACATATGATAATGTGAAAATTATGAAATAATGTGAAAATTCTTAGTATACTTTCATAATCATTTTCACATAAATAGTATATATTATACTTAATATATTATATACTAATTATGTGAAAATAATTATGAAATCATAGTAACATTATATGATCACAAAAATTGCTTTTCTCAAAAAAAAAAAAAAAAACCCAGTTTTTGGCGTTAAACCTGTTTTTACGTCATTATTATTGGCGTAATTTTTTTTAACGCTAATAATAATGGCGTAAAAACATATTTAACCCCACTAATAATGGCGTAAAAACATGTTTAACGCCAATAACTGGTTCATCGTCTTCATCATTCTGTTCATCACAATTTACACAAACTTTATAATTCAACACAATATCCCTATATCTTAATACTCTTTACGCCAATAACAAACAATCTATCGTAAAAGCATACAGACATAGGCGTTAATTCAGCAATTTCATCGTCTTCATCATTTTCTTCCTGAAATTCAAAACAATATACACATTACATCATATGAAGTTATTGCAAAAAAACAAATAATAGTTACCCATGCCGAACTTCCTTGATGGAGCAGCCTCTTTGTTTGATGATACCAAATTTTAAGATTAAACACAAGATTTTGGAGATTTTGTTTATGGTTTTTGGTTGAGTTAAGATTTGTTTTGTGGTAAGCAATTCACAGATAAATAACATTGAAATAGCGGGGAATTGCCAAATAATTGAATATTGGCGCCATGAGAGCCATTTTACGCCATTATTATTAGCGTAACTATATTTTACGCTGATAATAATGGCTTAAAATAGGCTCGTTACGCCAATAATCAGTTCTTTGACCATTCAAAAATTCACCCTGTTATTAACATCGTAAAGGTAATTAACGACAATATTATTGGCGTAAAATGGGTCTCGTTACGCCAATAATGAGCAGTTCTCCAAATGGGTGGTTTTACGACAATAATATTGTCGTTATGTGTGTATTAACGACAATATTATCGTCGTTATACCTAAAACTGAATGTGGTCTCTTTTGCAACTTTGATTCTAAGAGGGGGGGGGGGGGGGAGGGGGGGGGACAAAGCCAGATTTTCCAAAATCCTCTTGTTTGCAGGCATAAAAGGCGTGGGTACGTGACCAAACAGTCCTGTTAAAGGATGTGACAGATGACCAAACAGTCGCAGAGAACATCAAATGCACTATGTATTGATTCGATCACTCAACATCATTTACAGTCAGGATCAAGGTTTACATTGAATATAGGAAGAGAAAAAATGCTACTTCAATGCAGAGCAAAAGGAACGAAAGCTGCTAAACTAAGAGAAAAGAATTTGTAATACAAATTAGCTTTTCTTATTATAACTTTTACAATACAAATTTCTATCGAGCAAAGTAACTAATATATACATGCAAATTAAAACATCTCCATTTCTGTTGTAACATCAATTCCAAGTATTTGACATGTGCCTCTTACACGCATATATAGACTTTAGGCTTGTACGAAGTATCTTCGTTTCCACCGTCTGCTAAGTAATAGAAGATAAAATCATTGAGTAATTTGAATAGATAAATGATGTCGTTTGAAAAGATAGAGTTGTTGAAATAAAAAAATTATCTGGTGAAATAAATCAAGTGATGATAGGATTTCTATTTATCTTTTCATTTAGATTCCCTTAGGATATTTTTTAGTTTTTATCTTTATATTTAAATCTAGTATTTGTTTCACTTCTCTTCTATATAAAGAGAAGGATTGTATTCATTTTTATCAATTAAACAAAGAGTTTAGTGTTTTTGCGTTTCCGCACGCATTCTGATTTTCTTCACTAACTCGTCAATTGCGGTTGTGTTATTCTTTTCTGCAGTACACAAAAAAGTATTTCGTTATCTTAATTACACCATAAGTGAAATCCAAACAAGCTCAAATGACATAATGAAAAGATAATTCACAATGAACTCTTAAATGAAACATAACCATGAAATATGCAGAAATGCATCAAAAACGTTGTGACACAAGTTGTCTTAGAACCATGACAAACTTCTATCTATCATCCAACTATGCATAAAAAATGTTGGGACTACTTTTATCAAAATAAACTTTGTTTTAAGGCCTAACAATATTTGCATTTATTAGGAATAAATCAAATGATCCTGCAATCCCACAAAACATTTTCATTATTAAAATCAACGCATTAACTCAGTCTACTACTATCCATGACACATGATACAACTTTATTAAATGGGTTATGAAATTTTGTCAATTGACTAATTGTTCCCACATTGGTAGATTGGAATAGAGTAGCCGACTTTGGCTTATTTAAATGGGGCAAATGTCCAAAATGATCTATATTAGATTTAATTAGGCAATTAGGATATTAAGGAATCTTATTTTGTTATAAGGACACAACATTAATACATAAACCACACTACCCCTAAGTTTGTTTTTTAAATTTTTTTTTTTCTGGAAGCTTTTTTTTTTTTTTTTTCCGAACGAAAAAAGGTTTTATTTTTTTTTAATTCTGGACGTAAAAGGTTTTTTTTTTCTGGACGCAAAAAATGTTTTTTTTCCCGGTGACCACCTCGATGTATTGACCACCGCGATGCAGTGACACAAGATGCAGAGACGCCTAGATGAAGTGACACAACGATGCATTGACCACCGCGATGCAATGACCACCCTCGATGCAGTGACCACCCTCGATGTAGAGACACCGTGATGCAGTGACCACCCCCAATGCAGAGACGCCGCGATGCAGAGACACCGCGATGCACTGACAACCGCGATGCAGTGACACCGCGATGCATTGATCACCCCCGATGCAGTGACCATCCCAATGCATTCACCACCGTGATTCATTGACTACCGCGATACAGTAGCCATCCCGATGCAGTGACCACCTCCGATGCAGTGACCATCACGATGCATTGACCACCACGATACATTGACCAACGCGATGCGTTGATCACCTCCGATCCATTGACCACCACGATGCAGTGAGCACCCCCGATGCAGAGACACCACAATGCAGAGATGCCACGATGTAGAGACACTACGATGTATTCACCACCGTGATTCATTGATCACCGCGATTCAGTTACCACCTCCGATGCAGTGACCATCGTGATGCATTGATCACCACGATGCATTGACCACCCCCGATCTATTGATCGCGGTACACCCTACGATGCTGATGACCACCGATCGCGCAGACACACGTGATGAAGTAACACCGCGATGCATTGACCACCCCCGATGCATATTAATTAAATTAAATTAGATATAAAACTATTAAGTTAATTTTATAAATACTTTACCAATTAATTTAAAATATATAAATACCCATTTAACCTACAAAAATAAAATAAATACAGATTGTGCTATATGATGTAAACTTTATACCTTCATGGCTAGTTAGTGCATGGATAAAAATGATAATACATATAAAAGGGCATTTTGAAAATTAATCAAACATCGTGCATGTGTGGGCTAACAACTCAACATACTCTCCCGAATTACACACCGTAATCTCCTTGTGACACCCAATTCTAAAGAGCCTAGGAAAAACACAAGCCATGCAAGTTTTCCTTTCCTACCCAAGTATCCAACCAAAATTTAGTGAGCTTCCCATCCCCTACCTTCATAATGAGGGAAGAGGACAAGGGAATTCCTGATTTTTCAATAGATGAAAAGTTTGAAATGATACCCTGCCAAACCCTCCCTTTATCTCACAATTATCATGGTGAATTTTTTTCACAATCCATTTTCTATGATACTCTCAATAGAAATTTCTCTCACCACTTGTTCTGATAATCAATAAATACATGATAATTGTGAGATAATCAACTAATTTTTGGTGACATTCACTAGATCGTCATCCTTGAAAAATTCACTAGATAATCAAACAAGACTTTTTTTTTATGCTGCAACGACTTCGGAGTGGATTAAAGTAGCTCTTCAAACGGCTCAACCCCCCATGGGGACTTCGAAATGGATTTATGTTTGGAGAGAGATGGTTTATGGAGTTTGGTACCGGAGGAATAACACAATTTTTGGAGAAAGGGGAAATCGTCCCCCACCACATATTTTTATAGCTCAAATGGTTGATAGGGCGAGGAATATTAGATTATGACTCTTCAAAACAAAATTGATTCATCCATTGCAGATTAATGCAATAGCAGGGTGATATGAACCAGTTGTTGCCGATTGATATGGAGAAATTTGTTGCAGACACCATGTGAACGAAATTAGATTCATTAATTACGAGCCAAGCTCGATTCATGTTCATTGCATTGCCATGAGATTCCGATGGTGTATTAGACATAATGACATGATTGTGTCAATAGTTTGTTTTGATAATGTTATTTGAATTTGAATTATGATAGAGTTGTTTGAATATATTATTTGGTTCAAATAGTTTTTCTATTTGAATATCAATAAAAGAGATGCGGTTGTTTTTTTTTTTTTTAATATAGTAGTTACATGATATCAATAGAAGAGATGATCAATGGTAGAATTTCCTTATCATATCCGTCCCATGTGTAGGAAAAGATAGATAAACTTAAAGATAGATAAGAATTCGGTATCCGAAACTAAGACATTACAAATAATCATTCGTAAGGAAAATCATTCAAGATATGCTCACGATCTTGAGAAGTTAAAGAATTTTAAATCTCTGATTAAAAAAAGCCATGAGGCCTTAAACAATCTCTCTTCTTTTTTATTTTAATTACAGTGTGAGAGGTGTTTTTTTAATTTTTTTTACTAGTGCGGTTTGCCGTGCAAGGCACGGCATGAATGGTCCTGGGAAGAAAGTATGATGAAACATAACATGACAAAGATGTAGAAGATATGTGTGAAATAAGAAGACGGTCTAGATTGTTGTAAAGGAAAGTGCAACATAAATCTTTAGAACGTAGATTGAGATGTTGAAGCACACCATGAGAAAGAAGTTCAAGCGGTGTATGAGAGAAGAAAATGGTTTTGATCATGCAAAAGAGCAAAAGAAAATACAGTTAGCTTGTTCAGAATGGGCAAAGAGGCCTAATAAATCTTTAAATCATGAATACAAACAACCAGCACAAAAGTTGTAATGGTTTATATTACACAAGAGAAACTCACAACTTTTAAGTATATTATTACATAAAAGATGAATAAGGATGTAAGGCATTGCCTTGGTACCAAAAAGCAAATGTTACCTGTTGGGGAAAAATTCTAGGCCAAACAAATAATCATACCTGCAAAAAAAAAAATCTGCAACACAAAAAGGGCTAGTTAAATCGCATGTAGTTTCAGGGTTGGCATTTTTGCCCTTGGAGCATGATGCATCGGGATTTACTTACGTTAGTTCATCACCAGTAAACACGTTAGTCTTCGCAATTACTACAATCGGCTTTCGTCAGCTCCTACACTCATGATCCTAGCATAGTAGTTAGGCATGCACTGTCCAAAAATCGAAACAATGAATACATAGGACATAGTAATGAGAACCAGAGTCATCTACAATGTCGAGTCCTAGGTGTCATAGGTTGAACAACATAGGAAATAATATTTTAAGGTACAACCGTAGATGTATGGACGGACATGATGTAATTGTTTTAAATTCTCTTTCACAAAAATGTAACATAAATAGACACTATTGTACAAAGAATGGATCAAATACGAATAGAACATACCGAATGATTAATTATGCGAGCAATGTTTCCCTTATTTGTGGCATTTACCACGAGTACTTCTTCGCTGATCTTAAACAGCACTGAGATGGGGTATTAAACAGAAGAAAGGAAAACATCAATTCGATCCCAAATTATATTAACAAAAAAAGTGGAAGAAAATAAAGAGAGAGTAACCCACGTAGCGGTCTTTGCGTTCTATACGATACCGAGCTTCCTTCAGATCTGCAACTCTGCGGCTCATCTATTCACCTCGTTATTGAATAACCTAGAGAATATGAGAGGCATCGCGTTTTTAGTAACTTGAATAAAAGATAAAAATAAAACTAAGTACTACAAAATATATTAATGATCATCTTATGCTGCGAAAAAATAATACAATTTCCCCTTCTGGGATATTTCTACGAACAAAAAGACCCAATCCATGAATTCCCGATTTTCCAAAGCAAACTCGATCCATTTCTGTCATCTGTTCAAAGTCGGTAATCAAGTAAGAATTCTGTAAAGACTCTAAATAACAAAATAGCGATAATAGAGACAGTATTATTTTAATCTCACCGCAGTAAATGTAGCAACTGATGTTGGTACATCTATTGTGTTATCCATAGTAGGAGGTGGTAGCAACACTGTGGTGCAAAGAAGGTCAGCATTAAAAGGTCAAACCACCGATTTAAAACTAAAATAAAATACAGAACACACACATATACACATTCCCTCGATCCTTACGGCATTCCAATAAAAGCACTGTGTGGGTATCTATTTTGATAAAAACTAAAAAGAAAATGTGGGCATATACATGGAGAGGAGTATTATTTTTGTTTTAGTCGTGGTGGTAGTAGGGGTGAGGGAGCAAAACTGAAAACTTTTGTCCTATCTTGCTTCATGGTTTGCTCATTTGCATGGATAAAACTTTTGTCCAGGGTGGTGGCTTTCAATTACCTTTTAAGTGCATCAGAATAAGATCGCATAAGACAATCGATTCCCTTCACAGTATCCTCGTCACTTTCATTGTTGTCCTCGAAATCATCTGCTTGCCAAAAATATGCACTATAAAGATTATACACAAAATAGATCTGCATCTTTGGAAACAGAACGATACTTTGTTCTCAATTACCCGTACCGCTGATATGCTCGATTTATAACACCAGACTACAAACAATAACTCAAACGTCATTTCAAGTGAATGCCCCTAAGGACATCATATGGACTATTGCAAGACTTAAGCATTACAAAAAGCACACAACCAACATATTAAAGTTCCTGCCATGTCTTGTTAGCGGTAAATTTTCAGTAGTTATTTGCAAGAGTTTAAAAATAGGTGAAACCTGAAAGTAGAAAATTAACCTTCCGCCAGCATGCTGTTAAAGTGATAAAATTAAAGTGAGCATAGAAAGGTTGTTACCAAAATCCATGCCAGATGAGGACCCTTCTTCAAGATCAAAACCACTTCTTATGTCTGCGAAACCCTGTCTTCTCATTATGGGTTCCATGCCTTTCATAAAACGATCTAACTCAAGGTCCATGCGTACCATGTCCCTAAAGAATTGTAAAGAAAAAAGTTAAAACATAAAATCAAATGTAGCCATATGCCACATTGAGGACTACATATGCAATCTGCATATGGCAAAAAACTTGCTATGACATCTGAAGTACATAGAAACGATAGAAGATCCTTCAATAAAGCCGATATGGTTCGAATTCCCAGCATAGTATCCCATAAACAGTGTATCAAACAGATTGCAAGCATCGCTACTTGTCACATCACTGGAAAAGCAACAAATTAGATCGGACTATATAAGCACAGATCAAACAGAAACATTAAACATGAGTTAATACACATAATATCACTTCGGCTTTGTTGATTGAAGACTGAAACTGACAAAGAGATTAAACATTTAACATGTTAAGAAAGATTTCAGCCAATTAAGACACAGATTATTACCAACGGTCTTGTTTATCAAAACAGCCATGAAACTCCAACACCAAAATTGAGCAGCCATAAGATTTCAATACCAGCGTGAAGAATGCCATCCAAAATGCACAACAACCATCACTCAGCCATTTCAATAATGCAGCTGAGCATCAACCAAAGAGTAAACACCAAAATCGCAGCAACAAACTTAGCTCAACAACACCAATTGCAACAGCTAAACTTGGCCCCAAAAATGCAGCTCAGAATCATGAGAAAAACAACACCCATATCTATTGCAAGAGAGAAAAAATATACAAAAAACAACTAAAAAATATGTAGACAAGAAAGGGATTAGTAATAAGCACCTTTCTTGATGCAATCCTTGTTGGATAAAAAAGTGGAAAAACCTACAAAGAAAAAACATACACATATTAGAAGGGGAAAACCCCTAAGGCGGAAGGTTATTATGCTTACTCCTATAACATATAAGATTAAACATACACAAAGCTAAACACCAGGCATATATAAATCCGAGGTTATGTAATAAGAAGAATGCTTAAACACACAAAGCTAGCACACAAAATGTTTAAACACACAGTAAAAAGAAAAATGCAAGGTAATGGAATGTAATTAGTTAAAAACACAGCAATGTAAGAAGCTAAACATTGTGTAAGAATGTTTTAACACACTAAGCTAAACACACAGAAAAAGAGGAATGCAATTTTACCTTCAGGAGCATCAGTCTCAAAACAACGGTAGTTGAAATGTAAAGCTGGAGTAAATGGATTGCGTGGGTGCAACACCTTGCAAAGAACCAACAACAAACAACAAAAAGGAGTGAGAACATTGCCAATATCAAACCTAGTGAAACCAATACCACCCATTCCTTGTCTACACAAAAAAAAAGCACCCAGATTGTTGTTTATTGGATAAAATCATAAAGGAAAAAAATGAATTTTGATGCAAGAAACCATTCGTTTATGAAGAATGAGGATAGGGCAGTACCTTGAAAATGCAATAAATAAAAATATAAAATAAAAACTCCGAAGTTCATCCATCTAATTAAGGCCCTGTTTGGATTGATTGATTTGAAGGGAAAGGAAATGATATGATTTGGATGGATTTAAAATTTTTGGTGTTTGGATTGTTTTAGTTTGATAGAAAGGAAAGGAGAGTAAGGAGAATGAGGGATAAGTTTCTTTAAAAATTGGGTGGTCTCGTTTCCTTCCAAAACAGATGAGAAACGGAAGGAAACAATACATTTTTCTTATAAATGTATTGACAATCCCGTGTATCTATTTCCTTTCTCATGCAGCTTCTATCCAAACACTCAAAATGAAGACTTCACAATCCCTCCTTCCCCTCTCCTTTCTTTTCTGTTACTATCTTTCCTTTTCCTTTCTATGTAAATCCTTCAATCCAAATGGAGCCTAAGAAGAATATTAATGGACAGTACCCGGCGTCTCTGTTCTTTACATAAACCCATTAACGGGCCAGGTATCACATGTGGAAATAGCAGCACAAACTCTATCATGCGCCTCCCTTATCATCTTCTCAAACCTCAAACTCAATAAAGAGCTTACGGTCACGTCCTCTGGAGAAGAAGACGAGGATGTGGCCTCGTCGGAGTGACAGAGGAAGGTATGAGGCCAGTGGGCTCCTGGGATATCTTTTTCGATCATTGGAGACGAAGAGGAGGATGAGGTGGAGTTAGTGGCTTGGAGGCGGAGGTGGAGAAACTGGAAGATCAGGAAGTGGTGAAAGACGGAAAAGCAGGTAGCAAACCTACATAATGTTCTGATTTTGTTGTTGTTACATAAACCCGTTAACGGGCCAGGTATTCATTGGGCTAGTTTCACCGGAGTCAATAAAATACAAGTCCAAACGGGAATTAATTAACCAAAACAGTCGACGTCTACAGCTTAGTTGAGAAACTTCACTTGTTCCTTATATATAATGATATATAATGATATAATTAGTTTACAAACTCTCAGAAGCGCGTACGGCTTTCTAAGCTTATGGCTTAAAAAAAAATAAAGAAAGACACACAAGGTCGCATGCGTATGGGATTTAACGTAGGGGGATCGGAGGCAAATGACAAAAAAAATTACATAATAAATAAATAGGACACACTCATTTTGTTAGTTGTAAAAAACACAAAAAAATTTCAGACGGACAAAATTACCCCTACCAATTAAGAACGCGCGTATTCAGGTTTGAATGTTGTTTTCTAATTGTAGTCGTTCATCACCTTCCTGATGGCTGATGCTGTTTTCTTCTTCTTCTTTTTTTTCAAACACCCGTAACTTTTGATTTATAACTCCGATCACCGAAATTTTTTCACCAAAATTCATATTTTGTTTACTCTTTCATTTGAGGCCAAATACGATACCTTCCGACGTAAATTTTGAAAGCCGAAAAAATATTTGCATTAACCGGAGCGTTTTTCTTATAAACGACCGTAACTTTTGATTTATAACACCGATCATCAAAATTGTTTCACCAAAGTTCGTATTTTTTTTATCTTCATTTTGAGAACTCATTTGATACCTTTTCGACGTAGTATTTGAAAGTCGAAATTTATCGCATCGTTTACAACAACATAGTAACACAGTAACACCAACCTTGTTTATCATCAGATAGAAGCTCAAAAGCATCATAGATGCATCCTTAAATCAACCATTGTTGCCAACAAATTGTGATTGTTAATAAGGATAGGTATATACATATGGAAGACATACTAAGGTATACAAAAACCACCAGAATTGTCTATCACGAAAGAAATGACCTAACATCCTGGGGCCAAAAACCCAAAAAACATTCAAAATCAAATTCTGATAGTCCATTCAATTGCATGATTTTGACAGCCCACCCTAGAATGATACTGAATTCAAGCATATTCTTCAAATTCTCGCATATTCAGCGGATGGTAACTCGAGACATCGAGCCCGTTAGTGAATATTCTTCGAATCTCACATGAACACCAAAGCAAGTCGCAAAGATATGTGAATAAGGGTTAGAACATGATGAAGTAGCATTTCGTGAGTTAAACACAAGAACACCTTATCATCACAAAGAATACAACCAATTATGTTTTTTCCTCTTCAACTTCTCAAAACACTTTTCAAGATTTAATAACTACGGAAAACAAATATACATTGCATTTATTATCCATTAATGACTAAAATATCATCATTAGTATGCTTCCCAATGTAAGGGATGGGGTTTGAAACACACTACAACCGATTTTTTTGAAAAAAAAACATTGCAACATTGCATCATTCTCGTATATCCGAACAAGCGAGAGAAGAAGGAAACAACATGAAGTATATAAAAATATTTGAAGTTTTTCAACCTTGAAACAATTGGTTTTTCTGCTCCAAAATCTTATTTTCAAATTTTATTCTTGGCGTATATATGGTGAAATTTTCATAACACATAGTGATATTAATAAAGAATAATAAAGAATACCCCCCCAAAACTAGTGTATTAGAAAGCTTAATGATATGAACCAAGTGAACAACACAATCAATCTTCTTTAAAACATCATAGATGCATCCTTAAACCAACCCTTAAACTGTGGGATCACCAATATTATCAACCACAATAGACTTACCATTATTTGTGTTCTCAACAGAACTATTAGTTTCAGCTCCATGGTTATCAAAAGAGTTGACAATGGTAGCTTCCATATCTACCATGGCAGTTTAATACTCCGCTTGGGATTCCTCTCAACCCCGGTTGCCAGAGGAACAATCCCAAACTCAATACGTGAATTATCGGACTCAATACGCCGATTTCCGAATTTTGAACTTGAAATGCAAGGAAAAAGAGCATTAGCAGTAGATATACCTTTCGACATTAGCTCCTTGATGATTTTCATTAGCTAATCATCGTATAATAGATAAATAAAAGAGAAAATTAATAAGCATAGGAAAACAAAAGTATCCAAAAAAAAAAAACATTGCTCAGTCGAATTGAATGGACAGACTTCTTGGAGTACAATATCAAGTTAGCTTCAAACTACAGCTAGTCCATATCAATTTGCTATCTGAACTTTTAAATGCCGACTCCCTTGCTTTATGATCCTTACTCTTAGAAGAAGATGATCTAGATTGTCGATTCCTCCGCTTCAATCTTTCTTCTCTACTCCGGTGAAATTCGATGCCGTATTTGAGGGATTTAGGTTACGAGTTTATCGACGAGCATTCTACGATTTGATTCCGGCCAGCTTAGATGAGGTGTTAAACCATGAAATTCACTGTCCCAACTCCCACACAAGACAGTCAATTGACCCAAACGATAACGGAGAAAATTATAGTTTGAAAGCAACACGGCCACATTTCAAGGGAAACCCCAACATGCTAAAGCACTAAACGGCGCATGGCAGCACATAAATTAAGCAATTTTGTCAGTCAAGTACACATCTATTTCATCACAACTTTGGAAGTCCAAATTAAAGGCAACTAAACAACAAAACATAATTAATTGTACCCATCATGCCTGCCTCTATTAACATATTTGAAGTCTCATGAGGCTTTAAAAATCCGCAATTTGGTTGTGTGAGATAATAGCACTACAGTATAGATTTTTGGTTGTAAGGAAATAGTAAGTACGACTCTGAGTTCATGTTGTGATCATTATTATTTTAAGATAAAACGCATAGAAAAACTCTTCAATGAGAAGAGGAGGTCTTGAAATTTTCAACAAATTTCGTTGCATTTATTGATTCATGGGAGTTCATTATTTTATCCTTAATTGTCCTACAGTTGTTAATTCTCAGGGAAATAGGAGACTATAATATATCCCCTGGCCACAATCACTATTCAGTTACCATGAAATGAGAGTATTCCACTCTAGAATTAAGCATTCAATACATGAAGGGGTAACGTAACGAATGCAATTACAGTTTAGAATAACCACTTTTTTTTTTTGAATCAAGAATAACCACTTTGAACCATCGACAATTCACCAAATTCTCATTCACTGACCAATCAATCCCTAGACACTAGCAGGAAAAGAAGAAAATTGAACAGAAAAAAAAGATTAAGAAAAAGATCCGACCTTGTATAACGCCCCTCTCCCAGATACCGAGCCCTTATCCGGAAAAGAAACGTTTGGCGCGTATAGCATTAAATAAATTTAACATTATACGCAAGTCTCTACGTCGTCGTATCAAATAAAATCAAACTGAAGCTAAGAATAGATACAACAATACTAAAGATGGATAGTAAATTACAACAACGAAACAAAAGCAAACTTACAAAAGTCTAGGAGTAAAATGACAACAAGTCTAGTACAACATTTACGAGGAAAAAATAATCTAAAAGCATCTTCAAGGCATCAACGTCATCAAGTCATCAACTACCCTTGGTCAACATGTTCGTCTTCTCACCCGACAATGCATCCAAAAGAAAATGCAAATGAGGTAAGTACAAAGTACTTAGTAAAAGTGAGAAGCTAATGAATAACTAAGTTCTACAACAAAAAGTTATTATTGTGATTATTATTAAATTATCTTTATGAGACCGACTCAATCTAGGGTTCACTTCATATCCATCAACATGTCATGACTATACATTTCTAGCTTAGCTTATCTTGGTTACTTCAGCACTCAAGGGCACTACGCGAGATGTTTCCACCACGAGATGGTGCCAACCGACAGTGACTTGCATTGTTGGTCCCGGGTATCCCCGGTATGCATACACGTCCGGTAAAGTCCCCCTGCCATTTGGCCACTAGTCGGTCGCAGAGTTGTCCACCTAGCCGGATGATTGAGGTCAAGTTAAATTACTAACTCGATGCCTAAATAACCACTAGCAAGTGAACTAGGTTCAATCACAGTATAGCTAGATAGAGTCGAGGTCGATCCCACAGAGAATCAATTTGTGGATCCTAACTTAAATAGTCAACCTACTTATTTCGTCTGACAAATGTGGTCTATGACCAACATAAAGTACGAGAAAAGAAAGACACACTCACACATATAAACAACATGTAAACACATAACGTAATCAACTTCTCAATTATAACCATAATCATTTGGATCTAGACAATTTATATGACAACAAAACTCATCAACTATTAATCCGCTCATATCTATTTATATTGGCTATGAGTCATCCTCTAAGCTTGATGTAGCACCGATGAGTCACTATATCACTGCGTGTTATTGTTACGTGACTTAGCGCTCTTGGTGCCTCCATCTCATATAACTCACACGCTTACCACTCTAAGGATGCCGATATTGACCGTATACCTCGTCCGGGCAACATTCCTTTGGTTAGGCATTTCTGAGAGCGATCACTCAAACCCTCGTCCAACTAACACTTACCAAGTTATAGTCTCATGCTAGTTTACGATCTACGTGTAACAAGGTGCGCGCAATTCCCTAATATAAATCTACTAGATAACGCCGAACGTCCAAGATCAATTCCTAAGCCTACCAAGAGTCTTATATTGGTATTTCCTTTTCACACGCTTTTAATTAAATTAGCGAGTGACGTAGCCATAGCCATACCTATCGAGATAATAGATTCAATTAAGCTAACCTAATCATAAAGACGTGGATCGATTAACGGATGAAAGCAAGCTTGCTAACTCTCGGTCGACCGAACAGCACTCGGTCGATCGAGTGACACCTCTCGGTCACCCGAGAGTCTAACTCCTGCATTTACATCCCCGAACGTATTTCTGGCGTTTCATATACAAATCGGATTATATAGCGAATCATCGTGACATCATATAAACTAATCTAAATACACGTAAATTAAACACGCAGATTCATCCGTAGATGTTAGGTAGAGGACGTAGGATATGGGATCCTTATAGACAAGGTATCACCACTGCCCTAACGTCATATCCTAGATCTACATCATCTAGATATGAATAACTACTCAAACAATCAAAGCATAATTGGGAAATTGATTACTAAAAAGAAAACGAGAAAATAAACTAGGGCTTACATGTTTGCAACCCTAGCAACCTCCACAAGCTTTATTTTGCTTATATGTTTTTATGAATGAAGAGTGGTGAATGCATAATAAAAAATACAAAGGGCTTGTGTTTATATAGAGCCTCAGCCGTCATAGAAAACCGACTTAAAATGCCGACACTCTGAACCCTAGCCGACTCAAATAATGTGCCGAACTTCTTCTGGACTGTAGGCCCACTCGGTCGATCGAATGCACAAAGCTCGGTCGACCGATCCTTACATGCCCTCGGCTCTTTTTTCTTTTATCTTGGGCCTTCTTAATTGCCTGCATGATCCATCAAAGCTTCTCCGAAGTTTATCCTTGTGCTCCCAAATGAGTTACTACAAATATCACATGAAATACAGTCTGTAATATCAAATAATATAATAAAACTTCATAATACATAATAATGAATCGTAACTCTCGGCATATGCAAATTAGGCGTATTACGACTTATTATTACTCTATTATAGCTCCTTTAAACTAGAATCGGGGATAAAGGTCATAGAATAACGGGCACAAAATGACCGTTATCAACTACCCCACTTAGCCTTTGATCGTCCCGATCAAAATATCAACAAGTTATTTCCCATGAACTACTTTCCAAAGGGTCACCGATATCGACACAAGAAACTCGAATCAACTCATATCATCTATGCTCATCAGATATCCATTATCCACTATTCATCATGAATCGATGTGTTGTGTGCATGTGCATTGAGTTTTAAACATTCGTAGCAAGATTAGAGCTTATGCAAACTTCGTAGTCTGAACCTACCAACTTTGAGATTCCCACTTTTTAAGCCTTTTAATTTTTCAAGCACCGGAATAATAAGCAAGAGCGTATCTATAGGGTTTTTGGACTTGGAGACCGAGTACTACTCAAAGCCTCTTAAAGAGTTGAATATTCTTTTCATATCTTCATATTTTTCAGATACTATCAATCTCAAGAAGGACAACTTTCTAGAGCATCCCTCTATCTTAGATCAAATATTAGCATCGAATATTACCACAAGCGCGAGGCTACTTTGGTAATTTACTACAAGCCCAGTGTTTTAACATTGTCAAACACAGGTACGTCTCAAGCTTATTACTCAGCTTTTGTGGCTAGAATCTTTAGGAACACATCAGACGATAAATTTGACACTAGGTAAGCATAATCAATCATCTATGCAATGTACACATTATAATTTTACCTTTTATAACAAGCGTAGTACATCCCGATTCAATTATTGAATAAGTGAATAATAAACAACTACTTGCAACGGACAATATGAATATCATTAAGTTTACTAATCAAGAAATCGCAGAAGTATAAAGTGATCACGTACTCATGAAATATGGTTTACTTCTTATTAGATATAATTATCGTGAACTCACAAAAGTAAATGTGATTCTAAGTTTAAAATTAAAAGTTTTAATAAATTTTTTCATCATTTTATTTATTATTTGATATATGGGATTACTCATTTGAGCTAAGTGACTTGTACCCCCCACTTAAACCATGCATTGTCCCCAATGTATAAAAACCGAAATAACACGCTCGTAAAAGGAACTTAGCTCTGGATAAGCGTGGAAATTTGAACAAGTCGTAGGACTTTCGCGCATTCAACAGCACCGGCATTGGCTCCATAGCGAGGCGGAAAAATAATCACCGCAACACATATCTTAAACAAAGCTCGCAACTCGCTATGAGATTAGTCCAAATCGTAATAATCGAAAAATGGGACCGTAAAAGGTATAACAATTTCCTTAAACATTTTTAAGTCCATTAATTAATGATTACATTTCAATACATTTCAACAAATCCAAAACATTACATAAGTTCGAATTTAGGAAACAGAGAAACTCGCTTCTATATAACACGACATACTAGTAGAATCGAATCAAAATAAAAACTCGTTAATTATAGGAAATGCAAACACTCAAATTAAAATACTTAATCCCATCCTGGATTGAATGGTGCTAGTTGCAAATTGTTCGGTCGGCTTCACAAGATCATCCTCGGGTCCCCTCCTTGGTCGTGGCCGTGAGAACGATGCGGTGGGACAGAACTCAAAGATAGGATAGGCATTGGCTCCACATAGAATCGCCGCTAACACCGGGCACTCAAGACCTCACGAGAATGTAGTGATTAGCGAACCAAAAGGTAAGGTATGCCGAGGCTT